>JASHHO010000087.1:600000-786728 GCA_039763685.1 Aspergillus micronesiensis | reverse complement strand
GAAGGAGTCCCACCGGTCTTTTAGGCACCTGATCACCACTCCGCCAGGTATTCACTTCAGACTCCAGGGCGGACACGTAAGTTTCGAAGTTGGTCACCTGGCTCTGAGCTTTGCGCAACAGCATTTCAACTCGGCGGGACTCAACTCGGCGTTGACCTTCGCCTTGTTCTTGATGGCCTTGGCCGTACACCGAATCGCAGGGTCGAGATAGTTTCCGCATCGTTGTAGCTGCTAGGCGAGCAATTGATAATTAGTGTCGTCCGTGAGTTACCTCCCAGACTCTCTTGCAGAATTCGGTGAGCTTCGAATCACGGTACGGGATATGTGTCGATTTGCCGTCAGTCAACGCGTTAATGACCATGCCGAGAGCACTCAAAACTTTTGTTGATCTTCTTGGGCCTCCTCCAGTGTCTGTCCGCTCGCACCGGTTTTGCCGACTTTCTCACTACCTGCCAGATCGACCAGGAAGAGTTGACCGCTTTTAGCGGAACCCGTCTCGAGGTTCTTCTGTGTGACCGTGATGACGAAGATGGAGTGGGACCGAGAGGACTCCTGGTTCATGTTGGTGGCGGCGACCGCTCTGGCCGTTCCACCGCGTCGCATCACCTCGTACACCTCCTGAACACTCGAGACGTAGACTTCCAGTACCTTTGACGTAGACACCGGGGACTTTTCTTCGTGCACGGGAAGATTGTCGTTGTGGGGCACCAGGAGATCACGAATGCGCTCCATGTAGATCTCCATGTAGCTGACGCGAACGGTATATTCGATGTTGCTCGGGCTCGTGAGGATGCTGGCGAAGATCTGCTCGACAATGCGGGGGATGATACCCTTGCCGACGTCGTCGTCGATGTCGGACCCCATCATCGTGTAGGACTTACCGGCACCGGTCTGACCGTAGGCGAAGACGGTTCCGTTGTATCCATTGAGAATGTCGTCGACGGTGGGGCGAATAGAGAATCGAAGATATCGGTTTGCAGCGAGTCCATGGGGAACACCCGATCGAAGGTGAAGGACCCGGTGCCCTCGCGGGACTAGGGGGTCTCTTAGCATCCAGAAGGAGCA
This sequence comes from Aspergillus micronesiensis, assembly GCA_039763685.1. Lineage (NCBI taxonomy): Eukaryota > Fungi > Ascomycota > Eurotiomycetes > Eurotiales > Aspergillaceae > Aspergillus > Aspergillus micronesiensis. The sequence goes on along the minus strand of JASHHO010000087.1, from coordinate 785,663 downwards.
TTTCGTTCCGTCGACGGAGTATCGATCCGCGCAGGAACGCCGGACCTACCACAGGGAAACTCACGTTGATCATACATGACTGCTCATTTTCAAATTCGACGATGGGCTGTCCTCCCGACCCCAACTCGACTTTGTTCTGCGGACGGAATCTCGCAACCACTGCGGGAGAACGATGGTTAGTGTGCTCGTCGGGTCGGAATCCCGCAGCGGAGGGGAGTCAGCATACCCTTAATGGTGTTTGGGGCGGACCTGTCACGTTCACCAAATGATCAGTCTCACAGTCGCGGGGGGCCCGCCGAAGCGGTGACTCGAGTAAACTCACGCCATGATTGTGTCTGAGCTGCGCGGAAGGCCTTATCGCGGGGCAGGGGAGGGAGAGGTCGATAAGGGAAAGGTTAAACAGAAGCAAAAAAAGGGAACCCCGCGGGAGGGGGTAACGGGGGAGGAAAAGAGCGCCCGAGAGGAATGAGGCCGACGGGGGCGGGAATGTTGACGATATGCCGAATCGATCGACGAGTGTTTGGGTCAGGGGTCCACGTGCACGACGGGGGACACGAGGCAACCTGTGCGACCGACCACCGGGACAAGGGTAGGACGGAGGGTGGAGGTGCAGGAGGGGAGAGGCGGAGGGGAGAGGGGAGAGGGAGTTGGGGATGGTCGTGGAGGAGAGGGGAGGGAGAAGTTAGGTGGTGAGTGGTGTAGTGGAGAGAAAGCAGCTCGTGGTGGGTGGTGGCCGTACGGGGACTAACCTCCGTTGAAACGCCGGCGTCCCGCTCCTCCCTCTCATTGCAGCACCTCCCCGGCCGATCAGTCGCGAAAATTCTAGTGCTGCCAACGGCGTTCATTCCATTCTGCTTTTGGCTGGAACTACATACAGACTAGGTGCAGCGAAACCATTCCTCAAAACAATGCAGCTATCCACAGGCCCGAAAATAAAGCTCAAAAAATATGTACCCGGCGCCAAACCCCACGCTGTGCATGTCATCAAAAAACCAGGGAATGAGGGTATGTCCCGTGGGCGCTTCACGGGCTCAGACATCCAGACAAGATGGCAGCGACCCTCGTGAACCCCACTGACACAATAGCAAAAGCAAAAAGAGGGGATGAGAAGAGAGAACTATGAAAGAGGGCTACGACAGCCACGACTATGCATCGAAAGAACCCCTAGTCTTCCCAACTTTTCTCCACCGTCTCTCGCACGCGCTTGATGTACTCCTTTCGGTTGTCCTTGTACAGGTTGGAAGCTTCCACGTTGGCGGGGGAGGAGGTGTTGGGGTCATTGAGCAGGCTGGGTCGGAGTAAAGTAACGGATTAGCGTGGACGGACTAGACGATACGGACCCGAAAACAATTGGAGGCGACAAAAAATAAATAAAAAGAAAAGAAAAACGGGACAGAAGGGAGATAAGAGGAGCAAAGTACGCACCTCTGGATACTGGTCAGGATAGCCGCCACATCGTAGGTGGGACTCCACCGGTTCTGCAGAATGTCCAGACAGAGCTCGCCCGTGCCATACACGTTGGGATGGAACATTTGACTGATAAACTTCACTCCAGGAGGCTTGTTGGGGTATTGTTCTTCGAAATGCATCACGAGCCGGAAGGTCCCATCTTCGAACGGGGTGTCCGCGGGGCCGATAATCACCGCATTCCTGCACGCGGGGAAACGGCCATTAGTATCTGGTCCGATGAAAATAGGCCTATCTCACCCGATCAGATCGATGGGAAGGAGGTGGTCTCATACCAGGTCATCACATTGTCCGCAACGGGGGACGCAGACACGCCGGCGGGGGGATCGGTCTGCATACGCTATAGAGATGGGTTAGGAGGAAATAGCTCATAAGGTCGGGCGGAAACATTCGATCGACTGGCAACAGTACAGGGGAGGTGAGGAAAGCTTCATACCTTGAAATCGCGCATCAAACGACGGCGGGCAGAGGTCGACATGGCGGCGGGGTAACAGCTGTTTGGGAGCGGGAGTGATAAGAAACGCGGGTGGATGGCGAGGGTGAAATCGGTAGAGTGTGGAAGGTGAAGAGGAGAGGAGCGGTGGGAGGGTGTATGTGTTGGGAGTAATGAAGCAGTCGTAAGGTCGAGAGAGGGGAAAGAAAGCCGCGAGAGGAGGAAGTCCTGATGGAGGAGAACCTTTAGGGCCGCTGCTGCTCAACGGCCGCTGGACCTTCTGGCAGCGTCGGCGGTGATTCAACACGATTTGTTAAGCAGGCGCTTTGCCATCGGAGTCCCGGCCGAACATGCCGCATGGGGGAACTCTCCAGGAGAGGTCTAGGGTGGCACGTGACAGATTATGACATAATCCCCTGGTGAGCCTCGGTCCAAGCGGGAGGATGTCTGGCGGATGGGCGGTTAGAGGCGGGATGCCCTTGCGGAGAACAACTGCATCACAGGTGGTCTGTCGTCTTCTTCTTCCTCCCTTCTCGCCTCTTCTTCTAGTCGCTGCTCACCCCCTCGTTTCCTAACTCCCCCCACACAACATGGCTATTCAGACATCCACCACGTTGGGAGCTCGCCTCCTCTCCAAGCGGACTGCCCTCCCCGCATCGCGTCAGTGGCAGCGACAGTTCAGCGCTGCACGCTCCGTCTGCAAGGAGATCCAGGATGCCTACATCCTCAGTGCTGCACGCACCCCACCGCTAAGGTACAAATACCTACAATCAATTCCCCTACCGTCCGACCCATACTCATGCTCACCACCTCCAGTTCAATGGCTCCTTTGCCTCCGTCTCCGCTCCCAAGCTCGGTGCCGAGGCCATCAAGTCCGCGGTGTCCAAGTCCAATGTCCCCGTCGAGAAGATTACTGATGTCTACATGGGCAATGTCTTGCAAGGCGCCGTGGGTCAGGCTCCCGCTCGTCAGGCCTCCATCTTCGCTGGTCTCGCCCCGTCCGTGGAGTCCATGACCGTCAACAAGGTCTGCGCGTCCGGTCTCAAGGCGGTGGCGCTCGCCGCTCAGAACATTCAACTGGGTCTTGCTGAAGCTCAGATTGCCGGTGGCATGGAGAACATGTCCGTGTCCCCTACTACCTCGCTCGCTCCAGCCACCTGCCCCCCTTCGGCGACATCAAGCTTGAGGATGGCCTCATCAAAGATGGCCTGTGGGATGTCTACAACCAGTTCCACATGGGCATCTGCGCCGAGCAGACCGCCAAGAAGTACGAGATTTCGCGCGAGGACCAGGACCAGTACGCCATCCAGTCCTACCAGCGCGCCCAAGCCGCCTGGGCCGAGAACAAGTTCGCCGATGAGATTGTCCCCGTCACCGTGAAGGGCAAGAAGGGCGACACCGTGATTGAGCGTGATGAAGGCTACGAGAACCTGCGGATTGATAAGATGACCACCCTGAAGCCCGCTTTCCTGAGAGATGGAACGGGTACTGTGACCGCGGGTAACGCTTCGACCATGAACGATGGCTTCCGCCTTGGTTCTGGGCAGCAAGGATATTGCTCGCGAGTTTGGTTCCAGCAACCGTGCGCTCGCGCGCATCGTTTCTTCCGCCGACGCTGCCATCGACCCGGTCGATTTCCCAGTCGCCCCCGCCAAGGCGGTACCGATTGCTCTGGAGCGTGCTGGCATCACCAAGGACCAGGTCGCTGTGTGGGAATTCAACGAGGCGTTCGCTGCCGTCATTAAGGCCAACGAAAAGATCCTCGGCCTCCAGAATGCTCGGGTCAACCCTCTGGGAGGTGCCATCTCCCTGGGACATGCCCTCGGAAGCTCCGGTTCTCGCATCCTGGTGACCCTCCTTCACCAGCTGCAGCCCGGCGAGTACGGTGTGGCCGCCATCTGCAACGGTGGTGGCGCCGCCAGCGCCATGGTTATCCAGAAGCTGGACCGGGTGGATTAAGGTTGCTTGGAAATTACTCGATACTCTCACAGCGCTTCTTTCCGCCACTTACGTGCTCACAACAAGCTGAGTACGATGATTTTTATACCCACTGATGATCCAACCCCTCGGGCATTCCACATGTATATAGATTTTCGATCGTGGCACTGAGAACAGGGCCAGGGGTGAACAAACTGCTCAACTGACCGTCTCAGACTGTATTTATGCAAGTCTTTTGTATTAGCTGGTCCATGTAGTCCCAAAATGAATCCAATGTTCATCAATGTCTCTATTCTGCGCTTTAGCAGTGACGTACTGATGTATAGAAACGGCCGTGCACGTGACTGGGAACCACTCGGCGGGACGCTAAGCCGAAGAGGGCGTCGCTGCATGCAACAAAATAATTAAGATTGATAGTCGCCCTTGAATCTTAGCCACCTCTTCCGTAGTACTATTGCTCGTATCCTTCTATTTACTGCTGACTTCTACTGCTCATCAGCTCCAGCTTTGGTCTTCCTAGTGGCGACGCGAGCCTCGGCCCTAGCCAAACACGCGCCATGTTGACCCCCGTCCAGCTGCAGGTCTTTCCGTCATGCTACAACGCGCTCTCCTGCTCCGCTGATGGCGAGCTGGCTCTGGCAACCGGCGAGTTTGTGTATATCGTGGTGAGTCTATGCGCACCGATCCATGAGGGTCTTTTGAGAAAAGTCACCTGGCTCACCCTCATAGACGCCGAAAAACATCCAAGAAGGGGACAATGCATCCACTCCCAAGTCAACCGACCGCAACTGGCAAATCAATCGCGTTCGCGCAAATCTCTTCACCAACAAGGAATGGCCGAGTATATTCCCCCAAATGCGCGATCACTTCTCCATTGGCGCCGAGCAGTCCATCAGCACTGTGGCCGGCCTCGCGTGGTCACCAGCGGGCCTAGCCAAGCATCGACGCTGTGCGTTGGCTGTGTTGACAACGAGCCTGGTCCTGTCGTTCTACGAGAATGTCGGGTCCCAAGGCAAATGGAAGCGCGTTTCTGTGGTCAATGAGGCCCTGCGGCAGTATTTCGAGCCCCTTGTCTCGGATCCCGGTCTTCGAGGGAGAAAATCAAAATCCGGTCTTTTGCCTGGTTCGATCCTCTAAAACCTCCTCCGACGGATCCTTCCAAGCAAGGGGCGGAAAGCAAATGGGGTATGCATCTTATTGCGGTCACGAATGATGACAATGATGTGATTTGTCTTCAAGTCCAGCGGACCAACGACCCTTCGCAACCGTACTCTGTCGACGTCCTATCGGTCACTTCACTTCAGGGCCAAAAGGGCGAGTACCCTATTTCTCAAACATCGCTTTTTGCCAGTGCCGTCAAGGCCCGTCTGAAGGCCTTGTCTATGTCGTGTGGCCCGTGGGCTACTCAGGAGACTGGTAAACAAGATTGGTCTGCCATTGGGAATGTGGCGGTGGTTTGCGGGTCTAAAGTTCAGATAATCAAACAGGAGGTCAAGTTCCACCTGAGCCTCGGTGGATCCCACCAACAAGGTCAATATGAATATTCATCTTGTGTTGCTCGTGAGAACACCGCATTGGACATTCAGGAACTGTCAACCTTTCAAGTCACCGGACCGTGCAGTGGATCTATACCGTACGTCTCTTGGCTCAGGCGATACTTTCATTGCTAACTATCACCTAGGACGATTCTCATCCAATATATCTTGTTGCAGGAACGATGGGTGGAATGATTCTAATCTCAGCCTCACAGCAGGGGTATAAAGGAATGGACGAGGGGTCAGAGAGACCCCAGATCCAGGAATTCCCTTTCTACAATGAGTCTGCAGATGGCACGGAAAGCAAGAGCTCAAGGCATTGGGAGCCGATAGGCGGTAAGATTTATAACCTTACACACTTCAAATCCTACTAATGCATTACAAGCAATGACTGCTGCGTCGGACGAGACCTCCAAGACCTGCACGCTCCATGTTGGAACCGTTGGTGGATACACAGCATCCTTGACCTTCCCCCAAACGCAAAAGGAGATTCAGCTCTCTACCCCCTCCTGGAAAACAGAGATGGACGAGATCAGGGAGGGATTCGACATTGACCGTGACCTCGGAGGATTAACGGTCAGCAGAGTCTGGGGCCTCACCTCATGCCGGGGAGTTGTCATGACCGCATTCACAAGACACCCAGGAGACATGATCGAATATCGTACCTCGGCAGAGGACATGACGGTAATAATCTTTTCAAGTATGAATCCTGCCGGCGAGGAACCCTCCAACTTCCCTATCCAGCAGACATCAACTACCAATTTCCCCGAGAACCGTCGCGCAAAACGGGATACTCTCCTGGACTACATCCTCGACGTAGAGAGACGCAAGTATGAATCACAACAGTGGAGCATGAAAGTTGCATACGCCGCAGCCTGTTGCGCTATTCTGCAGTCCAAAGATCCCCAAATCCTCCTGCAGGCACGAAATGCCCTGGAGTGGGTGGGCACAGTCACCGGGGCAGATGTTACCGAAGAGATAGCCAAATGCTCTGACCCAGGAACTCTGATTGCCTCCAAATCAGCAGAGGAACTCAATGGGCCCGGTCAGCATATCTTCGAAAAATGCGACATATGTGATGAAGGGCTATCCTGGTACTCCCCGCGAGAGGCGCAATGTTCGGGTGGTCATCTATTCGGTACGTAACTCTTTCTGTTCATAGCACGGTGGTCTATCGCTCTATATGCTGACGGAAGTGAAAGTGCGATGTGGTTTGTCATTCCTCACAATCCAGGAACCCGGAATCTCGAAATTCTGTTCACTCTGCGAGACAGAATACTTGAATGAAGAGGGCATCCACGACGCCTATGGCGCTGACATCCAGGACACCTATCGACAACTTGCGGATACCTTCGATACCTGCGTTTACTGCGATGGCAAATTCCGCGCATAGTGGTATCATACGAACATTTACTTTTCGGCCTCTAGGTAGTATACAAGGGGTTACCTCCTAAATCTCCTATTCGGCTAAACCGAAGAGCTTGCCGGCGACAGGATTCCACTCATCCTCCCACCGGTTTTTACTTTCCACCAGGGCCCCCGCACGGAGCTTTTCAAGTTTACTGCCGTCGCCGAATAAATCAATCAGATGTTCCAGAAGCTCATCGGAACTTCCAAAGCCCCGTCCATTGACACCCTCGGTCACCAATTCTGGCCATGCTTCGAAACGGCTCCACCCGACCACCGGCAATCCAGCACCGAACATGTCGACCACTTTCATCGCAGGTCAACCCCGCTGCTGCTAGTGTGCAGACTGACGCCCAATGACGCGGAGGCTAGTAGGCGCGCATAGTCACCAGTGCTCAGCCAAGCGGTTCGAATTGCCACCTTTTGAAGCTTCCCCGCGGCTTCAAGTTCAGAGATCTGCTTGACGTACATATCCTTCTGGGGACCTTTGCCAGTTATGACGGCAAGGATGAAAGGGAGTTGTGTCTTGGTGGTGCTGGCCAGCTCCGAGTACCGACACAGCGCGTCGATGAGGAGGGAAAAGTCCTCGTCTGCGGTCCAGGACGTCGAACTGACCAGGACGCGCAACTGCCCAGACGATAGCAATGGACGCACGGATTCTGTTTCAGGAAGCGATTTCAAGAAGTCACCTCTCGTGGCATCGTCCAGGATAGGTTGAAGGTGTTGGGCTGGCCGGTCGTGTAATGGTAGGATGGGAGCGTCAAGGAGGAAGTCTTTCTTCAGAACAGATGCCATGGCAGTTGTGACGCATATATGTGCTGTAGCGTATCTGCCAAACGACTTCTCATACCATTTGGAGAATTTCACCAACGGATGGTTGCCTCCGAGCTTCAGTGCCAGTATAGTGTAGCCAAAGTTATGCCAATCAACCACCAAGCTTGTCTGTCGGAAGAAACACACGAGGGAGGCGATCGCCAGAGTGGGAATTGAAGGAGGGTTCTATAGACATGAAAGCGAAGCTATCAGTGCATTGTTCCGAGACTGGCGGTCGAATTCTCCAGGACTCACTTGAACAAGGAGCCATTTGGCTGGCTTGGTGCGATATGCCAGTGTTCGCCACAGATATGCGATCTGGAACAGCACCTTCAAAGGCCCAAACAGGAGGAATAGAAGCCTGTTGCTGGTCTGCAGATAGGACGGGTGCGGAGGGAGGGGCACGATGGTGATTCTGGGATCGGACACTATGTCGGGATGGACTTCGGATTCTACACATTGTGTTAGCACTTGACAATTCAATTCTTCGATTGATGAGTCCTTGTATGTCGTACCTTGATATCCGATGATGTCCACCTGCCCTACTCCTTTGGCAATGCTCAGCGCATGGTACTGCATGCGCGGGCTGCGGCCAATGTCGCCGAGGACCAGCACTTGAACAGTGGTCTTGGGCGCGTCGGCACCATCTTGGGCGGATGTGCGCTTCGGCACGTACTGCGACGGCAGAAGTAGAATAAAGGCCGTAAGGATCGAGGAGCAATAGAACGCAACACTGATGAGGGAGTCGATCATGGTGGCGTGCGCAAGGACAGATGCTCGACTCGCAAGTGACGCTTTACGTAACGGACGCGACTTATCGGCGGGTACCTGAGCGCTCAGGCACCAACCGCGATAACCCACGTGGATCACGTGCGCCCTCGTTATCGCGGGAGTCGCATCGGGGGGAGCATCTTGTTCGCCAGACTGCCTCCTCCATCGCCAAGGTCCCCCTGGAACCGCCATTTTTCGCTTCTGCTCGGAGCTATGCCGTGTCGCCTCTCACAATCGCCCGGTCGCTCCACGTTTTCGAGCTCCTAAAGCTCCGCATCCCTCTCGCGACTTGACCGCAGATCCCCATTCCACCTCGCCGTCGCTCCCCTGTTTGTCGCTCCAATTCGCTCCTCTACCGGCCTCGCAACGAATCGACAAACTGAGAATATGTCAACGGGGGCTCCCGTGTCCAGCGTGGAAAGCCTTCCCTCACCCTCGCATGGACACGGACATCGCCATGCCCGCGGACGTGGCCACTCGCGTTCGACCGGGCCCATCTCGCACTCGGTGTCTATTCCCGATTTCCAGCAAACAACGTCCTTGGCCGTGAACGATTCGGGACACTCCAATGGCTATGTGTCGGACTCTTTGCTCGGTCACCACCATTCGCATTCACACAATTCGAACCATGACGACAAGGTGCATACCCATGCGACGAAACATGGCCATTCCGGAGCATCACCAGTCTGGTGTCCGACGCACACCACGCAGTGACGGATGCCGGCTCCTCGAAGCAGTAAGTTTAACCTTTGGAAATTATGAGCAGAACTGACCATATACTAGACGCGAGATAGTCGCTACTCTGTTCCTGACATTCCCATGGGTCGCCTTTCTTGGTACTACAAACAGCAGGTGAATTCGATATTACCACCGCCGGTACAGGATGAGGAGACACCCTCTCCTGCAGAGGAGCATCATCTAGATGCAATTGTCGCAAGAACCTGTGCTTTGACTGCGTTGACAATGGTGATCTTCGGCGGCGGACAGATTCTCCGCCGCGGGGCCGCGGCAATTGGCACAGCACCGAAACTCGACTCGAACACGGCGAAAGGTGCTCTGCTACGGGCTCTCTCTATCGCACTTCCAATCTATGCGACTTTAAAGGTCGGCGGATTCTTGGTGGCTTTGACGGCGCTCTTGGCAGTTGCATCCGGGGTGCCAACTCTGCCCCAGGCTCCGGCGTCTCAGCAGGGTCATGTACGACTCAGTCAAAGAAAGTTGACTGTGGGATGTATTGTGGGAGCCATTGTCCTCAATTATCTTGGCTTGAGCCCGTCCTTAGAACCCCAGCGCACCCTGGGATATCTGGCCCTTTTTGTGTCAATCTTTGTGATACGGCCTCCGTTCTCCGGGGCAACTTCTGAAGTGTCCGGTCTTGGTGGCGGTATTTCGGAATCTGCGCAAAAGGCTGCTGCTCTTTCTTCGACAGACTCTGTCTTGACAGCGCTGTCTGGACTGCTATTGGGCATCGGAGCCCTGATCTTCGGCAGTTTATCTATTGACGGCTCACACCTTCTGCAGCTGCTTGCCGTTGCAGCTGTGTTTTCGTTCAGCCTGGTGTTCCTGGCTCCAGCCGACGTCCGATCACCACATAAGGTCGGGCTGGCTGTATCAACCGGTGTTGCAGCTCTGATGTGCGCACCTCCTTCGCAATACAGTGTCCAGGTGGCTTATCTGTTCCGCTCCACATTGGCTGTGATTTCTTTCTTCGTCGCCCGCTTTGACGATAGCAGCCTGCGTCTAACCTCTCACTCGCACGGTCATAACCATGGCCATCAGCACAGTGAAGCATCGAGGATCTCCAAGCTCGTCATCCAGTATAGTGAGCCGTATCCACTTCTGTACAGCATTGTCAAGGAGAGTGATTCTCGCCGGATCTTCTATTTTATGAGGTATGATGAACAAAACTGCCCTGTTGGATCACATATTAACTCAAAAGCTCAGCCTAAACTTCGCCTTCATGCTGGTACAATTGTCGTATGGCTTCATTACTGGATCCTTGGGTCTTCTCAGCGATAGTATCCACATGTTCTTCGACTGCCTGGCTCTTGTTGTCGGTCTCTGCGCGGCCGTCATGAGTAAATGGCCACCGAGTGCTCGATTCCCATATGGCTATGGCAAAGTCGATACACTATCAGGGTTTGCCAACGGAATCTTTCTCATGTAAGACCATTCTTCCTGCTGCAACGGTCACACGCTAATGTCGTCCAGGATCATCAGCATAGAGATCATTTACGAGGCAGTGGAGCGGCTGTCATCCGGCAGTGAGATGCACCGCCTCGGGGAACTGTTGGCCGTCAGTCTCGCCGGACTTTGCGTCAACTTGGTCGGAATCATGGCATTTGAGCATGGACACGGCCATGGACACGATCACGGTCATGGCCACGGACACTCGCACGGGAACGAGAACATGCATGGCATCTTCCTCCACATCTTGGCGGATACACTTGGTTCCGTAGCTGTGGTGATTTCGACCGTGCTTGTGCACTACTCTGGCTGCCAGGGTATGACCCAATTGCCTCGTGTCTGATTGCCATATTGATCTTCGCTTCGGCTATCCCCCTTGTGAGCAGCACTGCCAAGTCCTTGCTGCTTACTCTCCGGCGGATGTTGAATATAATGTTCGGGAAACCCTGGCAGGGGTGAGCACTTTGCGAGGGGTGGTAGGTATACCGTGCCGAAGTTTTGGCTCGACGACACGGCTGCCGGATCTGGTCATGATCATCACGGCCACGATCATGGTCATAGTCATGGACATTCTCACGGCCACGGACACAGCCACGGCCATAGCCATGGACATGCTCATGATCATTCTCACTCTCACGCCCACACCCACTCCCACTCCCATTCTCATGCCCACAACCACGATCACGATCATGATCATGACCACGATCACGACCATGCCCACGAGAAACACGGCCCAACGTCCTAGGTGTGATCCATGTGATCGCTGCGCGGGGTGCAGACCTAGAGATGTGCGTCAACGGACAGTGGACTTCCTCAAAGAAAAAGACATGGATATTCTCGTTCAAGTCGAGCGTGAAGGTGACGGGCGATGTTGGTGTGGTGGCGGTGGGAACAAGAGTTTCTAGTTTTTGTACTCTCGATGTCTATACCATTTGGTGCGGGTCTGTCTGTCTGTGTATGTTGAATGGACTGTTGATATCCCCTTCCAGCGTAATGCATGAACATGTCTTATTTATATTCTATATCTTGAGTTGATTTATACAATGTGTTACGGTATATCCAGTGACCATCCTCCCTGACCTACAACGATCAGGGTGACCAGGTTCAAAGCCCCAAGTGCTGTTTCGGCCTAACCGAGCGGCTTCCCATCGACTGTCTCCCGGCCGTAGAGCGACTAGCAGTTCCGAAACCAGAGCGGTCCCCGACTTCTGAGCCCACCAGTACTTCCCATCCAGTTTCCCCAGAAGTACCCCCCAATGTATCAACGCCAGTAAGGCCACCGGTTGGCGCCGTCTCAAGGCATGGGCAAAATCCTTATCCACGGCAGCCAGCCACGCCAGCACAGAAGCAACGTCTTTGGACTTCTGGTACCGACAGAAGCAGCGGCGGAGCAAGAACAGAGCCTCTTTGAGGATGCGATGCTCATCCGCATCGACAGGTCCCAACATGGTGTCGTTGATCGCTCCCAACCGGTCGAGAGCCTCTTCCGTGTCAGGATCTAGCTCAGAGACTATGTTGTCGAAGAACTGACTGTGCGTGTACAGGGTCGTTTGGAACCAAGAGCGGCCGATCCTGAATATATTGCTGACGCCCTGGAGCAGTTCGAAGACCGTTACGATATTCTCGGTCATGCTGGAGCGTTCGCCGCGCTCGGCAGTCAGACGGGGGAGCGCGATACCGATGACGGTAGTGATGATAGAATGGGCGAAAACGGCGTCGCAATTGTGCGGACCGATGTTGTCAATTGCATGGCGGAAGGGGGTGAAGGCACGATTGTGGTACTCGAGAGCGACATCGAAGTAGGCCAGCGCTTCGGGGGGTTCCGTTGTCGCGGCGGTATGTAGCGCCGCGACGGCAAGGAGGCCACTCATGAGGAAGTCATGGTCGAGGGCCTTGCGCGGCATGACAATCTGCCAGCTATGTCGATCCTGCGTCCGATTGCAGAGGCTTTCGTAGGTGTCTGTGGAGAACTTGTGCATGAGCTCGGTCCCACCGGCGGGATGGGTCGACTGGGCCATTATTCGTGGGCCGGGGGTCGCGACAGGGTGCACGGTGGTATCTGGGGACGGCGCTGCGGGGTGGATTCCAAACGCTGGACTCGCTGGCAACGAATTGGCCACACTCCGGGTCGCGGACGCATTCAGGTACGTGCAGCGGAGTTCACGAGAGACGCAGTTGGCGCACGGAGGGCCTTGCTCGTCACACTGGGCCGGTCAGAGGCCAGGATCTAGATCGGATTGTTGGTAGATGGAGGCATGGATGTACCTTGACTCGTCGCTTCTTGCACTGGTCACAGCCATTGCGCGATTTGGTATGGGTCCTCCGGGGTGGCATGTCCAATTGCCCCGGGGTGCAGGGAGCAAGGACAAGAGGCGAGCACCCGGCGGTGGCCATGCACGGGGAGGGCAAGAGTGTCGTGGAGGTTGAAGTTCCCTCGGTGGTTCTGTCAAGAAGTGTTGACGTCGATTCGGGGAATTTGGCCACATGGGGCACGTGGCGATGACTCAGCGTCTTTTCTTTGTCCCCTCCTCCTCTATGAAGTCCTGTTTCTCCCTCCTCCTCCCTCTCCCCCAAGACAACTCCCCCTCAATCTCTGCTGACTTCATCTCACGCTGTCCGCACCGCCAATGGCCGTAGCGAAGGCCTATCCCCGGGGCAACTGGTGGACCCGGAACCACGGTTCCACAGCGGCAACTACCATCTCGCTTGGAAATGCGGCATCCCCGACGCTCTCTCGACAAAGGAATGCCTCCGATTTGATCCCGCCAAGAACCTTCGTCGTCGGTGATTCTAGAAATCGGCCTTATTCAACGCTGAACTCGGGAGCTCAACGTACGCAACGGATGCGGAGCTGACCCGGAGGGCTGTGCTTGCGAAGCTGCCTGACCACCAGAATCCTCCGTCCCATACTCCGGCGTATACTCCGAAACGAATGTCATTGGCCGGTGGGTCCATCGCGAATGCGAAAACGAGAACGAGAGCGAAAACGCGCCAATGACAGGGCGCAAACCAAAGCTTTCGGTGCTTAACAGCCATCGGCCGACTCCACCGCGACATGCCCGGTTCAGTATCATCTTGGCGAAGAAGGGACTAAAATTATCTTCATCCCGCAGCATGGCGCGGCCACGGAGTCCATTCTTACTTATTTGTTCATTCCTTCAGTGCGATACTGCATCATCAGCGTTGCGTCCTCTCTTTCTCCTTCGTCGCCTCTCTTTCCTTCCGTTTGACCCTCGACACTCAACCACCTCTATACCCGACACATCTTAATCCTAATCCCCACAATGAGTTACAGAACCTGTTCGGAGGTCGGCCCGGCTGCCCCGTCGAAGCCACGACATACGGCTACTACCCCAACTTCGCCGGCAACGTCTTCCTCACCGTCTTCTACGGCGTCTGCGGTGTCGCCCAACTCGGCATCGGGCTGTACTTCCGCTCATGGACGCTGATGGTGGCCCTGGTGGTGGGCGCCTTCCTCGAGATGGCCGGGTACGTGGGGCGTGTCCTAATGAATGATAATCCATGGGATGAAAGCGCCTTTAAACTCCAGATCGTGTGTCTGGTGTTGGCGCCCACCTTCGTCGCCGCCGGTATCTACCTCACCCTCAAGCACATCATCATCTCTCGCTCGACCGAACATTCGCGTCTCCAGCCCCGTCTGTTCACCTGGATCTTCATCGGCTGCGACATCGGCTCGCTCATTCTACAGGCCGCGGGTGGCGGTGTCGCCGCAGCAGCCGGTAACACGAACATCGACCTCCTCAATGCCGGAAACAACATCATCATCGCGGGTATCGCGTTCCAGGTGGCGACGATGTCAGTATGCGGCATCCTCGGACTGGAGTTCTTCATTCGCGTGATTCGCCACGGGCCAGGGCTGTCCGGCAGAAGACGTTGGAGAACATGGAGGGCCAGAAGAGCGTCAAGCTGTGTGTTTGCGGAGATTTTCGCCTACGTCACGGTGCTGATTCGTTGTATCTATCGGTAGGTTCCCCTTGCCGCAGAATTCCTGCACGATATCCGTCACCACAGAGCTGACCGTGATTGGTGTAGTATCCCCGAGATGGCGGGTGGATGGGGCAACCCTCTCATGCAGAAAGAAGACGAGTTCCTCGTCCTCGACGGATGTAAGTGGTTGCGTCTGGTGTCGTTGATGGATTGCACTAACTTTGCTAGGATGATCGGTCTGGCCATTCTCGCCTTGACGGTCTGCCATCCCGGGTTCTTCCTGCACTCCCTGCGCAAGGGACGTAAAAACCGATCGTAAATATATAAATATACATGATCGAGTTGATGTTGATGATTAGCGCTATAGACGTCTCCTGCATATAAAGACATAAGAATTGAAGAACAATATACATATACTCCTGTACATGCAACATATTGTTCCCATGAAGATAGCCCTTCCATCGGCTCTCTTGACAACGCGTTAATACAAGTGGACAACACGAGGGCTCGTGAGACGGGGGACACTGTATTCTTCTGCGACGGACCACATTCTCGTACTTCTAACGGAACGGGGCTATTCTCGTCACCGTGCAGCTTACTCTCCAGATCCTGATTTCTCCCCGCCTTCAACACCAATTCACATCAAACTACACATGAAAGTAATTGTAATCGCCCCAGATGATCAGTCGTAGACCTCCCTACGACCCTACGATGAAGACACGACAGTCTCATTTACATGCATTGACCAGGGCAAACTAGAGGAAATATAAAAATGCAACAACCATCAACAAGCAGATAAACTCCATGACCACAGAAACGAACGCAACTCCAAAGTACTAATCTGCAAAACCGCAAGATAGCCCCAAAGGACACACAGAAGCACGGTCAGGCTATAGAATCTCACCATGCTGTGCTAGAGAACAAACGACACAATGATATGATACGAAAGAATGCAGAAAAAGACATATGGTGTGCCCACGGGCGACATGGCGACATGGCGACATTAATCCTCGCCCAGCTCTCCCGGACACACTTGCGCACCCGCTTCTTGAACTCCTTGGGGTCTTCCCGCCACAAACGGGCGGCTTCCACGTTCGCCGGACTCTCGTCGTTCGGGCTGGACAGCATGGAGATCACGGAGAGAAGGATCGTCTCCGGGGTTTGCACGGGGGACCAACGTTCGGCGGCCGATTCGTAGCCGTACTTGTCTTCCTCCGGGGGGTGGAGGATGGAGATGCAGACTTCGCCGTTGGGGTAGACTGGGAGATCAAGGTAAGAGACTGGAATACTGAGGGTATGCTGTAGACGCACTGTTGGGATGGTAGAGAGGACTCTCAAACTTCATCTTCGGCGGCATATGCGGGTAGTCTGCGGGGAAGGACAGTCGGGCGCGGAAGAAGCCTCCTATAACATATCACACCAGAAGTTCAGATTAGCCGTGTGCTCGTCTCCCCGGTCAGGTCTCACGTCGTAGAGACATTGAACATGGTTGACAGCCCGGTCATCCGGGCAGGTTGGCGGAAGACGTACCGCCGTATAACTTGACATCGTCGGAGATCATGAGCATAACCTCCCACTCGAAGACGTTGCTATCGACGAGCCCACAGCTGATCCCCGGGATGTCCTTATCGGACTGCATCTGCTGGAGCTGCCGGGACAGCATGCGACCGGCGGGGGTGGTGGCCATGAGGGCGGCGGCAAGAGGAGGAAGTGTGATGGGAGGCGAGAGAGCGCGCGACGGGCGGGACAATCGACTCGGCGTCACCACGAACGATCAGGAACCTGGAGGGCGGAGGGCGCGGACCAGAACACGAGAGGACCAGAACACGAGAGGGAAGCGGACGAGGCTGCCCGTGATCCCCGTCGAAACTGAACGGCGGGCCAAAAGCGGTGTGAGGAGAGTGGGGGGCGGGGCTCATCAGTACCTTACTAGTAGGTAGGTAGGAGTGTTGTTGGACTCGCCGGTTACCGAGCAGTGGCCGCGGCGGCGGAAAGCGACCTCACTGGTACCTGGCCAGCAGCCGACCCACCGGTCCACCCATACGCATGACATAGGAATAGTTCAGAGACCAACAGGCAGGATTATACGACTATAAAGTGTAGATACATCGATATCCAATAAGTGCACGAAGCGTTATCCAAAAAGACAGAGGGCTAAGATTTACGGTCGGAAGGCATCAGAGGTATAAAGAAAGAGGGCTCGATCCCTCAGAGCAATCCACCCGCGTAGACCTGAGACAGCAACAGCATGACAAAGAGGACAATGACACCCGTGTGCATCAAAAAGACCTTGCCCATGGTCTTCAAGTACCGCACGCGCGCCGCACGGTCGAAGGTGGCCCACGCATCCTTAATGCTCAGCATGCCGCTGCCACCGAGCAGCGCGGGAACCACCTTGCCGCCGAAGTGACGGTCGAAGGGCACAATGGCCTCATGCTCATCCGGCAGCATGGACGCAGCCACCCCACGAAGATGGCGTTCGTGAAGACCGACACGAGGAAGCACAGGATGCCAGGGGCAATCAAGGCGCCCGAGGCCTTCTTCAATTCCTCCTGGTCCGGCTGCGAATCACCGCCGTCCATCCACTTGAAGCCGTGGAGGCCGACCGTCAGGATCAGGGGAAGGTACAGGGCAATGCTGTTGGCGGCTTGGCAGAGAGCGGCGACGGGGGCAATCTTCGACCACACCTTGTAGCTCGGGATGCGCTGGTAGAACCGCTTGGGGGACGGCTCGGAGATGACGATATGGACCCAGGCGAGACGCAGGTTCGCCAGGAGCGCGGCAATGACGACCTGGCCGACCATTTGGCCGAGGAAGTTGCTGGCGTGAATCGGGAGGAGGCTGGTGATGAACCAGGTCGAGATCATCCAGAACATGTACATGTTGAAGCCCCGGAAGCGCGACCAGAAGCCGGCGCGGGCGCGGAGGTGCTTGATGGTGGTGCGCAGTTTGCGAGTGATGGGCTTGGGGGCAGCGGCCTCGGCCACGATCTCGGTCGGGTCATTGGGGCCGTTGGGTTTGGTGGGATCCAGGGTGGCATCGATACGGACGTAGACTTCGGGGTTGGTTTCTTCGACGGCAGCGAGGGACCCGACGACCAAGCCGTAGGTGTAATCGATCTGCGGGATTAGCGGGAGAAGTATGACGTTTGGATAGGAGGGAACTCACCTTGAACAGGCAAAAGGCAAAGGCCAGGATGGTGAAGAAGAAGGAGCCGATCAGCCATCCGGAGAAGTGGATGTTGGGTTGCTGGGGGTCCTGGGCGGAGGCGAGCTCGACGCCGCGGCGGACGAGGGAGGAGACGACCATGATGTCCCCTGTAGGAGATGAAAGACAAGGATAGAAACGAGGGAGGAAAGAAAGGATGAGGATGGATGGATGGATGGAGAGAGGGAGAGAGGGGAGAGTGAGAGTGAGACGGGAAGAAAGAGAGGAAGAAGGAGGAGGCTTAAGAGGCCCGTGACCAGGCAGAATGCGGCTGAGCAGGCAGACACGCAGGGTCCAGACCGCACCGCCCTGATAGGCTGAGACATCGCCTCACTCGCAGCTATCGACCTTCCATTGCCATTGGGTGCGGCCAGGCGCTAACTCGGCCAGCGGCTCGAGAGCCTTCTCTCCACATGTCCTCTGTAGGGTCTCTGACCTCCATCTGACCTGTGCAAGGTACTGACACAATCACACATCATGCCCCCCAACTCCCACCCCACCGAACCATCCTCATCCACATCGCAAGGGACCTGTCGCATTTGTCCCCTGTCCATCAAAAGATACGCGATGACCTCCGCGAAATGGGCTGGACAGACCCCGACATTCACGCCTTTCTGACCCGGCTGGAGGACATGCGACAGCACAAGTGGCAGGAACTGCGAACAAACGGATCAACTGACGCCGAGATCAAGATCCTCGACGATCTCTGTATGGCCGAAATGACCGATTACTCCCACCTCCGCCGTGCAGGGACCAACGCCGCCCTCGAGGAGTATCAGGCGCAGCTATACTTGCTGCATGAAGACAACCGACAACGAAAAGTCATGTTGGGGGAGGAATAGCTTCATCTCTGTCGCTCTCTCTTTCCTACGTCTGTTGGGATACTCTCCAACACTACACCCTAATACGGTTACTCCAAAGGAGACGGCTTGGGTACATCAAGGCTCTATTCCATCCTCTTAGAAACAGCACGCTCGGGTATTCCAACCAGGAAAACCAAAGGTCTAGCAAGCAAAAAATGGATATCCAGGCGGGCCAAATGCTACCAAATCTAGGAAACCAACCGGACACAGTCCAACAGCAACAAACGCCGCAAATAAATATATAGCAAGAACAATGTAAATCGCACCCAGCGACACCGTTTTAGTCAAACATCTTCTTCATGAACTGGTGGGCCAGTTCAACACCCGCACTGTACATCCGTTAGCATACATCCCCATATGGGTCATCATCATGATCATGACAGAACGACATACAAAGTAGCGGCGTTGGCGGGCACCGCACGCGCCAAGGCAGGTCCGAAGCCGGGGAAGAACGCCTTGATGCCGCCGCTGGCGTACACCGACCGGATGGTGCCGCCGATCGTCGGGCGACCCGGCGCACTCTGCACGCGCGACTTGATCGTGTCCACAGGGAAGACGGGGATCCACATGGCAATACCCGCGGCACCACCAGCGGCCAGCACGGCGGGCATCGACAGGTCGCCGGTGACGTTTCCGTTCTCGTCCTTGGGGGTCAGGGTGCGCTTGATGTACTCGTAGGCGGCGAAGTAGGCAGCGGAACCGGGTCCATCACGGGCGAGGGTCATGGCACTACCGCGGAAGACACTGCGGATACCACCCTCCTTGTACAGCTGGCGCACCACATCCATGCCGCCGGAGTACTTGGGCTTCTCGCCCGGAGGGGGAGGGTTCTGGCCCTGGATCTGCAGCAGCACCTTGACGCGCTCGAAGGGGGCGGTAATCAGCGTCATGGGGATGGCGGAGAAGAAACCAGCGGCGGAGATCTGGCCAATGGTGTACTGGGGGTGTTGTTCTCAACCCGCACGGTGGAGACATTCTCGACGAGCGTCTTGCCCAGATCGTAGCCCTGTTTGACGTTAGAGGGGTTCTCTCAACGAAGGAGATTGAACATTGAACAGTGAATGATGCATACCCAGAAGCTGACGGCGACTAAAACAAGCTGAGGTTAGCGACGCACCCAAGCGACGGAGATGCGGCGGGAAACTTACACATGGGCGTAACGCCGACCAGAGGGGCGGAGACACCCGCATACAAACCCTGGTGTTGTTAGCATGATGCACCAGGATCGGACGGGTCCGAAGCAACTTACGCGGACGAGACCTTCCCGAGCGACGGTCTTTCTCACGACATCCATGGCCCCGGAGTAGACGCCCTTCTGGGCGGTCTGCATCCGCACCTTGACCAGGTCGAACGGGTGGCCGACCACAACCGCGCAGACACCACCAGCAGCGCCCGCAGCGAGGGAGCGCAGCTGCGCAATGGTCTGGTTGACGGGCTTGGTCTCGACGACCTTGAGGTCATCCTTAATGGTTTCGGGGGTGGAGGCGGACGTGGACGACATGATGGCGGGGGATGCCGAGGAGCTGTGTTCAGGAGTGCGGAGATGGCCCGGGAGGTGAGAAGGAGAAGGGAGGACAGCGAGGGTGTCGCAGAGGAATTGAGGGATGGGAGGAGAGGATGTGGACAAGGTGAAGGAGTAGAGAGGAGAAGAGAAGAGAGGAAGAAGAAGAAGGTTGTGTGGAAAAAAGGCAGTTCTCCGAAGTGTGAGACCGCGACAGGCCGAAGCCGACGATTGTTACGGTCTCCGTCACGCCCGTTACTTCCTTGGACCTCGGCTCGGGTCGGATTATTGTTGTTCCGATTACATCACCTCCGTCCCCACCTGGGCACCCTTCGATGGTCAACACTCCTGTACACTTACTGTCTACAAGTGTCTTATTCTCTATTCTGCGAGACTCCTTACCATGCAGACATGGCACAGCAAAAGCGGGGTGAGGGTGCGAATGTTCATACCCTTCCATACTAAAACCCTTTACATCAATTCCGGATACCCCGCAGTCACGGATCGGGTGAACGGGCGCCAACCCTCTGTCCCCTCGTTGGTCGTGTGCGATGCCATTTCCCCGGACCTCCGCCAGACTCCGCGGACGACAGGAAGGATCCTTCTGGAGTTTGTCCATTGAGCCATAAATCACTCTTGCAGCATTTTATGGTGTACTCCGGACCAATCACATGCCTTTATCGTGGCTATTCTCCATGCACCCAATACAGTCGGCCCAACAAATAATTCAAGATTGTCGTCAAGTGCCAGAAAGCAAGTTTGAGTTTGGCTAAATGAATACATTCAAGATACTATTGGGTTCTTCGACATGATTGACGCTAAAAGCCAATCGTATTATGCTCCAGTCTCCATCCGATACTACAATCCAACCACTTGGCTAAACTCATATACCTGCCTTAGTCACAGCTACAGCATCTCAACCACAAGACGGTCACCTTAAAAATGCTTATATCCATCGACCCGTGATGGTTGGTTCGTACGAGAACAAGAGGTCTGAGTCGGACATACTTCATACCCTCTCTCTCTCGTTCATGCCAAGGAATCACATGCAGCCATGGATCGCATCGTCCGCTCCACCCAGATTGTGGTTCTGTATCCCCCACATTCCATCTCTGGGACCTGTCCAGGCAAACATGTGAAAGGAGAGTTCCAGTCAGCCACGTCTCAATCTCGTAAGGAGACCATCAGCTGGTTCTTCAACAACTCCACCGGACTCAGTTTGTCCGTCCCATTCAGCCGGTCATCCAGTCGCAGCACACACTCGCAGCGAGCCTGCATCACCCCCTGCGAAATCTCCAACGAGCTATACCCAACCTCCTGCGCAATTATAGTCGCACGCGATGTGCCCACCGTCAATACCAACCCTGCGATATCGACCGCGGGGTTGCCAACGCCTGCATCCGCCCAGTCCAAGATCCCCGTGATCCGACCACTCTCCGCGTTCACGAGAATATGCTCGCCTTTGATATCGTTATGGATGTGGACTTGTCGCGTTGAATTGGATTGGACGTCAACGATGAAGGCGGTTTTTCGTGCGAACAGATCGTCGATGCCATTGCCATACTCCTCTCGAGAGATTTGTCCCTTGTGGACCAACCTCGTCCACGCGTCTTTCGCCGTCTCCCGGATTTCTTGCAGGTCGGGAAACGGGATGCTGGGGACTCGAACACCTAGTCTCTCTTCCAACTCCACCACATCAATGGCTTTCAGAATCGAAAGAAAGTCCGCCATCCCCCTCACAGTGGCTGGGGTCACTGGTCCATAATCCAAGCTCACGCCATATAACCGTGTCTCGAGTGATGCGGCATGCGTACCGTCCTGAGTCAACAATCGAGATGTGATAGAGACAGGGATATGATCATGTGGTAACCCACGGGCCTGGTACTCCTTCTGCATCATCCGGCGGAGAGCGACATCCCGCGTGTGCATTTCTTGCCCATCGTAGCCACGGTTGAGTCGGGGTTTCGTAACGCGTAGAATGTATTCGGGCTCTTCTTCGATAAAGTATACCATGTGATCGTCACCTTCTATCTCTGGGTTGCGACTGAGAGTCAGGGTGGGATCGGAACGATCGAGGGAGGCATTGATGAATGCTTTTAGTGTCTCTTCTGAGACTGCAGTCGTAAACATAATGTGTTGCGTAGAATTTCTGAGATTAATCAATGGCGGAAAAATGATCACCTTGCCCGCCAACTATATGCAACTATATATAATCAAGCCCCCGTCGGCGTCCCAAACGGGTTCCCGACAGACCTCATCACAACCACAATTACAACCACAACGTCATCTCCCTACAGGTACTACAAAAACTCCCTGATGCCTCGTCAAAAAGGCGGGCCATTGAAAATGCTGTGGCAGACCGCTTCGTGCCGAAAAGCAGCGCTAGACAGGGGTACACTCCATCCCGATCCAACAGCCGTGGACCATCTGCCAACGGCGTCGGCTTGAGTGGACACCAGACCACCAGCTCCGGAAAGGCCAAAATCCTGCCATGCACACTGTAACATATCCCCGCAGAACGTGGCCATGGCTTCCGACGTCGCTTTTCATCTACGACCGCTGCAGCCATCCTCTGATGTGCCCAACTCTTCTGGGAAAAGACTCCCCCCAGAATCATGGCCGTGGTTAAAGCAGACCGCCCCCTGGAGGTCGACACCAACGAGCCTGCCACTCTCTCCATGGCCAGCACCACCACCTCCCTCAGCTCCAGTGTGCAACAATACGAGTACAAGCATGGCCGCCGCTACCATGGCTACCACGCAGGGAGTTACCAATTCCCCAACGACAAGCCTGAACAGGACCGCCTCGACATGGTCAACCACATCTACTACCGGGTGATGGAGAGCCGACTCTTCCTGGCGCCGATCAACCCACATCGCATGAAGGTACTCGACATCGGCACCGGCACGGGGATCTGGGCCCTCCAGATGGGCGATGAGCATCCGACCGCCTCCATCGTAGGGAACGACCTGAGTCCCATCCAGCCGTCCTGGGTCCCCGCCAACGTCAAGTCGTCGTCGACGACGTGGAAAAGGACTGGATCGAGCAGGAGCCCTACGACTTCATCCACTGTCGGTACATGGCCGGCTCGATCAAGGACTGGCCGCGGTTGATTCGGCAGTGCTACGATAACCTCAAGCCGGGCGGGTGGCTGGAGCTGCAGGAGAGCGTCAACGTGATGTACTCCGAGGACGGGAGTCTCAAGCCAGACAGCTACATGGCGCGACTGATGGACGGGTTGATCGAAGCGTGCAACAAGATCGGTCAAACGATGGACCCAGCGCCGTCCATGGAGGGCTGGGTGAAGGAGGCGGGATTCGCGACGATCCACAAGCATCGTTTCCGTATCCCCGTGGGGAGCTGGCCCAAGGATCCGCGGCTAAAGGAGTGTGGCAGTTTCATGCGAGTGAATTTCGTCGAGGGGTGGAGGCATTCACTGCGGCGCTGTTTACGGATGTCCTGGGATGGGATCCGGCAGAAGTGAAGGCGATGAATACCGGTGTCCGCAATGAGGCCATGCGGAATGATATCCACCCTATCTTCGACTTTTTGGTATTTGCGGCTCAGAAGCCGGAGTGATTGATTGTATGCCGTATACTACAGGATGTCAGTATAGCTTCTCCTGAGTATCACGCTTCCTGCTGGATTCATGAGACACGATACCCATTCACTCTGATTAATAACAAAGAAAAATTCACTTGGCTTAATCGTACCTCATTCACTATTTCTGATCCTGACAATGCCGGTTCAAAGTTCCCATTCACTCATCAAGATGGGTCTATATAAAGCCTTCCCCCGGATTTCCCAACATCATCTTCTAACCTTGACCATAGCGTGCGAACAGCCATTCTCCTCAGAACCCAACCCTGCCCACTACATCATCCACAATGGAGTACACCACCGCTGAGTTCGTCCTCGCTCTGGGCAAGCCAGACCCCGAGCTTGAAGCGGTAAGAATTCTCTGCCTATACTTGGAATTCAGCCACTAAAGAGAGACAGCTTGTCGGCAAAAACCCTTTCGCAGCACGACACCGCTTGCTCCTGTTACCATCATGCGCGATCAAAACAACAAGGCCGAGCTGCGAGCCCACAACGCAATCCCCAAGCTCGGAACCGAGGAACTCATGGACATCCCCATGCGCGATGGATACCAGGTGGAGATTCGCATCGTCAAACCACTTCAGCCCCCGTCTGAGGGTAGCCATGATCGCACTCGCTCACGGCGGTGGTTTCGTCACCGGAACTAACCTCCACCTCGCCTGCTTCGCCCATCCCTTGGTCGCTGCATACAAAGCAACCGTCGTCCTACTGACATCGCCTCACACCCGAGCACAAGTTCCCCACCGCCGCCCACGACATCTGGGACAGTCTCCAGTGGCTAGCAAAACATGCCTCTGACCTCGGCGCCGACCTCTCCAAAGGCTTCATCCTGGGCGGCGTCTCCGCCGGCGCCAACCTAGCCATCGTCAGCGCCCACCGCGCCGTCCGAGAAACCTCACCCCGAAATTGACCGGTCTATGGGCCTGTGTTCCCCCCATCTCCGACGGCCCCAGCATCCCAGAGAAGTACAAACCCCTCTGGCTCTCGCGTGAACAAAACCGCGAGGCACCTTGCCTGAGCACCGTCGACATGGACGCGCTGCAGGGGATGTACAACGCCGATTCCATGTCCGTAGATGCCACCCCATTCGTCGACGAGGGCTCATTCTCCAAGATGCCGCCGACTCACGTGCAAGTCTCCGGAATGGACCCTGCGCGAGATGACGGGTTGATTTACGAACGGATGCTGCGCGGCATGGTGTTAAGACTCGGTTGGATGTTTATACGGGTATGCCGCACGGTCATCATTTGTTTTTCCCGGGGTTGAAGAAGTCGCAGAAGCTGTTTATGGATGTGGTGGATGGGATGGGGTGGTTGCTTGGATGGGAAATTGGGGTGGAGAGGGAAGAGTTGGAGCAGTTCTTTGCTTGTTTGGGGAAAACCTACTGCGTAGATGGTTAGTTTTGGGTATTTTTTGTCTTGGTTGCTTTGTCGCTTTGTCGTTTTGTTATCTGCGTTCGTCGTTGGCAAGGTATCCCTGTGGAGTCTTTGATGTCGGCCTGGTTGTCGTGATTTACGGATTCATGGTTCAACACGTGAAGGTTGTAAACATTCTTACATGGAAGGGAATATTGTCTTTGGAGTAGCTCTAACGCATCTGTATCAACATCACCTCATTGATTTCCCCCAGCCATAGGACCTACGCTTGGTTGTGAACACTCTGTATAAAATACAGGAAGAATTGAAGCAACCTAAAGCATTGCATTCCACAACTTCTAGCTACTTTCACCATTGACGTCAACTGGGAGAAACCCACTCGCCCGCCACTGTTTCAACCATGTTTCCATCAACCCCTGGTTCACCGCTCCAAGGTGGGCTATAGTGCGACTCAGCTGACGAGCATTCCCCGTTTGGTACGTACCCTGGATGCAACTCTGTCGCTCCTGAAGACCGCGGAAGAACCCTAACAATTTCAGGGCAGGTATACTGATAGCTGCAGAATCCCCCCTTACATGGAGCTTGACATCTTCCAGGGCTGCCATCCATTCATCAAGAGTCACCAACTCTGCAGAACAGTGTTTGGACGCTATCGGTGCCAGTGACTGCCACTCTGTTGGCTGCGGGTTGACCAAATGGTATACCGCGCAAGGGGTGGGGGTAGGACCATAGAGGCGTGATTGGATGACTTCTGTTATAATCTTGCTCGCGACATCCTGGTATTGGCTCAGGTGAGTCTTTATGATGCTTGACTGATAGCCCTTTTGGGACAGAGAATGAAACTTACTATCGGCACCCAGTCAACCTTGAGCGCTCCAAGTGAGTCCGGGAGCTTGCCCAGAGCCAACGCCGAACGCATCAATGCTGCAAACCAGTCCCGTGGATTCCACTGTCCCCCTTGCCCCATAGTAGAAGCCCCCCCCAGCTGGCCGACCCGGTGGATAGTGACGGGAATCCGACAACTATCCGCTGCCATCGAGCAGAGATGCTCGGCCACGAATTTAGACTCCCCATATCCATTGGGCATCACGCAGCGGGAATCATGCAGAGTTTCAGGAACGCTCTCCTCAACATGCTTGAAATCCCAAGCACTAACGGTCGAAATGGAGGAAATCAGATGCAGGTGTGGTTTCGGGGTGCGCGGGCTGGATTCCACCAGTTCTAACAGCCGCCGCACGCCAACAATGTGTGGGTTTTCGAATGACGTGACGGAGAGATTGAAATTGACTGTCCAGGCATTGTGCACGAATACTTGCACCTTATTTCGCAAGTCATCATACCTGTCCAGAGGGAGGCCCCAGTGTTTATCGCCTAGGGACACCTGCCAAAACTGCACGCGCGAGGTCTCTGATAGCCATGCACTGGAAAAGCCCTTCTCCTCGAAACTAGCTATCTGCTGCTTCATAGCATCCGGTGAGCGACACAGACAGTATATCTGGGCGATAGACGGATCTTGGAGCAGCTGATGCAATATATGGCTGCCCAGTTCGCCGTGGACCCGGTAAGTGCCACTGTCATGCTGCTAAACTGTCGGGAGTGATGCCATATCATGGATGTGAGACGGTCCTGGCGTGTCCAACGGGTGTTCCCAATTGCAGTGTCATGTCCGTTGGATGCAGGATGGGGCGAGATCACCTCAGCCAGGCGTCTAGCCGTCGGCCGCTCATAGATCTGAGCACTTTCTAACTGGATATTCCTGTGCTTCATGCTTCCTTCCACCATCTGGGCAAGTCGAATTGCCTGCAATGAATCCATCCCCAGCGTGAAGAAATCTGCGTCCGCATCCACTTCCCGGAGACCCATGATCGATGCAACGGCTTTCTGAAGGAACGTCTGGACGTTTTCCCCTTCGTCAAATTTGGGAGACACAGGCGACAGGACACTCGCTGATGCAGTTTCGTAAAGCTGGTCAAGGACCTGCTGATACTGTGACGCGATTGCTCGTCGTTTCAATGTTGCTTTGGTGACTGTTCAAAGGGCTGATCTTGTGAAGCGAGAGCCAGATGGCTTCGCAGAATCTGCCCATGGGTCGGAAGGATAGTATTAGCACTCTCTATCTTTGGCCAGATTTCCTGCAAGACCGACTCTGGCGTCCAGGCGGTGGGTAATCGTTCCCAGTGAGGCTGTATGAGTGCCGCGACTTGAAAACGTCCCTGGCCCAGGATGATAGCTTGAGCTACCAACGGATGGCTCTGCAGAAGCTTTTCCGCGTCGATAGGATTGACCTTCTCGCCAGTGCTCAACACGATGACATCGTCTTGTCGGCAATGGTAGTGCCACAGGCCTTGCTTCGTTGGATGAGGGAGGAAGAGGTCCCCCGTGCGGTACTCATCCAACTCGGGATATACATGGAAGATGCCTGATAGCGGGGATCACCATTTCGAGTGATTATGAGCTCAAATGATTCCTCATCGACCTTCTCCATGCGCACTCCTGCTGCAGGATTCCATTCCGAATAATCCCAGTCTGCGCGATCCTCGCAGAGCAGCGTAGACGTGTAGCCCGTTTCACTACTGCCCATGAGCGATTGTAGCAAAAAGCGCTTCGACAGGTCATCACCAGAGGATTTGCTTAACGGGGCACCCCCATAATTGAGAGCAGAGAAGTGGCTTAGGGCCTTACATCCCTCCTCCGTTTTTTGCAACTCCTCTAATATGTAGGGGGCCACGAGTCCCCAGCGGGGGCGCTGCTCTGTCATGATCGGCTCAGTAGGCTAGCTGTCAGCGGCCGGTCCGGACATAGCAAGAACGGCGTCTCATAAAGCACGCATTCAATCAGACACATCAAACCAATGAAGTGAAACAGTGGCCCGTGGTGAAATCGCAGCTCCCCTCGCCATTGGGGCGCTAGCAGCGCATTGCGCCGTCCTGGGGGGACGGGAATGCTCTGCATGTTATCGACCGTGGCAAAGTATCCATGGGTCAGCCAGATGGGCTTGGGCAGGCCTGTGGTTCCTGAGCTGTGGATGATAATTGCAGGCTTAGACTCAACCTCATAGAAGCTGTCCTGATACGTAAAAGGCATGACAGCCGCGGTATCAAAGGCTTCCCATAAAGGGTCCAGCGCCCACGTCTGAAACCAGGAGCCTTGGTTGGAAGCAATGCCTTCGACAATCTGTCGTAACGTCTCCTTTTCTTGAGTGTGGAACAGGACTGTACACCCGGTGGTGCTTAAAAGGTGTTGAAACGCCTGCTGGGAATTACGTGTCGAGAGAAGTAGCGCCTGAGATGATCATACAATGGTCAGAATCATACTCCTCTCAAGTATATGGAACATACCACATGACCCAGCTTCATGCAGGCAAGCTGGAACGCCGCGTATCGGAGGTCATTTGTCCCCAGATACGCCAGGACCTGGTTGCTCTCCCTGCTCAACTTCCCATCAATCCACCAAGTCATACGGTTGACCGCGTTTGCGAGATTGGCCCAGGTGATCCGTCTCCAGCCGTCGGCCGGATCTAGAGAGATTGGATGAATGCAATATAGCTGGTCAGGCCGGTGCTCAGCCAATTCATCAAAAGGCGCGGGATGAGGCGCCCATGTGTAGCCGGTTCAGGTGCCATTTTCAAGTCTCGTCACTCGGTGGAATTGCAAGAACTCGAAACACAAGCGCTACTCAGGTTCTGTGCTCAAGTTTCTTCTGCCAAGTTGCGCTATATAGTGTTCTTCATGTATTAGATGACCCGCAGAAGAGTGCAGAGCTGGGTCTGGCGTCATTGATGCAGCGAGCTTCTTCCTGATGATCTATCATGTGGGCTCTCATTGACCGGGCAGATGCGACTATCTGCGGGTGCGAGGAAACAGATACTCAGCGTCTTCACAATACAGCACTTTGCTCACCGACTCTTCTGCATGATTCCTGCATTGCATCCATATCAAGATTTCCTGTTTGTAGCCAGTGCGCGTAGTTGCCTTTGGCCCATAATGTATAGCGTACGTAAGCACTTACTGTCGTAGCGATCACCTCTATCAGGGCATCTATATCAGTGAATGCAAGGGGGATGCAACTACACCAATGTGGCAAACATATGACGCTGGGGTGGTACTGCACCATTATTATCAACCAGATTACAGCATGTACCTAAACAATCTGGACTATTGGGCCTCCCTCTAAACGAGGGGCTCCACAGAACCCGTCTTTGTATGTTGATAAAGAAACATTGTATTGTTGAAATACTTTATCGAAAATAAGCAACCTCTGCCGAAGTTCATGTACATAGTGTTCTGGGATTGTGTTAACCAGCCTATGAATGAGATGTAGTTGATATATCCCAATATAGCCCCTTCAAATAGATCAAGCAGTACTGTCTTCCTGATCAGGTAAAAAACAGGGTACCCAGATCCTTCCACAGCTTTGCATCCAGTGCACATGCCACTATATCATCGCTCACGTAGCGAAAGTAATCGATCATTGGGTGATCATCATAAATCATGGCAGATGAGAGCACTCCACGGAATGGCATATCCCGCAACTAGATCATAATCTTAGCAAACGAGATACACCGAAGAACAAGGAGGTACTAACTCTTGCCTGGCCCCAATACTCGTGAGTTACTCTCTTTCCATCCTTGATGATAGTCATTGGGTCCACATCCTCCGTCGAGCGAAACAGTTTAAGTAGGCCCGGCATAGGTCGCGCAATAGCGCAAGCCGGATGATCAGGTTCAGTCTTGAAAAGGCCTACAGACCATTGCCCACCGTTGATCAGGACATCAGATTTCATCGGTTCCAACTGATTGTAAATCACCTCAGCTTCACTGGGGGTGACGATGTCAGTCCTCTTGGTTAAGGCCAGAAACTTGTCAGATGCGCTTCTAGAGAGTAGAGTAAATGAGCTCATGCTTTCAATACCAGCCACACTATCAGAACTCACTGCTCCATGTTCAGTGCTTGACTTGTTCGCCTCGATATGTCTAGTCTGGAAGATTGTCTCAGTTGAAAGAATGTTTCTTGGGTATGAAGACTACTACCACTATGAAAAAGGCTAACTCTAAGTATTCGTCCTTTTACTCAGTATACTCAGGTCTCTCCGTCAACCCTGATGTTCAAGCCTTGCACAGGACCGGAGTAGAAAGACTAGAAAGGCAAGGCTATCATGGTAGTATGTGGAAACAGGGTCGGCTGCATAGGTGTACGAGGGGCCGATCCGAAGCATAAAGCATGTTGAATCGAGTTTTGGATGACACAGTCCACGTAGATCACTACTCTGGGGAATTTGAGCATGTATAGCGCTCAAAGAAGGTCCCGGTGGGCTATCAGCCGGTTCAGCAGTGCAGAGAGTACGACATCGATGATGCGGTTGATCGTAGTACTTACTGAAAACATCGTCCTACATGTTGAAATCATAATCATGTTCATGATTCCAACACATCTTGCATCATTGCTCATTCCTGTGACGTGTCTCGGTATTTCGGGCACATCTCAGGAAGGAGGAGTGGAGGTGATCCTTTTGATGCCGTCGTCACCACCCTTACGTGCGATGCCCTGGTCAGTTGCCTCCGAGAGATGGGATGATTGTTGGTAATTCTTACATTCACATCGCTCTATGATCCCGGTCAGAAAACCGCAGCGATCTACACACCACACAAGAAAATACATCAAGAGGGATAAGTGATACAAATGCAAGGCTTAATATTACATCATGATCTACTAGTGTAGAAAGAGAATAATCAAGACGAGGCTCCTATGCTATTATACCTGTTCTGACTTAGCCTGAGAACGGAGAGAAGAGACAGAGAAAAAAAAAAAAAGAAAAATTACAATCCCGAGACTTGCCCAATTTCCAGATTGTAGACTGGATACTGAATGCCGCGGGATTGGATATGTCCTTGAGTTTTACTCGATCATGGTTCTTTGATGCATACAAGATGCATGAGAACCTCGTTAGTTGTTTCCAACGTGGCATTGAAGCTATGAACCTGTGTAGCAGTATGAAGTCCTGGCATACCTTTCCTTCCAATACGTAGTAGTAGGTTTTGAAGTCATTTGAAGTTATTTATTCTAGAGATCCAGCGTTTTAATAGAATATGAGCCACATTCCAATCTCCATTGAAAAGGCTCAAAACTTCCAAGACCTTACTGGCTGGCTAGCTCGCTTCGTGCCACAACCCATTCCATAGCCGACACGATCCGTTTCACGTCCGGTCCTGATCGTGGCAAATCGTGGCCACCTGAATGTTGGATCGTCCTTCTAAGCTTCGAGTCGCAGAAAGATTCAACTGTGTTCTACAACTATCCAGTCCCGGTAGATCCGTCTGTCCACTCAAATGAAGCGTCGGGAGTCGTAGGCGTGCCTTGAAAAGGTTCGGGAGCAGAGGGCCTGGGACCATATGGAGGGGGCGATCCAGGTAGAATGGAGGAGACTGGCGTGTGATAGACGCAGCTGCCTTAATGACTTTGACAAACTCTTCGGTTGCAAAGCGAGCTGGCTCGGGGAGTCGAGCAATCTGATCATCGCTTCCGGAGCGAAGAAGCTGCGTTTCATGCGGCGAAAGGAAGCCGAACAGACTTTGACAGTAACGGGATCCGCAGCGCAGGGTATAGTACACGACTGAATATCGCAAATCGGAATGGGTGGGGTTTCGTACGGATGGGACGCCATATACTCCAGCATGAATGAAGCTATGATCGCGGCTCCCTGGCTGAATCCGAGTACCCCCGTGAAAGGACCATGATCATCAATGGCCTCTTCGATCAGATCATAGGCAGATCTAACGGATTCAGGGTCAAATGACGGGTCCAGCAATAAAATGGACTCGAGGCCACAGTTTCCAGCCCTACATGTACTGTACTATTAGCCCAGACCAATGCGCATTCAATGTCAGATGTACCAGCACTAGCAGGTGGGCATTCAACCTCGCCTCGAGAGGAAATGAAACTCCCAGCTTGGGTCGCAGTTCCGTGTTATGCCTGAGCTGATATCGCAAGAACTCGGCATTCGTCCCATATCCATGAAGACAGAGGACTTTCATGGTGTCAGTTTCGATGATCGACGGATTCCCTCGATCGTCGTCGATGCTGTCCAGACATGTTGGTCAGGTCAATGATATCCTTTCACTGGGAGCCAATATATCTGGTTCACATGCTCACCTTACTGAATGCCGGAATTTGGTACGTTGCAAGGAGCCAGGGACCAAATGATGCGTGGCCATGCATAATGATCCCCTCACATTTTCTCGTGGGAGTGATTGGCAGATGGAATGCCATGACATAGAGAACATCACACCTGCAGTAATACGGGGACAAATGGCAAAAGGCGATGATGAATCTGAGCCTGTTTTTAGTCTCGGATCGGCTGATTTCTGCACAATCTCTAAGATCTTCCGCGTTTGAATTTACTATTATTCGGAGATCTAGCATCTGTAAGGGGCACAACGTTGGTGTAACATGGTTATTGAAATCTTGGTTCAGCTACTTCGCATACTCCACATACCCCTGTTTGTCTTCGTGCAGTCATCATCAGCAGCTACTTTCCCTGTGACTTGGGTTCATCGCTGTCGTCCACTTGATAGACCAACTTGCCCCGTACGTTCCCTTGCCGAAGCAATGCTAATCCTCCGGGGATCGCGGCCAAACCGCCAGGCTTGACTTGAAATCGGGCGGGCGACCTGACCACTCTGCAGGAGAGACTCGACCGTATTCGCCACTGGATAGCAAATGCCACATTTTCCACCTGACCCGGGACCTCTACCTCCCATTCGATAAGGCTCCCCAATCATGTCGTATGCCATTGAAACTTGCGTCGCAACCTCGACTCGAGGACACTGTACTTCGAGCAGTGCATTGTAACACCCACCAGCGGACGAAATGGCTGCAGCACATATTGCAGCAGAATGGTTGGTGGAGATGGTATCAAAAACAAGTTCGAGGGTGTCTTCAGTGTCCTCGCGAATACGGGCACCGACGTCTGGGTCACGATAGTTGAAAACCGCATCGGCACCTAATGTATGCATTCGAGCCCGGTTCCCTTCTGAACAAGTTGTTAGGACCCGAAGACCTGAAAGCCTCGCGAATTGGATGGCAACGCATCCGGTGGCGGTTCACCACCATAGATTAGGATGCTGGTGCGTTCGTCCACTCCAATTCCCCCGTTCATCTTCTGGAGATCAGGTTCTGCAGGCATGGGCAACTCTAGGGATTGGTACAGGTTCTGTCCAATGGTAGTCATCCCAACGCCCAAACAGGCTGCCTCTTCAATGCACATCCATTCCGGCACCCCGAACTGAATGTCCCCTTTTGCAATAACATACTGCGCGAAAGCACCACTCTGAGGATTCGAGGCGTTACAGCCGTGAACAAAACCGGCAACACGGTCTCCTTTCTTCCACGGTTTCTGGACCTGTGGCCCAATGGCCACGACAATACCGGCATAGTCACAGCCGACGATAGTTCCAACGCAAGGTTCGAAGTCGACGTGTTTCCAATCGGTGGGGTTTATTGCCACTATAGTCCATCTTTAGTTTAGCTACCACCGCTCTAGAAGGGGGGATGCTTGCCTGCTTGAGTTTTCACCAGGATGCAATCATGAGGTAGATCAGGCACCGCTATGTCATCTAGACGGACGTGACCACGCTCTGTCACCACAATAGCACGCTGCATGGTTTGAGGACTTGGGATATCGAGAGATGACTGCATTGCAACGTATTCCTGCAAGTGTCGTGGATGTTGGCACTGGAGACCAAAGTCAAGGGCTCCGTCCACCTTTTTTAAACTCCGTGCAGGGGCGCAGATTCTGAGTGACCCGTCTGTTGCTAATATCATACATCTTTCGACGAGGTAAGGGGCCGTTAATCTGAGATAGTCGCATCTGACTCTTGGTGACGGTAAAGAACTTTGCTTTCGAGTTTATTATTTGCCTCCCGTATCATGATGCAGCTTTGCATCTCCCAAAGTTGCACACAGTGCCATATCTGGCTTCTTGCTCCTCACATATCAGGTATTGTCTGCATTGAGAATAGAATGGGGAAGATAGATCCTGTTGATCAGTTTCAAGGGCCATGCTCATGATAACGACTGGGTACGTCATGAAATTCTCGATCTAGAGATAGATAAGACAAATACTATGTCACAATACTCCCACTTGAGAATATTTACATTACTGGAGTCTACTTATCATTTCAAGGCATAATTCTCATAGTCTATGATTCCTTTTGTGCGTGAATCTGATATCTCGGGAGCTGGGAACGTATCATCATCGAAAATGTCAAACGGTGCCATGGCCGACAAACAAACCCCAGATCTAGAGCCTATTGCGGTGATTGGAATGGGCTGTCGGTTCTCTGGCGGGTCTAATTCAATTGACAGTTTCTGGGAGATGCTGCATCGGGGTCGAAAGGCATGGCGCTGTTCCCGCGAACCGATATCAAGCCTCAGCATGGGAGCATCCCAGTCATTGAGCGGAAAGGAGCAGTATGTCTCACTCCTCCTCCTCATGTGAATGGAAACAACAATTAAAATGGGGGCATGTCATTAATACGGGATCCCGACGGAGATAGATCAACAACGATAGTGGTTTCTTCCTAGCAGAAGATCCGGCCGAATTCGATGCCCCTTTCTTCTCCATCACATCCAAGGAAGCTGCGGGTATGGACCCTGCGCAACGTCTCATGCTTGAAGTGGCGTATGAAGCTTTCGAAAATGGTAGCTAAACCCTCAAGCCCATGATGGGCACTGAGCACGATGGCTAAATATAAGCCACAGGCGGTATCCCCATGGAATCTCTCCTGGAAGTAATGTCGGCATCTACGCCGGATGTATGACCAACGACTACGAGTTGCTGTCTGCCTGTGATATCATGGACATGTCACATAACTCGGCCACCGGAAATGGAAGGACGATGCTCGCTAACCGTCTTTCGTGGTTCTTTGATCTCCGTGGTCCGAGTATTATGATGGACACGGCGTGTTCCTCCAGCTTGACTGCACTTCATCTGGCAACCCAGGCCCTGCGTGCCGGTGATTGTAACACAGTAAGAATGATAAAATCCCCTGTAGCGACAACCGGCTGATCATGTCAGGCAATGGTCACCGGGGCTAGCTTGATCTTGCACCCGAATTTCACACAGCGGCTATCCTACATGCACATGCTGAGTGAGGACGGAATCAGCCATTCTTTCGATAGCCGTGCCAACGGTTACGGTCGTGGCGAAGGCTTTGGTGCAGTCTTGCTCAAGCCCCTGTCCAAGGCGCTGGGAGACGGTAATAGGATCAGAGCAGTTGTTCGCGCTACCGGCTCCAACCAGGATGGCCGCACTCCTGGGATTACTATGCCTAGTGCAGACGCCCAAGCCGATCTTATTCGTGCCACATATCGACAAGCTCACCTTTCCACGCGGGACACTTCGTATTTTGAAGCCCATGGAACAGGCACAGAAATTGGAGTGAGTATCCATTCAGGTGTTACTCGAAGACCTAACACTGACCCATAATACCAGGATCCTACTGAGCTGTCGGCCATCGGGGCAACCTTTGGGGCAGAGCGCATCCCCGGCGATGAGCCATTGTACGTTGGGTCGGTCAAAACCAACGTTGGTCACACCGAGGGAGCTGCAGGTGTAGCGAGCCTGATCAAAGTAATTCTCTGTTTGGAGAAGGGGATGCTCGTCCCAAACGCCGGCTTCCAGGAGCTGAATCCTAGAATTCGCCTCGATGAATGGGGTATCCGTTTAAGCAATTCCACCATGCCATGGCCAGGCCATCTGCCGCAGCGTGCCAGTATTAATTCCTTTGGCTTCGGCGGTTCCAACGCACATGCTATCCTAGAAAGTGCAGCTCAGTATATCGGCAGCTCCCAGCAGCCTAATGCTGACGCATCCTCATCGACCCCTCAGGTAATAGTGGTTTCTGCACACGACCGGGCTGGTCTGGAACGTACTGCCGAGAAATGGAAAATCTATCTTGACTCTCACAGTGACAAGAAACATGGGAAGATAGCGCTACCGGATGTCGCCCACACCATGGCAGTGCACCGCTCTCAGCTCGGCTTTCGAAGCTTTACAGTGGTAGATTCTCTTCAGGAACTTCGAGACCAGATGGCAAAGGGCCTACCCAGTTTCCCCCGGGCCAGCCAGAAGAGTATCAAAAAGCTGGCACTTATTTTCACCGGACAAGGGGCGCAATGGGCCCGCATGGGGGCGCAGCTGTTTGCCAATCCAGTCTTCGTGCGTAGCATGGACTGTAGTCAGCAGGCGCTCCAGCGTATGGGCTGCCCATGGAACTTGCGTGAGGAGATATTCAGAAGCGCTCCGGACAGCCTCATTGATAGGCCTGATCGTAGCCAACCTATCTGTTGTGCGCTGCAGATTGCTTTGGTGGACGTGCTCCGCAGCTGGGAAGCTAGCCCTAAGGCCGTGATCGGCCACTCGAGCGGCGAAGCAGGTATATTTTCCATCCGTGTCTCATCCCTATATTGCCAGTATAGATTGTCCCAGTAACAAGCTGATTATGTGCCCCAGGAGCTGCTTATGCCGCTGGTTATCTTAATCAGGAGGACGCACTACGGATCATGTACCACCGGGGCGTACTGTCCCAACGGCTTGCAGAAACTGGGCACCCTGGCGGCATGCTTGCTGTTGGAATGTCCCCAGCAGAGGTGGAGACTTATATCCAGTACTTCCCGACGGGCTCTGTAGTGATAGCATGCGTCAACAGCGCATCCAGTGTGACATTATCCGGTGATCGAGCTGTGATTCATTCCCTTTCGAGGCGCTTAGAGATCAAAGGCCACTTCGCTCGAAAGCTACGTGTCAACACGGCTTATCACTCGCCATACATGGCAGAAGTGGTGGATGACTATCGGGAGGCTATCAAATGCATCAAACCGGTCAACTACTCTCAGAACGCAGTATGCATGTTCTCATCTGTCACGAAGGCACGGATCCACCCAGAAGAACTAGGTGCAGAGTACTGGATCCGCAACCTGGTCAGCCCGGTCGAGTTTGCTGCGGCTGTGACCAACCTTGCTGCAATGACAGAGAAACATGAAGGGCGACGCCGAGCCACGCCTGTCAAGTGGGGGGCATTTCTGGAGATTGGCCCTCATGAAGCCCTCAAAGGGCCGTTTGCTCAAACCGTACAGCAGGTCAACGCTAGCCTGACATCCACTCCGTATGCAGGTCTAATGCTGCGCCAACATGATGCGCAGCGAACGACCATGCAGGCTGCTGGGCTGTTGTGGGCCGTTGGTTGTTCAATCAACCTAGAGAAAACGAACAAAAGCCTTCTGGGCAGCAGAGAGCCGCGAATGGTCCAGGATCTGCCCTCGTATGCATGGAATCATCAATCCAGCTTCTGGCATGAGCCATTGGCATCGACCCGGCTGCGGCGGCGAGTGGAGGCTCGCCATGATCTGCTTGGGGTCCCACTGGACTACCAGAACGATATCGAGCCTCGATGGCGCAACTTCCTGCGTGTTGTGGAACAGCCGTGGATTGTAGACCACGTGGTAGCCGGTTCAGTTGTATTTCCAGCAGCTGGAATGGTGGCCATGATTGCTGAAGCTGCCCGCCAGCTGGCCGACCCCCGAAAGTGGCTCTCGGGAATCGAGTTCCAGGACTTGGAGTTCTTCCGAGGATTGCCAGTCCCCTCGGATGATAATGGTATAGAAGTTGGCGTTAACGTCCGGCCCTATGCTAATATGCCCGGGTGGTTTGAATTCGGCATCTTCTCACTGGCAGACAAGACCGCTTGGACCCAGCACGCGAGAGGGACCTTCAATATACAATACGATGCCGACTGTGGGGAGACAAGCACCGCAGACTGGGAATGGACGACACGGCGGGTGCAGCAGACGCGCAATACGTCCAAGGAAATCGAGAGTGAGGCTGTCTATAAATGGCTATCTGAGACTGGGGGCGTCACGCTTGGACGAACCTTCCGGTCGATGGACCGGCTGTTCTTCCATCCCAGTTCACCTCGCATCTATGTGTCCGGGATAGCACCAGATACCATGTTGACCATGCCTGATGAGCGCGAGTCATCGTACTTTATTCACCCGACCTGCCTTGATGTCCTCTTCCAGGCTGCTGTGCTGTCGTGTTCGGACTCTCTTTCCGGCCAGGAGGCCAATATTCCAGTAGCCGTGGAACGCCTGTATCTCTCGACGGACTTTCCCCTGCATCCCGGGGATCAGTTTGCCGTACATACCGAAGCCCGCTTTGAGAATGGTACCTGGCTGTCAGAGTCCATTGCCTCAGACTCGTCCTGGAAGCAGCCTGGTGTGATTCTGCAAGGGGTAAGACTGGGCCGCGTACCCATGCGGTCTCAATTGGCTGGTGCATCTATAGACAGCCCAAAGAGTCGCTTTTCCACGATCGACTGGGTAGAGAATCTAGACTCTTTCCCAGGTGCGGACGAACAGGTCTCTTATCCTGGTGGTTTGGAGAGTTTCATGGAGAGAGTATGTCATTCACACGGAAACGCCAAAGCTCTCGTGGTGACTACTGTCCACACAGCCGAGGCTTTAACTTCCTCTTTCGAGGCGTTTGTCTCGAAATCCGTCTCACACCCTCGCCTGCAGCAGCTCACCGTCCTACTATGTGCTCCTGATTCTGAAGAAACCGATGCCAAGATCAAGGTCGTCGAGAAAGCCTTGTCTGGGTGCCAGGTACTTACAGCGGGATCATTACAGGATGTAGACTCAAGTCTGTTGGATTCGACAATTTATCACTCAATTATTGTGGATTATCCGCTGGTGTGGAGTGGCGATAATATTGCGCCACTTCTGGACAATCTCCCTACAATGTGTGAGCCGGACGCGTGGTTCGCCCTTCGGGCGCCTTCATCGAACCGGGACGAGGTGGTACGCCGGATTTCAAGCAATGCAGACTGGGAGGTGCGAGGGTCAATGCAGGAAGATAACTGTCTTGTGCTCCGCCGCCGCAGTTCCCATCCAGCGTTGGATCCTGTGGTATATGTCCTTACAGCATGGCAGACTGATATTCCTACTTCACTATGGGATGTGCTCAGAAGTAGTCTTCTTGACCTAGGAGCAAACGTCGAGCTGGTGACTGTTTGCGACATGCCAGATCTGACGGATAAGACTGTCATATCCTTGGTGGAGATGTACGTTCCCTGGACAGCAGACTGGAATGAGACCGAGATGAAGCAGTTTCAATCTCTACTGAAGGCGAAAAACCTTCTCTGGGTAGCCCAGTCCCTCATCATACGGCGTACGTGTATGCTGCTTCGGGAGCTACGTCTGGTCTTCTACGAACGCTACGGAATGAAGATCCCAATATCACCCTGTCACAGCTATTCGTGGACGAGAATGGTATGCAAAACGAGACTAGCCTGGCCAAGAGTATAGCACATGTGCTGCAGCTTTCAAAAGAGGCCGGCTCACGGTCTCGCGATTGGGAATTCTACGCACGGGATGGACGTCTGCTCGTGCCGCGGGTGGTGGCAGCCAAACTACTCGACGATACCATGGAGGGTGTTTTGAATGGACCGCAGCCCGCACTGGCTGATCTTGGAGATGACGAAAGACCGCTACGCTTACGAATCGAGCCCTCGCAATCTGAGCCCACTCCGTGGGAGCCGGATACCCGCCTGGAGTCAGCACTGGATGATGATCAAATCGAAGTGCAGCTGGACATGATCACTCTTTCTGACACTACTAGAAAGGCAAATCTCGCCCTTGAGGCCCGTATTGAGGCCGTGGAGGCAGTCGGAACCGTCTGTCAGGTAGGGAAGTCTTTCAACTCGGCCTTTGCTGTTGGCGACGGGGTCGTGTGCCTGATTCCCGGTGATGCATCATTCACTGGCATAGCCACTAGGGTACGTGTCGCAGGCGATGTAGTCTGGCACCGCCCAGAACAACAAAGTCAGGAGCAATCTGTCTCCATGCCTCTGGCATATTCTGCGGCCTATGCTAGCCTATTTGGCAACCCGGGGCCCTTCCCTTCGTCTGTGCTGATTGCTGGACGAATCAGCCAGATATTGCTTGCCATTGTCGATTGCGCTCTGGCGGTAGGGTTGCAGTTGTACGTAGCCATCGACGGGGATGATGCAATCCACACGTTGGGCTCCAGGTACCCCGGCTTGAAGGGGCATATTGTCCCTGTTCACCGAGGCCTCGAGATGACCATATCCCGCCTTACCAGCAGCAAAGGCATTGACCTCGGCTTATGCTGCCAAGGAGGCTTCTTCAGTCGTTTAGTCGGGTGTTGCTTAGCTCCCAACGGCCGGCTGGTGGATCTGAGCGAGGAGTTGAATGTCGCCAGCCTGCCTCAG
Source organism: Aspergillus micronesiensis (assembly GCA_039763685.1). Lineage (NCBI taxonomy): Eukaryota > Fungi > Ascomycota > Eurotiomycetes > Eurotiales > Aspergillaceae > Aspergillus > Aspergillus micronesiensis. The sequence goes on along the minus strand of JASHHO010000087.1, from coordinate 745,328 downwards.
AAAATGATTGACCGTGGGTGTGCTGTCGGTTCAGTGCGGCTGTCACGCATGCTCCATGAGTCTCCCCGGCAGCTACAGACGCACCTTCGCAGTGCAATTGAGCTGTTCGCTGGACGCAAGGAGGCTTTGGCCAGTGTGCCGTCCTATCCATCTTCCCCGTTTCCCAGCTGGCGGCTGCCATCACGCATGCAAGAGAGGTTGGCACCCGAGTAATTGTCGATCTTCAGGCCCCGGGACAGGTGTCGATCATCCCAACCATGCCGGAGCCTGCTCCCTGCAGGCAGAGAATACCTATCTTTTAGCTGGTGGGTTGGGCACCATTGGGCTCGCTCTGGCTAACACTCTTGCAACCTGCGGCGCTCGTCACCTGGTCTTCCTTGTTCGATCTGGGCCCGCGCACAAGACACAGAATGCAGCACTGCGTGTTTTGCACGACCAAGGGGTCCGCACTGACGTTATTCGCTGTGATGTTGCCAGGCGGGAAGATGTCCAAGCTCTCTTGGCTCAGGCTAAAGAGTCCCGCTGGTGCATACGGGGCGTTGTCCAGTGTGCTACTGTTCTCAAGGTAAGGAAGTTCTAAAATTCTCAGTTATCAAACCCACTCACTCCTCATCAGGATTGTATCTTCGAGAATATGAGCTTTGAGGAATGGAAGCAATCGACAGAGTCAAAGATTCAGGGTACCGTAAATTTACATGAACTATTGATAGGCACGCGACTTGACTTCTTCGTTGCCCTTTCTTCTGTTGCAAGTGTAATTGGCAACATGGGCCAAGCCAACTATGCAGCAGGGAACGCGTTCATGGATTCACTGATGGTGTGGCGTCGCCAGCATGGACTAGCAGCCACAGCATCAATATCGGGCTGGTCCCGGATGCCAGTGGTGTGAGCGATGTGGCCGAGATGGCAGCGGACCGGCGGCAACGATATCAGCACCTGGAGGGGACAGAGATCATGCTAGAAGAGCTGCAGTCCTTATTACAGGTCATTGTGCTCGGCCAAAGTCTGGCTCCTGCCCAGGTCATCGCTGGTATAACGAATGTCCTGCCGCGTGTTGATAGCTCAGCCGCCTGGCAGTTTGACCGCAAATTTGAGCATCGGGTGCAGGTAGCCACCTCAGATCATACGGACGCAGGTGCAGCGCTCAAGGCTAGCGCACTGCTTCGAAAAGCAGACTCTGTGGATGCGGCAGTGCGCCTTGTCAGCGAGTTGTTGCAAAAGTACCTGGCGGGCGCAATGGCGGCTGCGCCTGAGTCGATCGATCTCGAATTACCTCTATCGGCTCTAGGTGGTAAGTGTCTTTGATGGTTGGATGTAGTAGAGGCTGATTCCTCTTCTTCAGTTGATTCCCTCAAGGTGGCTGAGGTGCAGAACTGGGTATCGCGAGAGATGGGCGCTGAACTCTCCTCGTTTGAGTTTCTGGGATCCCAACCAGTGAAAGCCTTAGCTGAGAAGATCACGGTAGTAAGCTCATTCATTCCTGCCATGGTGTAATCCGATGATCTCCTTTGTTAGTGGCGTATCTTTGTTGGTCTTCTAAGCCACTCTACAGCTCTCATATGAAATGACCATGATATAGTTGAAGCATATGCTATGATAAGCCATTACTTCTGAAATGAAAACACAGCTTACCCGTGTCTGGAGGGGTCACATGGATTAAATATTTGTGCTGCTTACTACATCGGTGCTTGGCCTACGTACGTATGTACTTTGATATTGAAGCATTTTCGCGTGGTATGAGCTCTCAGCCGAAGTAGTCGCTTTATCGCCATCCCCATAAGGTCTCAAGGCTCGGAAACACTTCCAATTGTGTATGAAATGGTTCGTCTAAAGCAGCAGAAAGCAAATCGTAGGCACGCCAAGCTCACTGACGGGATCTGATAAACTCGCGGAGATTCTTCCACAGCCATCCCCCCAACGCAGCGCAGCACACTGACCGCAGGGATTTGAAGAATCATCACGCACGAACCGGGGACCAGGGCGGAACTCTCCGACCCGAGACATTCCTGTGGTTTCGCAGGAAATTAGCCCTGCAGGGTTTGCAAGTGTGTCTGGGCGCCAAGATCAGCGGCATTATCTGATTAGATCTCGGCTAAGGTTCGGGCATTTTCTCGGAACAGTCGAGGTTATGAATGGAACACCATACGATGGGATGTATTCCAGGGCCTATTCTAGGAGGAGACCCTTGGGTGACTGCCCACAGCTCGCTCAGATTCCGTAGAGGGCCATTTTCTGCAACAATCTCATGACCAAATCGAAACCGAAGTGGGCCGTCTCTGGCAGACTGCGGCATATCAGATGATGGAGAAGACGCCGACTAGACCAGGTCTGTCGCCTTGGCTTTCGGAGAACAGTTGGATCCTTTCCTCGGCGAAGGAAGCTGTCTCTCTCTTCCATGGCCGGAGACGCCAGTGCTTCCTTCGGTTCTTATCAATCTAAGGATTCCCAACTGCTCCCCCGTGGACCAGTCACGCATCCCCAGGCCCACTCTGCCTGTGGGAACGTCAAACCAGGACAATTCCTACCAGTGTCTATGGGTGTGACTCAAGTTGACGAAATGAAGCCCGTCCAGGCTAAAGAGTGGCTGTGCATGGAACCCATACCCTGCCGGCCCTATCTTCTTCCATGAGGCATACTGGTATGATAGCCAGGCACAGAAGACGTACAATCGACGCATCTGTGACAAGGTATCTTCCCAGTTCTCTCCCTTCAATCTCGACGCCAAAGTTCGTCCAAATCAAAAGCGGTTTAGCGAAGGATCTGCCTATACAGGCTGCCTCTGTGTGAGTGGGCAAGAGAAGTGCTAATGTCTCTTAGTCTCGTTGGTCTTGCTTAGTCCCTTGGCTCGCTGCGCATGGGATGATGGCGGGCTGCGTCGGGTTGAAAACTGTTGTCAATCCACTTCGATCACGTCTTGAGTCTTGGATTTCGGCAAACCATGCTTTGATCAGGCCAAGAGTGGGTTAGGCAGGGTTCATTCCTGCCACCAAGGGCCCAGAATGTCTCCGCACGATGATATCGGACCATCCTGAACCAGATCCTTCCATCGGCAGTGTCACCCTTCGCCCATAAATTTGACCCGAAAGAATGGATTAGCGGTTTTGGCGGCACTTGATCCTTCTCTTGGTTTGGGGGTTCCGGAATATTTAAACTATTCTTTGCCCCTGTACTCCTTAGCTCTCGTGGCTGTTCTTTGGTTTCCATACTTCGACTCTGCAGCAATGGCGATCGTTAACCGGCTGCAACTGCTCTTCAATAGCAAGAAAGTCAACCCGTCTGAAGAGGACGACATCTAATCCAGATTAATGACAGCGGCTGGCGAAAAGACCCGCGGATGTAGAGGCCAGGGAAGACGGCCTTGGGGAGAAAGGCCATGATGATACTGTCCGGCTGAGGATGGCAGGGTGGTATCCAGAAGATCCAGGCGGCGACTTTGGTCTGGAACCGATGGTCCCTTGCCGGCATTCTGTTCTCGTCTGTATTCCCTTTCTGCGGGATCTTTGTGGTTCACCCATAGCTGACCGGTTTACAGTCTCTGGCTTGTGACTCTCGCTAATGGTTTCGGATGGCCATTCAATTCAGCTTGATCCCTACGCGACGAGCGAGTTCCAGAGCCACTCGCTCCTCACTGTGATCAATTATTGTTGCGGGGCCATGACGTCGGCTCTCTATATTCCCGTGGCCAAATTAGTGGACGTGGGGCCGTGCAGAGAGTTGGCTGTTGATGGTGGGATTGTCCACGTTGGGCATGATCATGATGGCAGCATCAAAGAATCTCGAAACGTACTGCGCTGCAGACGTACGTCTTTCCTTTCGTCGATCTCGTTTGCTCGTTATGATCACTTTATAGTCTGGGGGCTAACGATGATTGTTGTACATGATGCAGGTCTTCTACTCCGTCGGTTTTGCTGGACTGAATATATTCTCTGTGTCATCGCTGCCGACGTGACCAGCCTACGGAATCGTGGAATTGCATTTGCCTTTACCTCGTCTCCATGGATGATCACTGCCTTTGCCGGCTCCATAAGCGGCCGAGGAGTTCCTTCTGAAAGTCAACTGGTGGGGATTCGGCGCCTTTGCCATAATCTTCCGTCGTCGCCTCTCTGTATACTTCATTATGAACGCCAGCATGAGAAAGGCTGAGAAGAAGGCCTAATCAGCCGACTGTCCGTAGTGGCCGGACATTTCCAGAGACTATCCGGCATTACTTTTTCGAGTTTGACTGTGAGTGGACGTTCTCGTCTATTGTATTCGTGTACTAACGGTGTATAGTGCCGGCGTGGTGCTCTTCGCAGCCGGCCTGACCGTCTTCCTCCTTCCATTCACCTCGCCTCCCGGGCTCCCAACGGCTGGGCGACAGACTATATTATCGCCATGATCGTAACCGGTTTCGTCGTGCTGGTCCTTTTCGGTCTGTACGAATTGTACCTCGCCCCCGTCCCCTTCATCAAGCACAAGTTCCTGCTCAACCGCACGGTGATCGGCACCTGCCTCATGAACGCAACCTACCAGATGGCCTATTACTGCTGGAACAGCTACTTCACCTCTTTCTCCAGGTTGTCAGACCTTGGCGTCGCAGAGGCCGGTACGTGAACAGCACCTTTCAGATTGTCTCGGGTGTCTCCTCTTCATGGTCGGGTATGCAATCCGCAAGACGGGTCGCTTCCTCTGGCTACTCTGGATTGCAGTCCCCCTATACATCTTTCGCCCAGGGACTCATGATCCACTTCCGCCAGCCAAACCAGTACATCGGATACATCGTCATGTGACGAGATCTTCATCTCCGTCGGTGGCGCCATCTTCATCCTGATCGGACAGCTGTCAGTCCTGGCAGCAGTGGACCACCAACATGTTGCGGCGGCCTCTCCATGCTCTTCATCATGGGGGGAATTGGTGGATCCGTGGGTAACGCCATCTCTGGTGCCATCTGGACGAATACCTTCCTGCCGGCCCTGCAGCGGAACCTCCCGGCCTCAGCCCAGGGCGACGTCCTGACTATCTATGCTGTCTCCCGGCGCAGCTGGCGTACAAAGGACTCCCGAGCGGATTGCGATCCAGCAGTCGTATGGATATGCCCAGACAAGGATGTTGGCGGCTGGGACGGGGCTGATGGTGTTGTGTTTTGCTTGGGTCGCAATGATTCGCAACTTTAACGTGAATAAGATGACGCAGACCAAGGGCGTGGTCTTCTAGATGGGTCTGCTGATTGTGTGGGGTCATTCCTGATGCACTTTCACGGGAAACTGGTGGTAAAGATATGGCTAGGAGCCTCTGTAACTATAAGGATTTGGAAAGAATAGATGTTAATGATTGCCAGCTGAGGCATAGAATGGTCAAATCCAATAAAAATGTCAAACTAGTATTCTTCTGAGTGAAAAACACATTAAATACACAACTGCTTTCCCCCCCATGTGGCATATACCTTTGGGCCGGAATGCTTCAGCTGACCGACACTTGCATGGGCACGAACTGAATGTTTCACAGTCCCGGGACTGGCTAGTTAGAAATCTGGCATCTCACTCATTCTACTTAAACTCAAATCGAGTCCTTCACTGTCTTCATCTGAATCTCTCAAATTTATATCCGTTACATGCCTATAAGTGTGATCATCGTAGGGGCCGGTATCGCCGGCCTCACAGCAGCTATCTCGCTGCATCGCTCTGGATGTCATGTCAGGGTATGTTGCTGATACTTCTCACCGGATGCTCCTCTCCACGGATGTTGACCAAGCTCATAGGTATTTGAGGCTTCCAGCATTGCCAATCCGTCGGGGCCGCTGTGAGTCTCCCCCCAAATGGGGTTCGAGTTCTTCAGCACATAGGCTTTGACTTCAAGAGAGCGCATGCCATACAAATGCATCAATGGGAGACTCTCGATGGAATTTCAGGCAAGCACCTGGCTCTCATGCAGACCTCCTCGAATCTGCCACTCTCTACGGTGCTCCATGGTACATCATCCATCGTGCCGACCTACATAAAGAATTGATGCGTTTGGCCGAGCCTATCGATGTGTCACTAGGCTCGCGCGTCGTCGAAGTCGATGCCCAGGAAGCCTGGATCGAACTGACGAACGGTCCTGTTCATTCTGCGGATCTGATCGTCGGTGCAGATGGCCTGTCCTCCGTCGTTCGCCAATGCGTCGCTCCACCAGAGCAGTCGGAGTTACAGGCTACCGGCTCGAGTGCCTTCCGCTTCTTGATTCCTACAGATGTATTGAAGCAGAATGCGAAGGCCGCTGCATTTATTGGCTACCTGAATCCCAACGATGCTATTCGCAGACACCTCGTTGGTGGACAAAGAGAGAACCTCGTCTGCTATCTTGTCGAGGGTAAGATACTTGTCCATGCTTGATGTGCAGTTGAGTAAAGACCTGTGCGTGCATGTAGTGGGCAAGTCTATAATTTTGTCGGTATTCACCCATCACTAGAGAACGACTCTCTACAGGCGCATCAGGGTGGGTGTTGATAATCTCGAAATGGATGGCTTTGTCTGATCAACGAGCCGGACAGATTTCAAAACCAGTTGATCCAGCAAATTCTCTCACTTCGACTCCAAATTGGTTGAGATAATGAAGTACTCCTCTCCAATCAGTTGGTGTTTGTGACCCAGGTAAACAATCTACAGGCTTAGTGATGATGTCAAATGCTGGAAGCTGTATTCCATGAAGCCACTTCCAAGCTGGCGGTTTGGGAAGGCTTTGCTCATTGGAGATGCTGCCCACCCCGTACGTATCTATCCCTTGCATCTCGGTACCCGAGGCCAAATGGCAGCAGCGAAGAAAGCACAGCTATATTAGAACTGACTTTCTTTTTCCTTCTCTCAGATGCTTCCCTTTGGTGGTCAGGGAGCTTGTCAGGCCATGGAAGATGGCCTTGCGCTGGGGATGTTGCTTTCGCCTCTGCACAAAGATGTCATTGACATGTCCCAACGACTAAGCCTTTTCGATCAGGTGCGACGACGTCGCGCTACACGGGTTCAAATCCTGTCCAGTGTGCGAGCACACCGCGAGATGGATGCACAGGATAACATGCGGCCGTACTTGGAGCTAGGGATGAAAGGTGAGTAGTATATTTAGATCTGTGACGAGGAAAAAAGGGCGATCTAATCAATGGTGTGAAACTAGCTCGACCTGTTTCAAAGATCGAGTGACTCATGATGCTGGATATGATTTGGAGAGCGATATCCTCGCTGTAACGAAATCAGGAGGGTTCCCTGCCGGTAAGGCGTGATGCGATGTATATCCGGCTCCCGTTTCGTTGGAGAGATGCAGGTCACCAAGGATCTAGCTAGAAGCATATGATGTGGATATCATATTTATCTTGAGTTCATTTGTATTAAGTCATGAGCGGAATCGTCCATCCATACAACTTGGACTAACAAGCAGACTTGCATCTGACCTGTGGAAGTATATATTTGGCGGATATAGATGACGGCACGTGATGGACGAGGGTAAATCGACGTCCGCGCAAGAACCCAGTCTCCTCCATCATTCTGTCGACGTCACAATGAAGGGATCCATCCCCTCAATCCCCAGAAATCCCACCCAGCCGCTCATTCATTCCAAAACGCTTCCCTACATGCTTCGATAAGGCGGGGCGACCCTTGCGGATGCACCGAATCCCTTGCAGACCAGCGATGGATTCTCATCGCACTGTATTCAAGTCAGAGATTCAAGGAACTCAGCAGTACATATTCTATCACCGCATTCCATGCACGTTAAATTGCATTTCCAGGCGATCAAGGCCGCATTCCAGGGTTTTCTCGCGTTCCAGACGCCACTGCCACTGCCGGCGAATGCGCGGGGTATGCACCGATGAAACGAACTCTCGGACTGCACAGAGGTTTCATTATGATTGATACGAAAGGGCAGATTACACAGAAAATCCGGATTGTGGCGGGGAGTTTGCTTGCTCCACGGAGTACGGAGTAAGGGTTCCATCGAATCCAACGGTTCGGTTCACGCATGTTGATCGTACCCGAAGATGTCTACGACAGGAAAATTGCCTCGGAAGAAGATCGGACTTGACCGTCAGGTCCCTGCGGACAAATCATTCATCCAGTCATGGAGGTGGCTGGCATCCGCGGTGGAATTCAACTCCGTGGATGGATCCTGGACGCCACACAGCACCGCCACGAGGGTCCACCGGACACACTTTGGCTCATGAAAAATCATACCGAGTAAACAATAGTCGGGTGTGACTACTATTATCCCACTTGGGTATGGATGTGAATGCGATCGGCCGAAACCGACTGTCTGGTCGTGGAGAGATCCCCGAAATGCAAAAAGCAGAGCACTAGGGTTGGATGGTGCTCGGGGAGCCGCCGATCCAAATCAATGCCGTCCCAAATCATGAAAACTCGAATTATGAGGAAAGGAGGCGGGAGGTAGGTAGACGAGGGACAGGTTCGCACAGCGTACGGGGGAACTCCCTGCATGCGAGATACCACCCTGGAACGAGGTGACCAGCCCTCACCGTGTACGTGCATTGATGCCCTCAACGGTCATCCAAGACTTCTTGGGGGTTGGCGCAGGCAGTCGAGTTCTTTCCCTGCTGTCCTCGTGTGTGTTCATCGATTTCCTGCCACAGGGGTTGCCCAGGGTGGCGGAAATACAGCCGACCGTGCTCCACCAGTAAACACAACTCGGCGATGACGGGGATGAGCTGAGGCGGCAACAAGACTAGTGGCTTAGGAAAGGATCACCAGCTGCCGATTCGCAAATCACGATCGGAAGAGAGATCCAGTGCCGATCGCCCAGTGTTGGCTCGTCGGACAAGGCCCGGAGGAGCCCCCATACCTTGATATTGGAGCTGTGCTGTAGGGCAGCCACAATGACGCTGTCATTGACGTAGGGTTGCAGGGACCAGGTCAACTTGCATCCTGGCTTCTAAATTAATGAACTATCTGACTAACGGCATATGGTAGGGCTCACGAAACACAACAAAGATAATTGAAAAAGAAAGAAGGAAAGGGGTCCCTAGCCGCAACCATGGTTCCCTCAAGGCAATCCCCGGCTCGTCGTCGGCGCAGATCTGAGATCCAAACACCGGGATCACTGCGCCCATCACCGTCACTCAGCTCTCGCAAGTCTCTCCCAAGTCGAGCCGACCTTCCATGGCACCAGGCAAAGACTATCGGCCACTAACCGCCATGGACCCGTGGGGGAGCAACTCAACGCCGCCTCTCCGCCTATGAGAAGTATGCAGGGGCGCCCGGGGTGGAGCAACAAGGGAAAACTGGGTCCTGTTGTATCAACCGACCCAAAACCTTCATCCTCGCCTTGCGCCCCAAGATTGAATGCATGAATCGGAGGCGATGACTTCACTGGGCAGGGAGACTGGCCCTAGCCACGTTGGCGACCAGCCAGATGATCGCATGATAAAAAGAAAAGAAAAATGCAAATTAAATAACAAACAATCAGAAAAGAAGCTTGGACATTTGTCGACGAGGTGACAAGGTTTTTAAAACCCAGCTCCTCTCCCCACTGGTCCTTTGTCTTCATTCCCATCCAGATTCTCTCCAATATCCCATTCCTCGGATTCTTCCTGCCTCGTGCGCCCAATCCACTCCAATTCACCTCAGCCCACCATGAAGACCTTCTCTCTGTCTCTCCTCTTCGCGGCCGCCGCCACCATGGTGGCCGCTGATGTCTCTGTCGGCGAATGCGCTGTATGTGGCTGGCGCCTTGTCAAATCCCTAGAATCCATACTGACCATGTTTCTAGCGCATGTGCATCAGCAACATGAACAACAAGGCCCAGGAGCTGGGCTGCGATTCGGTGACCGCACCTGTCTCTGCAACGCCGACAACTACAAGTTTGGTGTCCGTGACTGCACCAACCAGGCCTGCCCTGGTGAGGACTCCGCCCAGGCCGTTCAGATCGCCCTGAACTCGTGCCCTGAAGGCAGTATGTTTCTTCGCCCACTGCCGCCCAGAAGCTAATCTACCGCAATAGCTGAGGCCAATCGAGCGCCTCCTCTCTCATCAGCTCTGCTACCGCCACTGGCAGCGACTCTTCCAGCACCGGCGGTGCTGGCTCTGGCTCCACGACCACTGGCACTGGTGCTGACACTACTGGCACGGCCACGAACACTGCCGGTTCCAGCACTGGCACTGGTGACAGCCACTTCTACTGGCACCCACGGCACGAGTCTGGTGCTACGGAACCGTACGTTTACCCTTGACCTCGTGCATGACTTTAGCTAATATGAATGTAGACCACCAACACTGTTGTCTCATCCACCACCCTGACCACCACCACTGCCACTGGCACGGGCTCCTCGACAACAACGACAACGGCGACAACAAACGACAACGGCAACAACAACGACGACAACACAACGGCGACAACAATGGCGACAACAATGGCAGCTCCCGAGGGCTCCGGCGATGCCTCACAGACGAGATGGGCGTGATGGCGCCGAGACTCCGACTCCGCCGCCGCTCCCCAGATGGTTGTCGGCAGCGGTGCCGTTGGTGTTCTCGGTCTTGTCGCCATGTACATGCTGTAAGCATTGCACAAGGCTAAGGCTAGGGCCGAGGATTGGGACTGGTCTAAGGACATTTCATGATTGAATGATAGCCTCGTTTATGGGCTATATGTATATTCTATGTAACGGGCATTGGCTTATGATGAGTAAATAAACGGAGTCAGCTTGATCTAATTTACTAAGTCTGGATCATACCTCACAATGTAGTATCTTCTGTCGGTATCTATACATGAACTGATTGAACTGCAAGACTTGGCAATTGTATAAGCCCTTCTACCAGAGTCATCAGTTAGTAATCGTCGTTATGACCTCAAACTTCGCAGGAAGCCCAATTCCATAGGTCAAGGACCTGACTTTCCGTGCCCAACCATTCAACCACATCATGCCATCATTTCATGACTTCATTCCATTGTAATCATGCCATTCAACCAGACATACCCCGTCCGCCAAGAATGTCTCCAACACCTCCTATCCTAGTTCACAACTCTACCCACAGAGCACAAGTGATACAGTATGGAAGACACGCCTCAAGGACCTCAAGATAGGGTCTTCTCCATCCCAGAACTGGTGGGGCTCATCCTCCTCCACACAGATACATGCACCGTCCTCGTCTCAGCGCAACGAGTCAACAAGCAATGGCACAACACCATCGCCTCCAAGAAACTACAGGAAGCTCTCTTCTTCAGACCCGTCGAAAACACCTCCCTCACCAAACCAAACGGCACAGACACAGACTCCCCACACAAGAGCATCCCCAACCCTCTCGTCCGAAGATATGTATCGCCATCACCTCCACAGCCGAGGGACAGTCCAAGTCCATACTCTATCACCAGATCTTAGCACGGCAGAGGAACGAATCGGTCTACCGCCGCCCCGAGGCAAGCTGGCGACGCATGCTGCTACGCCAGCCACCATCCCCCTACCTAGGACTCTTTCCGATGTACTATACCGGTGGTTCCGCGCGGGTGCGAGCGTGGGCGAGGGCGACAACGACGGGTTTCGCGGGCAGGATCTAGCGCGATTAATCCTGGGGGATATTCCACGGGTCGATATATTGATCACGCCTGCTGCGGATAGCCGTGCTGTCCAACTGGCAGTTAGTGTCGGTGGGGGGAGATCGAGGTTGACAGGCGTTGCGAGGAGTTAGATGGGACACGACTGGCGACTTGCGATGTCGTCCTGGGTGTAATTCCACGGGGTACGTCCGGGTTCAGACTTTTGCCTCCCATGAATACATCGGGTGGTGTGGAATCCGTTTGCCACATGAGAAGGCATGGCTGGAGGAGAGGCACGTTCGTCCTGAGTTGGAGGATTTGGGGGTAATGGGACTTCCTGGTTTATTATGACCATAGTTGTTTCCCGCGGTTCACTCGGATCGAACCTGTGTTGAGCGAGGGAGTCGATGAGAAGCACGCGGTTTCTGAACATGATGAGCCGCTTCCCTTGGGATTGCCATACGCCAGGAAGTCCTACTGCGCAATACCATACTACCAAGATTACTACGTCGCAGCACAATTCTACTACGCATGGCTTGTGGACAACGGGACTAGACATGGATGACTGTTTGCTTGAATCCCTTACTGCCCACACAGATACCCCACAGCTAATATCAATGAACAAGTTGCTATGAATCTCTATCCTATGCTACACTGAGATCAACATATTCACAAGAGAAAGTAAAAAGCGGACACCAGATCAGAGCGAGCCACCCACCGAGGACACCAACGTCGACCCAAACTGCGACATGACGTACGGCAACGCCTCAGCCTCCAGGTCGATCAACGCGGTCGTCTTCCTGATGCACGAATGCGGGTTCTCCACGGGCTTTCCATCCAGACGATCCGTTAACCACTGCAGAGCACTGACCGAGCCCAGCACCGCCGTCGTCATATGCTCCGCGGCCAGAATGCGGTGATACTCAATGCTCAAGTTATCCTCGGCACAGTACTGCTGCACCAACTCATCCGTATCGGCGATGGGGCTGATCTCATCCAGCGCCCCCTTGTAGATATACATCGGCATCTGCGGCGTCCCGGCGGTGCCCATCTGACCCGCAGAGCCAAACAACCGCTGTGGCACATGGTCCAGGAACGCAAGCCGGCCGCGCGTAAAGTAGCGGAAGATATCATGGAGGACGTTGGCGGCAAACTCTCCCAGGGTGCAGCTCTGCGCACGGCATAAAGAAATGATAGCTCTCGGCGATCAAGTTCGCGCTCAGCCACTCGTCAAACTCTTTGTACGCCTTCGCCAGCCCGATGAGGATGACAAAGCTGGCGCCGGAGAACGGGCCCATGTTGATCGTGCTGATGGCGGAGGTGAGGTTGGGGAGGAGCCCGCCGATGGCGGCGCCTTCGAAGTGCAGCTCGGGCGCATACGAGGGCTGCAGCTCGGCGGCCCATTCGCAGGCCAGCGCGCCGCCGGAGTATCCCCACATGGCGTAGCGGGCGGTCTTCGACAGGCCGAGTTGGGGGGCTTCGCTGAGGGCAACGCGGACGGAGTCGAGTGTCGCGTGGCCGGAGAGGATGCCGGCGGCGAACTGCGCATCCAAACCTTCGTAGTCGGAGGTGATGATCCACCAGCCCTGTTTCAGGGCGGAGGCGAGCTGGATATACGTTAGGTAGGGTGTTGTCGCACGGAATAAAGGCTAGACTTACGAATGCCAGGTCCAGAGGCTGGGTCATCTTGGGGATAAGCCCGGTGGTGGACGAGCCCGCGCGAAGAGTGTAGGAAGGGCTGCAGTCCGGGTTATTCGCATCGTAAAAGGTCTCGTAGGCCAGCAGCTTCGTGGGATCGGCGTTATGCGGGACGATGAGAGTGGCAGCAGCAGCGACAGGCTCTCCGATGCTGTCCGTCGTGCGGTAGAGGTACTGGTGCATGCTCTCCACGTCGATGGACATGAGCAGAGGCACATACGGCTCCATCTCGGGAGCGACCTCGCGAGACCGAATTAATTGACCCGGTGTATAGGCGCTGATGTTGGCCGGCTGGTCATACCACGGGTCCTGGGTGGGAGGAATCAGAGCAGCGGCGGTGTCCAGCACGCCCCAGGCCCAGGCGGCCAGACACAAATTGCGAAGAAACATGGTCGAAAAGCGACGACAAGGAATGACTGTAGTTGGACAATAACGAAGGACTGGGACTGGCGACACCGTGCAGTAGAGAACGTGTGGCGTGGCTACGGCTGCATGATTCGGAGGATTTTATGAAGGAGAAAAAGGGAAAGGAGCTGACAGCCGGGAAACCGAATATCCATCGCCCTGATTTCCTCAGACGCGCTCCGGTCTGGGCCAGAGTGGGTTTTGGGATCTATCGAGCAGTAGTCAAAGCCGTAGTGGGTTTGTGCTGCCCTGGGGCACAGGTTTAGCCAGATCAGGGGCTCTCCCATCGACCATCGCTGCTGGGCACGACCACTGAAGGCACCGAGTGGGACGGTTCGAGTCGTGAGGGCCCATTCAGTCGCGGCACTTGGGCAATCATTGGAGGTTGGTTGGTTAGTCGAGGGTAAAGTTTGGGGATCGTCGGCTGAACCGGCAGATGCGATATTGAGAGCCACGATCAGCGCCGATCCGACTCCACCGATCAGAAAACTCCTCCAGCTCGTTCTTGGATTGTACATAGTAGAGAGGAATGTCATCAATCATATGAATCGTTGATGCTTATGCTAGTACAGTCAGCTGGTGTCGGAACGAACATCAGCCAAGAGGCTCTAACATCCTGCACTTACGGAGTATCTCGTCATCATGGAGCATAAGCTGAGAGGCGCTGCAAGAGAAGCGGACTGGAAGACAACCAGCAGTGCCAATCATTACATATGGCCATGCCATTGCGTATCCCACAGATAAAGTTTGAATATTGACCAGTGAACCAGCAGCCTGGTAAAGTCAGTTTCAGCATGGGCTCCGAATTCTCCAGCATAAACGAAGGCTCGCTTCGCCGCAAAAGTACCATCTTAAGCAAGACAACACGACATAATACGAATTGACAAGCCACAGCAGTGATTGTGACTGCAGACCACATATACGACTGCCACCACTACAGCCTGTTCAACCCGGCATCCCAGCCCGTATCGGATCCATCGTCTCCGTTGCCGGGGAATCTACATCTCCGGAGGATCACTAGTTAGTAGCCTTGCCTTGGAAGTCGCCAAGTCTTAAGTAGTAGAGTATGGAGGAGTGTAAGTGTATGTAGGTTTGTATTGGTGCCATGCGGCCCTCGTATCGAAATGTTATCGAAGCCAATAGCCACGTCGGATGCTTAAGTACATGCTGGTTCCTCCCGGACAGATGGCACTGCCTGATTCGTCCTCCTCCGGCCCACTGTCGCATGGACGATGGGCGTCTCCTGTCGAATATCGTCGATGCGAGGCCGCTCTGCATCCAAGAGGCTGCTGTCGTCGCCGGTCTCTGTCCCCACCAACTGCTCGTCCGCCTGGCCCCGTCAGCCGCTGTAGCCCCGGCAAGCGCAGCGCCGGGTCGAAGTTGATCAGCACGATGGGCTGTGCGACCTGCTGTCCCAGCAGGCCTGCATCCTGATCAACCGAGTACACAAGAGAGCGTTCGTCCGCGATGGCATGCACCCGCCCCATGCGCTTGGACGGGCAGAGCAGGCGATTCAGCTCCGCGGTGCATCGTCGGGCGGCCACATGCGCACGCCCCGCGAGATGAATCGCTCCTCGCTGTGGTCGACCGGCTGGCCGTCCGCGTCGGTCGTCTCCGGACGAAAAAGCTGCCGGGGGGGCCTTCCTCGCCGTCCTCGTCAATCGGGCACCGGCGCTTGCGGGACACGACGCGCAGACGCAGGCAGTCCTGCGGGAGATGCAGACTGCGCGCCGGGTCCGGGCTGGGGTCGTTGATGAGATCGACAAAGGTGGTGGCAGAGAGGTTGTAGGAGCGGAACTTGGTTTTGGCGAGGATGAAGTCATGGCGCTGGGACTTGTCGTGAGGGGCGACGCGATCGCCCATCTGATGTTCCGAGTGGTAGTGGCGGCGGAGGCGTTTGCGCGGCCGCTCGTAGTTGGGCTTGCTGAGGGATCCAGGGTCTTGGTCAAGGGCTCGTCAGGGAGTGGTTCAGGGATGCGGTGGCGCGCAGCACCGCCTCGCTGCTTACCCTGCAAAATCTCCGATGGAGACGGCAGAGGCTGCATGTAGTATGTGCGTCCGTTCTCGCTGCCCCCAGCGAGCCACTCGCGGCGGCATTCGAGGATCATCAGCCGCTTGGTGGCCTCGTCCTGTCGCAGCGAGAGGTCCGACCAGGTGTCGTTGATGGGGCCCTCGCGGTGCTGTCGTCGCCAGGTGCGTGTCGTCGGCGGTGGTGTATGGCTTTTGCGCCGCGGTGGGAGGCAGATCCACACGTAATACGAGGTCCAGTCGACTTCCTCCTCCTCGAAATCCACGAGGGTCGACACCGCATACAGGTGGTCCTCATGCACTTCGAGAACACCGTCTGGCCGATCTCGTTGCCCGCGAAGTTCTCCAGCTCGACGGGCTTGTCGGTGAGATGTCGTCCCGTCCGGAGGTCGACGCAACTCACGGCCCATTGCGGATATCCGTGGTAGCCCAAGGCCGAGTGGGTGCCGTAGTAGAGATAGTGCTGGTTATGTCGCACGAAGAGTCGTCGCGTGGATTGCAACTGCGTGCGAAGGCGTAGTCGGCCATTCCGCCCACAGTCCATCTTCCGCCGCATATCCATGGCGAGCAGCCATGTTTCCTGTCGTTCAACGACTTCCACCAGAAAGGCCAGGATCCCATGGCTGTACTGCATCAGCGACACGCGCGTGGTGTCGTGCGTCGGATTACAGTTCGGGATGGCGCGTGAAAGCACACTATGGATGTTGAGGACCTGCTCAACACGGCCGGCACCGTGCACATCCAGTGTGCGGATTTCATCTTCGTACACGTATGAAAGAGAACCTCCGCTGTACAGAAAGGCGCTGCCAAAGGCGATGATCGAGGCGGAGTAAGGCTGTGCTGTCGCAAACGCTTCCTTGATATCAAACAGACGGCCCACGGCTTTGCGGTAGCCAGACCTGGAGCGATCGGCTTCACGCCCTTCCTTGGTGTGTAACAGATGATTCTGAAGGAGGGTCTGTTAGCGCACCGAAGGAGAATCCAGCCGAGAGGGCATTACCTCGACGGTTTTCCGGGCGATGGAGTCGCTTTGCGTGAGGGTGTGGAGCGCACGATTTACGCGACTCAAGTGTATGAGGTCGGAGCAATCTAGCGTCGATGCTACTTGGTAGAACACATCATAGGGGATGGAGTCTATGTTTTTGGTCATCTCCGACATGACCGAGGCAGGGCAAAGTGGGTCCTGGTCCGTAGGGCATCTGCAGCTAATGGAGAGAGAGGACAGGGCCGGGGCTGGGAGTCATAGAATCGAATCAAATAAAGTACAAAGGCGATGAAACGAAGCCGATCGATATGGGGTGGTTCCTGCAGCAGAAGAAACTTCGGTGGTGACGCCTGGAGGGCGATGCTGATGACAGTGACCTCACGAGTCAATCAATTCCCAGGGGACGAAAGCCAGAAACCGCCACGAGTCAGAAAGGACCGAAGCCAGCCATCGCTGAGGGGGATGGAGCGATCAGCCTGGGGAGGACGAAGCCGTTCCATGTTTTTAGTACTCGGTGCTGGGGCTCAACACAGAGCCTCACTCAGCGATCTGGGAACCCGCGTGAGAGAGTCCACCGAATGCGCGAAGAAGCAGAAGGCTGGTCTAAAATGTGAGCCAAGCCACTTGAGGCCCGCGCGGCAGTCCTTGTGATGGCGATCGTCGCTGGGGGCTCGCCCCTGGGCGGGCGACGGTGGCTGAGACGATCGGAAGGCCGCGGGGGAGACTCACTGGTTGCTGTTGAGCCTCATGAATGGCGATTCCATGGATGCCTGTCGCTGGGGTTGCTCCCCTGGCTCCAAGGGCGTGGCCAGAGCCATTCTGTGCTATCCTGTGCCACCGTGGAGGAGGCATCCATCCACCGCCGACTAAAAATAACCTGGTCCCATCCAGTTCCGCTTCACCGACACCGACTGCGGGCCAGGATGAGGCTCTTCTGGTGGCAATTTGGGCTGGAAAGGGGAAAAAGCATCCATCGTGTGGCTCCAAGCGGTCGTCATCATCGACATACCGACATGACGATCAGGACACCACGAGGGAGCCGCAAGTCGGTCTGAGACTGCTGTCGAACACGCGACGGTCTGATAAGAGGTGATTATGCAAGGGTGGAAGTGGAGCATCTGGCTCGAAGGATGCACTACGCCGTCCTGGCTTGTTTTGGACGGAAAAGGATACGAGAAGCAGAGTTTTCAACTTGACCTCCCGTAAGGAGGCGTGGTGACCAGGGAAGCAGCATACTGTGCGATCCCTCTGCATGCTTCGAGTGACCTGTCACCATCGTCAGCCTTGCTTGGATCTTAGTAGCTCGGAGTAAACAGGCACAACAGTAAGCCCCCACCCTGCATCAGCCTGCACTGCCCTGTCCTAGCGGTGTATCCCAGGCGAGGCTGTGAACTGCTGTAGCCTTCCACCCTGATGGTCGTATCGGAGGATATTGTAGCAATCGGAGTCTTCCAGAGCCTTGCGAACCGTGGTAAAGCGTCGTGCAGTTACGCGATCACCAACCAGCGTCGTTGCTGGCACCCCATGAGACAGGAAGGAATCTCGTTTCTTGTTTGGGGTCCCTGGCTTAGGGTTTATACGATCCCAGTGTGTCTCTCGGGAAGCTCCGGGGTGAATTGCCCATGCGTGAACGGACGCGACAGTGAATGGGTTGTCTTGTCGTCCCGCAGCAATGACGATCATCAAGTCAACTGACTGCAATGCATTTGTATACCGATTCTATCTAAGCACCTCGAGTTGCGAGGCTGTCGTTCGACCAGACTCCGGACGCCACGCTGAAACAAACGCCACTGGGTGCCACTACAGGGCCTATCGCACCCGGCTCATCAGGGTTTCCATGCCGCGCTCGACCGACAGTTCGGCGGCCTTTGCTTTGATGGCCGTGACCATGCTGCGTTCAAAGTCGTCGCGCGTCCGCAGAACCGCCTCCACCCAGGTAAGTTGGAGATCCCAGTATTCCGTCTTGAAATCCTCGTAGACCGTCACCAGCGGCGGGCCCTTCTCGGCCTCCAGGAGCCGCACCAGCCAGTCGACCAGCCGCCATTTCATCTTGATCGTGCTGTTGAACGACTCCGGGTACTTTTGGAAGAAGGCAAACACCGTCAGAACATCGTCCTTGAACTTGTCCGTGTATGGGTCTGCATGGCGCCGGAACTTCACCCCACGGTTGCGCACCGACGAGAGATACCGCACCAGCAGCTCGTCCGAGAGCTCCTCCACCAGGATGTCCGTCAGCGACGGGTGGAGCACCGGACTGTAATCGGCCATGTAGTCCTCGAAAGTCGACGTAATCCGCTTGATAGCGAAGTCGCCATACCATCGCTGCGTGAAGAAGTCCGGGATGGTGCTGCTGAAATCCACCACAAAGATCAGTTCCACAAAGTGTGCCAGACACGACGTACTCAGATCCACGTATCCACCTTGCAGGGCATCCAAATCCGTCATGGCCCGCGAGGCATTGTATTTCGCGTCGACAATCGGCTCGAAGTCCCGCTTGAACCGGGTCAGGTAGCCCATCTGGCCGGTCTCGTCGTTGTCATCAATGCAGGCAATCTGGTCATTTGCTACGGCCACCAGCCAATCCTGCAGTGGCTGTAGGCCATCCATCTGGTCTCCACCGGGCGCCTTATATTTGGCACACTCCTCTTCGATGAGTGTTTGCCACGCGACTTGACGGCCTTTCAGCACCCGGAACATGGAGTCTATAATGCCCTCCACCACGTCTGTCCGCGATGAGGCGCTAGCGGCCACCACCTGCTCGTGAATCATGCGCCACATGTCGGGGAGCGTTTTGGTGCGGAAGTAGCCTTCGGCATTGGTGTCCAACGACTCAGGAATGCGCTCCACCAGCCCCTTCTGGTCCGTGTTGATGATGCGGGTCATCCATTCATCCACAGCCTTGATGATGACATCCTGCCACTGGCGGATCAATTCGGGCTCACGGTCGTCGAGCACGTTGGGTCGGAGATCAGGCTGCTTCCAGCCCAGTTTGTTCATCTTCTTGTAATACTTCTCACTCCAATGCAGGATGGCCAGTAGGTTGTCCGCCGGAGTTCCGGGTCATCAATCAACCCCACCAGGAAATCATGCATCATGCGGTGGTAGATTTCCGTGTAGGTCTTGTAGATTTTCCACTTCTTGGGAAGCAGTGATTGCATGCCCTGCTGAACGGTGAAGAGGTCGTTGAAGAACCACCGGAAGCTCTTCTCCAGGTTATCGGGGTCGCCCAGAAACTTCTCCTTCGTGTCGTCGAACTGGCTCTGCGCGTAGAACTCGATCGCCTGCAGGAACTTCTCCTTGTACCCGCGGACGGTCTTAGGCCCAACATTCATCGACTTGAACCGACCAGCCAGATCCTGGTGGTCCTTCTGCGCCTCCTGCAACGCACGCACCTTCTCGTCGTTCTTCTCCTCGTTCATCACCACCACCCCCAGCCTCACCACCATACTGCGATTATCCGTCTGCACCAGCGGGATGAGGTTCATACAAGCCGTGCCCAGATGGTCATCAAACCAGTCGATAACCGAGTCCAGACGCTGAAAATAGTCCTCCAACGTCGACGCACTACTCTCATCCCCAGCCTTGCCATCTGATCCATCGCCTCGTCGCGGAAATCGCGCAATCGCGAGATCTGCATATGCGCCCGCAGCAGATTCGGCTGATTCTCCATATCCTCATCGTCATCGCGTAGCAGATCCTCCACCTCCGTCAAGTCCGACTCAAAATTCTCCAGCCCGCTCTTCATCATGGATGGCCTCGAAGTTGCGCTGCATCTTGGCCAGCTTGTCGATCTGCGAGAAGTCGTCCACGCTCGTTTGCGACTCCGCACAGAGCTTGTCGATGCCTTGCAGCTCATCCTTCGTCTTCGAGACCTGTCGCTGGCCCTCGGTCAGTGCGTTGATGCTGCGCTGCACGGTCTCTAGCTGGCCCCGCAGACCGTCCCGAAGCTGCGAGTCCACCGCCGCCTTCTTGCGCGTGTATTCCGCCTTCAGGGCCGAAATCTTGTCCAGGTCCTCTGCATGTCGTGTAGAATATCTTCCAGCCGGGGCATGGCCACCGTGGCGTCCGTCTCGGGTCCTCGTGACATGCTTCCGGCCATGACTATACACCGAGTGGGAAGATTGGTGGGGGGAGTCGGTCGAATCGTCAATCAAGTATCCGAGTCAGTTGCGTCGTTGGTAATTATGCAGTAAAGCGACCGTAGACTGTAACGAGGGTGTAGCAATGCAATGTCGAAACCGCGGCGAGACTCCACGCCGCCGAAGTGGTACGTAGCCTATTGATCGTGAGGCGTGACTTGTAGTAGAACGTATCGCGTGAGAATCGTATATCACAGTCAGTCCAGAATCACCCAAGCAGAGATGTGCCACAGTCAAGTGGTGTAAGACTGTCAGTGGTGCATGCCAGCAGTCCAGCTGGATAACGCAGGAGTACTCGCAGGCAGTCAGGTAGTCCAGGAGATGCCGCCCGCAAGCTGGTCGAACACGGCCGGCAGAATACCCGCCACGTGACTCTCCGCCTGGGTCGTCCCCAGCATTCCGTCTCACCGCCGCCGAGAAGTCAAAATTCCCAATACAGAACATCTGCAAGTCCGACAGTCGCTCGCGAGCCGGATCAACTCACCAACCCCATTCCAGAACACTCTTCTCGCCTCTCACTCTCTCAATTGGACTTTTCCTCCATCGCGACGCTCTCCCGACTTCCTCCGCTGAACATCCACCACCAACACCACTACAAACAACCAGATCTGCCCGGACCAGACCAAGCCACCACCATCAACACATACCCACCTCCTCCCAAACCAAATCAACCCAAAGAAAAGAAAAGAAGTTTTCAAAATGAGCTTCTTCCGCATCACCCTCACCCGCTCCGCAATCGGTCTCCCCCGACGCACAACCGACGTCCTCAAAGCCCTCGGTCTGAAAAAGCGCATGAACACCGTCTTCCACGCCGTCTCGCCCTCCGTCGCCGGTCAAATCATGAAAGTCAAGGAACTTGTCGATGTGCAGGAGGTCGACCGGCGGTTAACGAAGCAGGAGGTCCGGTTGCAGCGGAAGCCTGACCCGGGATACTATATCGAGAAGACGTCGGGGGCGGAGTGGAAGGAGAACCGGGAGTTTTGATTTCGTGTTTATCTCCTCTGCTTTGCTTTGCTCTTCTCTTCTCTTCTCTTGTGAGAACCGGGTGGTTTGATGCGATAGGATTGTTCCGTTCGTGTTAATTTGTCCTGGTTCGGGTTTCTTTCAATGTGTTATTTCGTTGGGTTTGAGTTTCGTTCTACGGGGTATGGACTTGGAGTATTGGACCTTCACATCTGAAGAGGATGTGGTTGGCTCTATCCAAGACCAGAGGCAGGTGGATGTGTGTCTGGATACCCACAAACGCAAAGTCTTCCAATTGCATGAAGCGGTGTCATTTTCTTCCTTGCTTATTTTATTTCGCTGTCAGCCGATCAGGAGTTTCATACGGCACTACCTTCCTATCTTCTTGTACTATAGATACGCTTGTTGTTCCAACCAGATATGTGATATTAAGGATACTGAAAATTTACGACCTATAGACTATGGATTCCTTGCATCCATTTCGAGTGGTCAAAGGAAAGGCTGAGCTTATGCAAAGCTCCCAATGCAATCTTGCCGCTAAACGCCGAACACCGCTTTTCCCACTATCGTATGTAAGAGTGGAATGACACCAGAGTATTGCAGTATACACTGCCTCCCGATAGGTAACAATAAAAAATAAACAATGAAGGAGCCATCTAAGCTTTGTACAGGGTATCGAGGAAGCCCTCGGCGAGTCTGCTGACGACGCTCTTATCCGGCATGCTACCGGCCACACCATAAAGAGCAGCGGTGTCGCCACGCTTGATCACATACGACTTGCCTTGGCGCTTTCTCTCCTCCGCCTTTGCAAGTTCGCCCTCGATCACTTCGATGAGATCCGAAGTCAGCTTGTCAAGTGCGGAGGCCGTGGGAAGGGTAAACGCCACATGGATCGCCGCCGGAGACTGGAGAGCATTCAGGTGCCAGCCCTTGGAAGAGAGAGCATCCGCAACATCGTAAATGTCGACGGCAGGGTTCTTGCACTCGAAAGCCACCACACTGACCATCGGGTTGCCGACCACGTCCAAGTTGTGGGAGAGGATGGGGTGTTCCCGGATCGAGGCCTCGAACTTCTTCGCGGCACCGACAATCTCAAGACAGCTGTTGATGTATCCAGCCTCGCCAACATTCATCAAGCTGGCCCAACAGCCGGCAATGAGAGCACCGGGGCGAGAACCGGCCACAGAGGGAGAGGCGTAGACACCGCCAGACCAGTCAGGGTAGATGAAGTACTGGTGGCTGCGGTAGGTCTTGCTGCGGTAGAGCAGGACCGAGTTACCCTTGGGCGCGAAACCATATTTGTGAGTGTCCACACTGATGCTGGTCACACCTGGTTGACGGAAGTCGAAGCCTCCCTCTTCCTCGTAGGGAGAGGGGAAGCCGGCCTTTTTGAGGAAGGCGATCACGAAGGATCCCAGGCAGCAATCAACGTGAAGCGGGATCTTATACGAGACTGCCAGGCGGGACAATGCTGGAATGTCGTCGACCATACCGTGAGGGAAGTTGGGCGCGGAACCAACCAGCAGCACCGTGTTGGGGTTAATCAGGCGACGCACCGCAGCGACATCAACCTTGTACTCAGGAGCTGGGCACGGGACACGGTGAAGCTTCATTCCGAAGTAGTTGCAAGCCTTGATGAAAGCGGCGTGGGCAGTATCAGGGATGATTCTGTTGTGAGTCAGAAGGGCTGTAGTCCAAGGTATATCGAAGATATCCATGTCAGAACATACATTTCGGGCTCGGTCACGCCACGCTCAGCATAAGCCTTGTTACGCGCAGCCAGACACGCCATCAAAATCGACTCAGTGCCACCGCCGGTGGTAACACCGGCACCATCAGAGGGAGCATTGAACAAAGCAAGAACCTAGAAGAGTATAATCAGTATTCCATCCTGCACATGGCTCGAGACAAACACACCATAGCGACAACCTCCGCTTCCATCTTGCGAACGCCAGGGAACACATCGGGATGGATGGGGTTAGCGACACCAAACTGTCCAAACGCTTCGGCCTGGAGCTTCAAGAGATCCTTGCCACCGTGGTACACAGCGCCGCTAACGCGACCATCCTCCCAGCGAGTATGATCCAAGTTCGCCAGCTTCTCGAGCTCGGTGCGGATCTGCTCCGCGGACCTCCTCCTTAGGAAGAGTCAGGTACCGTGTGACATCAGGACCGCTCTGGACGAGTTTGGCTTCGAGATCCCCGATCGCAGTGGATACCTGGCTGTCGACTTTGCCGCGGACCCAGGGCAGTCGCAAGAGGAACGAGTAGCAGAAGAGGCGAATGGAAGCATAGACGTTTCGGAAGCTGCCGACGATACCGTAGCCGCGGAGAGAGTAGTACGTCTTGCGGGCATAACGGAATAGGAAGAGGATAAAGACGATATTTCGGAACCTGTTCGTTCAACAACCGGAGGTTAGTCACAGTGACTGGACGCCCGTTGGGGCGGGGAGAGATCGGAATGCTGATCATCGACTTACACATCCAGATTCAAGGCGGCGAGCTGCGCATTCGGAGAACGGTTGTAGCCCAGCAGTTTATTCTGCAGGGCGACCGGGAGCACCGAGGAAGCCATGATGACTGTGTTGGGGGGGAGGTATAGGTCTGAGGAGGACCGAATGGGGAGTGGGACGACCACCAGAGGGAATGACGAAGGCGAGATGGAGAAAGAGTGGGTGTGGACGGAAGGCCGGAAGTGGCAGCAGGCACGCGGGAAACTTGGTAGCGCCGTTGCGGGAACAGCCTCGGCTGCCACATGCATGCATCTGGAACTATGACTAACACTCCTCTCCAGTAAGACTACATAGTATACGCTAGGTTTGGAGTCAAGAAGAGTCACGTAGATCAATATCTGCTGTCAATTGATTGCCGTCTAAAGGGCAAACCAGCCAGAGGCCAGCCTATATACAGAGTCTATGCATATTCTGCAAGGACGTCCCCAAACACCACCTCTCCTTCGGTGAATTTTCTTCCGCAATAAAGAAGACTTTTGAAACCCCCATAAACAGATGAATCCCAGGCCACATGAAAAAAACATTGAATCATGACAAAAACGAACATCCACTTTTCCTCGTCGGAAACCGCTAAGGAAATATGATCAGAGCTATAGCAAAAAGAAAAGAGATATAAAGACAAGTTAACTCTCTACTCCAAAAAGAGCATTGAAATGTGCAACATTAGAGAAACCAAAGGAAATGCGAAAAAAGAACAGCGACGTTGGCGATTTAACCAACGACACCGCTGGCCGCCGCAGCCGCAAGCTCCTTCTCCTTGGCGATGAACTGGGCGTGCTCATCGGCCGTCAGGTCAAGGAGGGGCTTGTTCTCGCCCGACTTGAGGTTGCGGTAGTAGGCACGGATGATGCTGTCAGCATCATCGACGGCAATGGGACGGATATCCGCGAGGGCCTTGATCTTGGCCGTGCACTCCTTGTACTGGGGGTCGGTCATCTCAATGTTGAGCTGCTGGGCACGCGACTTGATGGCGTTCCAGCCCGTCAGGCGGGAGGCGAAGTGCACGTAACGGGACATGCCGAAGTCCGCGGGGTTGATGATCTCGTAGGTGCTGGGGTTGTTCAGGATGGCCTTGGCGTGGATACCAGCCTTGTGGGTGAAGGCACAGAAACCGGTGATGTAGTTGTTGAAGGGAATGTTGACCTCAACGGCTCGGAGACGAGGTCCTCAATGTCCTTGAGCTTCTCCAGCTTGTACTTGCTCTTGACGTAGTCACGGTCGGCGACCATCATGCGGGCCATGAGACCACCCAGAGGGGTGATACCGTTACGCTCACCGATACCGAGCACGGAAGTATCGATGTGAGTGGCACCGGCCTCGAGGGCGCAGTAGGCGTTGGCAATGGCACAACCGGTGTCGTTGTGGAAGTGGGTCTCAATGTCACAGCCCACGACACCACGCAGGACACGGACGAGCTCGTAGACCTGGCGGGGAGAGGCGCAGCCAACGGTATCGCGATACCGACACGGTTCACACCGACCTTGTCGACGGCAGAGTAGATGGACAGGAGGTCCACCAGGTCGGAACGGAAGGAGTCCTCGGAGGAGAAACGGATCTCAATGCCCTTGGACTTGACGAATTCGATAACCTCGATGGCGGTGTTCTTGATGTAGGTCATGTCCTTGCCGTGAGAGTGGTCACGGAGGTAAGAGGAGGTACCAATGACCACGTCACTGGAGTAGAAGATTAGATTTTGCTCAAATCACTTTCAGGAGCTTCAATCGGACTTACACTCCATCGACACCGGTCTCGACAGCGATGCGGGCATCGTCCATGTGACAACGGATGTGGGTAAGGATCTAAGAAGATATAATTAGGACCGAAGGAATTGACGATCGAGGGAGAACCAAACCCACCTTAGCCTTGAGGCCGAGCTTGCAGATGGCCTCGCAGTCCTTTCTTGATTGCTCCGAGGCACAGGGACTCGTGAGTTCAATCTGTGGGATTCTCGTCAGTATGTGGTTCTGATGTCATTCAAACGGTCGTCGTCGGTGACTCACGTAGTCAACACCAAAGTCGTCCAGGGCCTTGGCGATCTCAATCTTCTTCTCGGTATCAAAGAAAGCGTTGGCGAACTGCTCACCCTCACGGAGGGTGGATTCGATGATCTGGAAGCGGGAGACATTGCTCAGGAAGTCGGTCACGCCCACATTGTGGCCGTAGGGGTTCCGGGAGGCGGAGGGGTGAGGGTTCTGGCGGGTCTCGACGGCAGTGAATCCGGGGTGGGCTGGAGGGAGTCAGGGGTGTTGGTCGGATGGATTGGGGACTGAGAGAGATCACATACAGCCATCACCGTTGGAAGCACCGTTGGCGCCATTCGTGTGCCCATTGGGCTCGTTGTCTGCACCGGGACACATTGTGGGATGTTTGATGGTGGGGTCGATCTGGAAGACAGCCGAAAGTGGAGGGTCTGGAGCGAGAGAGATGGAAGTTAGAGAACCGAACGGAGCGTCTGGGGGAGCGAGGCCAGGGGTATATATGCACGCACAATGAGTCAGAGGCGAAGAATGCAGAGAGTAGGGATGCGAGGCAGTCTGGGAGATCTTCAAGAAGGAAGAGGAAAGCAAGCGGGAAGAGTCATAGGCCGGCAGAGAAAAGTGGGCGGGGGGAAAAAACCCAGGGCGGTCTGCGAGTGCCGGGGAGGGGAAACTGCCAGCGGCGACGAAAATTTCTCCCGCCGAGTCTGAGGGCGAAGGGCCCCCATTGGCCGTTCCCAGCAGATCCTCCCCCCCAAGCAGTGCACATGTCATCATCCGGCTCTTTGCCACTGGGGATCGCCTTGGCCGTCTCGTCCGAACAATCGCATGGTAGTTAGGTTGTCCTCTATATTTTATTTACCACTCTGTATTTTTCCCCCATTGGTGCCTCTGGTAATTAGGCATACGACCTGTCTTCCATCCTCCTCAGGGAATACGTTTACCCACCTGAGCCCAGTCTGGTACGGAGCCCTCCGTCAGTCTGGTTGCTACGGCTGGAACCGACATCGGCCATGGAAATGGAGAGATGGGGGGCTCCTCTCGGTGAAGGCAGAAACCCATTGATAGGTGAGTAATACAAATCCAGCCCACCAGCGCACCCAGACATCTGGACACTCATCCTGAATAATCAATTCGACCTTCCTCTCTGCTCGTCTAATACTGGACGATCGATTGGGTCATCTGGGATCAGAGATCCCCAGTACGTAGTGTACATACGTACATAGTCGTACAATGCACTCCGACACCGCCCTTGACCCCTGCAGCCGCCGTCATTGTTTTTCTGCGCCCTGTCGTTGGTGGAAATCGTTTGCCTGAGCCAACCACAGGCATCGCCTCACTTACCGACCTATGAAGGGCAACAAAAAGTACCCGAGTTGCCTAGGTTCAATCCATACTTTACCTTCAGAAACGGCTGGGAGAAAATCCTTTCATGACTCAGGGCGCCCTGCAGGTGAGAGAAAAAAGAAAGATAAAACAATACATTGGAAAACTCATGCCCTGCCAAGCAAGGGACCTCTTCATACTCATCTCGGTCAAAAGAGCGGGTCAATCAATCCCCTTCTTCTGCTTCCAATTCTTCCTCCCTCGTCTTCATACTCTCCAGCTCTTCAACGTAGACGGATCTCGCTTAAAGGCATGGCTAGCACTCCGCTCGACGTCATCATACAATTCCGATCCCGCGACCTCGGAGCGCCTTGCCTCGTGCTCATCCACATATCGTTTGGCGAGTGAACCACTGTCCGAGGGATTCAGCAGCTCTTGCTTACTCTCCAAAAACGGCTCATTGAGAGACATCCCAGCCAGATAACCCGAACTCCGCGAGCCCATGATGTTTCCCAGCCCAATGCGCCGTTTCTCCTTCATGCCAAAGTACAACCCAGCCACCACCAAGATCACCACCGCGAGGCTCACCGGAAGCCCCACGTAAAGGGCCGACTTATTAATCGGCATGAGCGGGGGAGGCTTGTAGTGTTCCGCCACCTTGGGGTGCAGTATGATCGTCGGGCCCTGTTGTGCACTGGCGCGTTGGCCCGAGGTGGGCTCGAATTCAATGATGTACAACGTCAACGCATTCTGGGTTTCCCTTGCAGCCACTCCTGTTGCATGTGCAGGGGGAGATATCCATAACTATTGTCGGTTTGCACTGAGGTGAAGGCCGAGTCCCTTGCTCCACGTGCGAATATCGAAGTTCAATGGTGATCTGGGCATTCAGCGGGTAGAAGTCGGCGTTCCAGGTCACATAGTAGGTTGCGTCGACCACCACATTGGCTCCGTGCTGCGGAAGACAGAAGGGAGGGAACTCAGTGTCCCGGGAGGTGCACATGGGGAACTCGCCGGGAGATATCTCATCGGTGTGCAACGGCGCTATGCTTGAGGTCGAGGCGTTCCAGGTCGATGCAATGCTTGCTGTTCAGGACTTCAGATAAAGGCTCAGTTGATTATCAGATGCAGTTTGACTTACGTTGAGGAGTAATGACGGCTCCCAAGCCATTGGCAACAGAGACGGTCATGACGAACACTGCCAGGAGTGCTGGGAACATGCGCAAGTGCTGCATGATTCAGCTAGGTTATATTGATGTCTGCCGAATGTCAAGTAACGCTAGGGGCAAGATAGCTTATATCGATCAGACTGGAGAGAATTTATAGCTGATACAGAGAGCGTACGGTGTGAATGTGGGAGCATCCTCGTGGGATATACTCAATATAATTGACCGTCTACATTGAGAAGGAGCCACAGGACACTGGGAGAAGGCAGTAGCGCTGTTGTCGTTCCCAGCCATGTTCCTTATCTCAAATCATCAATTGATCCCCATTATAAAACTACTTATGTTGACCGCCTCGAGACGGTATGTTATGTCGGATATGGCAAGGTCGTATGTTCTCATGCGGGTAGGACGAAGAAATATATGTCAACACCAACAGTCTACAACCACCCGAGTGCTCCATTGAGCCATTCTGGAGGCAACACATCCTCTGAAAATTACCCTCACAGTATGGATACCCTAATGATATTTGTTCTAACTGTCAAGCTCCCTTACCTCTGTCATCAGGCCGTCGACGTGATGACATAATCATGAGGTGATGCCAAATAGGAAACCCCAAGTAAACAAAACGCAGAATTCCAGACAGCCCCAGCTCAATTGCAATAGAAATTATCCTAGGTGAGAGAAGAAAGAGACACTGCGCCTTGTCTATTCCGATAATAACGACCACTCCTCCGGACCATCCACTGCCGACTGCTTCTCCGCGATTCTCCCCCCGGATCCTCGGAGACGGTGATTCGCCGATTCGCGTTAGGCCAGCTGTCGCGCATTAGCCTGCTTATTATTAAAGTCGATCGTGGCGGTTTCACTTGAACCACATCACAGGTGCCCGTCTTCCTAGCTGCCTGCTGTCCGTACTTTGGCCTTTTCGTCGCCTTTCCAATCCTCCCAAAGTGCGATCACCTCTCTCGTTTCAATCTGCCCAGGTAAGTGATGTCAACGCCGAGCGACACCTCGATGGTCGATCCCTGATCGTGGCTGACCTCGTCGCGTTCTCCCTGATCCAGCATCATGCGCTTCATTCAGCTCCCCATCCTCCCGCGCTTGCTGCGGCGCAAGAGCAGGTCCCTCTGGGTGACCGGGTCCAGGGCTGGTTCAACAAGGCCAAGTCCTACCTGCCCACGGCCACTCCCGTCATCCCCGCCGTCGAGAAGGTCGTCGAGCAGAAGGTGCACGAGAAGACCGTCACCCCCTTTAACACGAGCAACTGGCAATCCATCCTGGAGCCCTCCTCCGAGCCTCAGGACTGGCTGGTCTACGTCACCGGTGGAAACAAGACATGTTTCGGACGCTGCGGCAACGCTGACAAGGCGTTCAACGTACGTACATTCCTGCCGCCGCTGAGACAGACCTCGAACATTGAATCTAACTTACTCTCACAGGAATCTGTCCTCAAGTTCTCCGTTGATCCCACCTCGCCCAACCTCGGCTACCTCGACTGCGAAGCCAACCAGGTGCTCTGCTCCGCGTGGTCCGCCGGCGCCCCTCGGTCTGGTACTTCGAAGTTCCCCAGGCGGTCGAGGGAGAGCGTCCCGCCACTCCCCTCTATACCGTGTGGTTGAACTCGACCAGCGTGACCTCCGACCAGATCTACAGACTCCACTCCGAGAAGACCTACTCCTACAAGCCCGCCTACGAGGGTGCGTTCCACCCGACGGATGGTTTCCTGGCTCAGAACGGCCTCCTCATCCCCGTCGGCTACGTGATCTGGGGCTTCGGCGCGATCCCCAGCTGGCTGTTCATGATCGGTATCAGCTTCTTCAGCCGTACCATGATGTAAGTTACATGACCTCCCGCGCATTTAACTTTAGGACTAATCGGTGATGTAGGAGCCGTCGTCTTGGAAACACGGGCGGTGCCCCTGCCCCTGCCCCTGCTGCTCGTTCTTAAAAGGCATTACTGCTCATGAGGATGTTGCGGTTTCAATTTACCATGATCAGGGATGTGTATATAATGAAGTAGCAGTATCTAGGAAGAACGCTTGGATACGCTGGCTCTTGCTCGTCTACGTCGCTTATCATTAATAATGCAATGGAGTTAATTACCCTCTATTACTTGTAGTTTTGACTTTTATGAAGTAGATGAACTGGACTAAGATAAACCCAAATACTAAGAGGTAATATCTGCGGAATGCTAAGAAAGTGTTGCAGTATAGGACATTAGTAAACTAATAAGAAATCCTATCATGATATGGAAATAGACATCTAGCTTGTTGAGACAATTGGACCGCTAACCAGGATACGCTGGGAGGCAAAGACCAACCGTCGGGACCCATCATCACGTCACACCCAAACGGCCGATTTACCTGCAGCGCACCACCACAACTCTTCCTCTTCCTCCCTCGACAGTCTCGCCTCCCACCCACCATGGCAGACCTCGACCGCGCTCCCTCCACCACCGCCTATGTAGTCGCCACGGCAATCATCGCCGGCGTCACCGGCTATTTCCTCGGACAGGGTTCGTCGCTGGGCCTCTTCTCCGGGAAGGAGAAGGAAGGCTGGCCCAACAGCTACAACGTGAAGGTGCACCGCGACTCCTCGGATGAGGAGTTCGAGGAGTCGGAGGAGGAATCTGATAGCGAGGAGGAGGGCGACGGCAGCGAGCTGGCCAAGTTTGACGATAGCAATGAGGAGGTGAAGTTGGTGTTGGTGGTGCGGACCGACCTGGGCATGACCAAGGGTAAGCCTTTTCACCTCATTTTGCTTGACGGATGCGATGCGCCCACAACTCTTGGGGATTACAGAGTCTACAGCGACACGTTTGAATCTACGAAGTACCTCCGCGACAAGGACCAATTTGCTAATGCGCGACAAAACGAACAGGAAAAATCGCCGCCCAGTGCTCGCACGCGACGCTCGCCTGCTACAAATACCTCACAACCTACACGCCGAACTCGCCGATCCTGCGCCGCTGGGAAAGCCAGGGCCAGGCAAAGATTGCGCTGCAGACCAAATCTGAGGAGGAGCTGGAGTTGCTGCAGGCGCAGGCCGTCAGTCTGGGTCTTTGCGCGCGGGTGATCCAGGACGCGGGACGGACACAGATTGCCAGTGGGAGTCGGACGGTCCTGGGTGTTTTGGGGCCAAAGAGCGTGGTTGATGGCGTGACGGGTCATTTGAAGTTGCTGTGAGAGATACTCCGTCTGTAAAGAGGCGTTGCAAACTCTGCATGGGGGTATAGGGTTGTGATGTGGTGGTATATGAAGCATCGGCGTTATCTGACTGAAAAAGTCGTTCAGACGCCGTAAGTAGATGCCGACGAGCATATAGACTTGAAATCATGCTTTACGAACGTCGCGAGATAAGACCACAATACCCCGTAGAACCTGTAGGTATATCCACAGCCTTAAAACGGCACCCACGCACACCGTCAACTACGAATAATATAATGTCTATAATATGGAATGTTGGCTTGTCATGGTTATTCCCTAACCTCAGTGGCCAACGGCCAGTCGGTGAAGAGAGTAGGAATATGACGCCGTCAACACCAGGACCTCCAGCCGAGCTCACCAGTGGGAGCTCAAGACCAGAGGGAACCCCCAGTGTCGACCTTTAATCTGAGATCTGTCGACCGGAAATAAAACCACCAAGCAAAGAGAATTGGTGGCCCCTTAGTCGCCGAACTGTCCGGCAATCAACCGAAACACCCAGCAGACCCCCGAAGAAGCCGCTGTGTGAACAGGATCGCCGGACACAGATCCGTGGGTTGGAGAAGAAAAGAAGAAGAAGGACGCCCGACGGGAATCGAGGTTTTTATGTCCGCCGCCAAGACGGCGCTAAGCGTGTGCCGCGCTAAACCTTACCGAGACTGTCCGCTTATCTAAGCCGTCCGTCCGTCTGGATTTCCATCCCCCAAGACTGATACCAGGTCACTATCTGCCTACCACCATCCACCACCCCTCACCCACCCTTGCTCACGTTATACCGACCCTCACAGTCGCCATCATGGCCGACGCCCTCTCCATCGAACAGAACAACAAAATCCGCGTGGCGCTGGGCTTAAAACCCCTCCCGGTCCCCGGCCAGGACGCCACCGCCGACTCCGACTCCAACGACGACTCTAGCTCCGGCTCCGAAGATGACGAGCCCGCCAGCACGCTGGAGACACGCGAAGCGGCCGCCTCCTCCAACTGGAAGAAGATGCAGGACGAGGCGGACGCGAAGCGCAAACGGGACGAGCGGAACAAGGCTATTAAGCGGGCGCGGGAACTCGCCCAGCGGAACCAGAAGCTCGAGGGTGCGACGCTGGGCGAGGCCGTCGATGCCGATATGGATACCAAGGCGTGGCTGATGCAGTCGAAGAAGCGGCAGAAGAAGATCGAGAAGGAGCGGGCGCGCAAGCTCGCTGAGGAGCTGGAGGAGCGAGAGCGCGCAGCGGAGTATTCGGCTGCGGATCTGGCGGGTTGAAGGTGGGACATGAGGTTGGCGATTTCGAAGGCGGCGAGGAGCATATTCTCACGTTGAAGGATACGACCGTTGATGAGAATGAGGAGGAGGGCGATGAGTTGGAGAATATCGACCTGCGGGATAAGGAGAAGACGGCGGAGAAGCTGGAGTTGAAGAAGCGCAAGCCGGCTTACGATCCTACGGAGGAGAACTCGGGAATTCTTGCGCAGTACGATGAGGAGATCGAAGGCAAGAAGCGCAAGCGGTTTACTCTTGATGCTACGGGTTCGACCGAAGAGGAGAGAGAGGCGAAGCGACAGGAGGTTTCTGAGAAGCTCAAGAAGAACATCGTGAGCCTGGACTTCGAGGAGGATAAGCCCGCTGGCGATTATATGGACATCAGCGAGGTCAAGGTGAAGAAGCCTAAGAAGAAGAAGGCCAAGGCGACGAAGAAGCGGGCCGTTCTCGACGAAGACGACATTTTACCTACGACCGATGCGACCGGCACGCCCAACGATAACGCCATGGAAGTTGATACAACGAACGGGGAACCGGTTACTGCTCCTGCTCCTCGCAAGTGGGCTAGCGACAACACCTCGTTCGTGGATGACGACGACCTTCAAGCTTCGTTGACACGCCAGCGACGTGCGGCCTTTAAGAAGCGCCAGAAGATGCGACCTGAAGATCTTGCCCGTCAGCTACGAGAAGAGAGTGCACAGACGCCGATGGACGTGAGTACACCGGGCGAGGATGAAGATGAACCGGGCTTGGTCATCGATGAGACGTCCGAATTTGTCTCCAACCTGCAGAAACCTACCCTCCCTGAACGACGCGAACGACAAACCACCACGCCCGCAGAAGACAAACACGCCACAGTCGAAGAAGCAGATGTCAATGAACAGCCGGAAGGAGGCGACGTGGAAATGGGCACCTACAATGATATCGAGGACGACGAGGACCTGGCCCAGCGCCTCAAGCGGGAGGAGTCCCAGGCGAACCAGCAGATCAGTGGTACTGGACTGGAGGAGGAAGCCACTCTGGACCAGGGTCTTGGAGCTACCCTGTCCATGCTGAAACAGCGTGGTCTGGTGAAGTCATCCGATGCTGCTGAGAGCAACTCGCTTACTCGGGACCGCCAGCGCTTCATCCAAGAGAAGGAACGTATGGAGACGGAGGCAGAGAAGCGTGCCCGCCAGCAGCGTGAGCGCGACCGTGCCTCCGGCAAGCTCGATCGCATGTCTGCGCGGGAACGAGAGGAATATGCTCGGTGGGAGAACAAGCAGCGTGACCAGCAAGATGCGCGACACATGGCCGAAGTCTTCAACCGCGAGTACAAGCCCGATGTGCAGCTGCGGTACATCGACGAGTTTGGCCGTTCGATGAATCAGAAGGAGGCTTTCAAGCATCTGAGTCACCAGTTCCATGGCAAGGGCAGCGGCAAGATGAAGACTGAGAAACGTCTGAAGAAGATCGAGGAAGAGAAGAAGCGCGAGGCTATGAGCGCCTTGGACAGCAGCCAGCATACCGGTATGAACAACGCCATGGGAGCCCAAGCTCGGAAGAACCGCCAGGCTGGTGTTCGTCTCGGATAAGCAGTTTGATGTCATGGATCAGGGTTGTGCATAACCTGACATTACGATTTAATATTATACCCTCCTTCACATTATAGCTCTTCGGCGGATGCGCATATGAACATAGACTGTTAGACCAGTCTGGATGAATTAAAGTTATAGGTCTGTCGACTTGAAGCTGTGTAGAATATCGAGATTGATCCACAGAACTCCAAATTCCCTCACCAGGTATGTCAGACAAATAAATTATGACATAGCATATTCCATTTCCTAAGAGAGCATATGCCATAGCTGAATAAACCTAGATATCCCTTGCATTCATGTATTATCGCCATTGAAACTGTTCTATGCTATTCTTAATAACCTCCATTACTTCGTTCTGTCTTGTGCTCTCTTCAGGCTGTTGCTCAAGCCTGCTAGACTATGGAGCAACGTACAGCCTGGCTCACTGGCCTGAGAGGCATCGCATCACTCGTGCTTCCTGTCAATCATTACCTTAACTTTGATTTGATGTACCGTATTAATCTTTTCTCACTAAGCCAACCGACACCTATCTCTTTCAGCTTCCTCTATTCTGAGTTTTCTTCGCATCGCGTGCGATAGTTCCTCTGTTCATGGCAATTCCCGCATATGTGATTTCGACCAAACCATTGAGAGTCCTCCATGACTGAGGCGCCTCGGACGGATTGCTTCATTGCCTGTCATCGGCAGCAGTACGACGAATCTTGGGGACATAAATTCCAATGTTTCCTGCCTATCGCTCAACTGGCCTTCTTCTGTGGACTCTATAAGATGCAGTTTCCGGAGACGTTCCCAATGAAACCGATGTATACAGCTATGTTATATCGACGGGTCGTGGACGCACGGTGCCTGGCCTTTGCTCGTTGGGTTGAAGACCTCCTTACAGGAAGAAACCGCAAGCTAGCATGATCTACTGTAAGTAGGGGTTTCACGGTTCGAGCCTGCCTTGGCCATGAACCCTTGCGCTACAAGCGATATCTAAGCGAGAATATGTCAGATTCAGTTGCTAGGGATGGTTTGTTTACTCGATTGGATAGAGATTGGAGATGCTGCATAAGTTTGGATGCTACAGAAGGAAGGAATAGACCAACAAGCATAGCAGTGAATCATGACCTGTGAAGAATTGATCTCAATGCTCACTCCCACTGTTGTCATCATAATATGCAGAGAAGCATAGCCCCATGGCAGTCTGCACAGGGAAGCCACATTGGGTGTGCAGTACCACCAACACACTATATCACATCGATTGATGCAATCACTACTAAAATGAGGAAATGTGGAATTGATGCCAAAAATGACCGCTTTTAAGGCCAGGAATTGGCCTCCTTTCCACCCATAACTTTAAGGGGGAGCCGCCGCTTAACCACCTCCCCTTTCAGTACCCCTCCTATTTTGCACCCACACCTAGCCTTAGTTACTGTCTGGTGATGAAGCTGGTACTCTTTCAACAAACAATCATTCCCTATGATTTCAATCTTCACCCAAATGACACCGAAAACGGCTCCCCTTTATAGATCTATCCTGGGGCCTTCCCTTTTTATCTTACCTGGCTGGGTGCCTATAAGATACGCCTTCTTCCTTATCATCTCTCTCTATGTCCCTGGATATCTTTTATCCCACCCCTAATCCCCCCCCCCTTTAGTTAATACCGATATCCTTTTTATCCCAGTTTCTAGATCCTCACCTTGGCCATACATCCTGAATTTGGCTTATAGGACCTGCACCTACCCAGCTGCTTAGGATAATAAGTAGTAAAGGGTAATACTAGACCAACCCTATTCTTTATAAGGAAACTCGAGCTAGACTAGAGGATTTCTATATACTTAGATAGTTACCTCTAAACTTTAAATCAAAGATTTATAAGTATTACCATTATTAAACATGGATGAGGACGACCATGAATAGGAGGACAAAACAGTGCTACTAGTATAGAAGTGTATTCTGATCCTTTGTTTCGATTGCCGCTATGAACCGCGAGACTAAACGTAAGATTCAAAGTTGTATAGTCTACGGTATCTAGCAGGGGAATCTCTGGATCGTATAGAATATCGTACCATCAACAATTGTTAGGAATTAACAAGGTGGTTGTTTTTATATGTGCTTCAGGGGCGGACTTTGATGACTAATCAGTCCTGAGATCACTACCTGCAAACAGTGTAAAATAGTGCTTGTTTAATGTGTCATTTCCCCGCGCTGGACAGGCAGGGTATTTCCATCCAGCGTCCAGAGCTCTGTTTTGTTGCCCATGACAGTGATGGACAAGGCATACCTTCCGCAATGGGGCCAGTTACCCGTCGAGCAGTATTTGATTGTGAGTGTTTTGCGCCACTGTTGTTTCCGCTGTGTGGCTAATATCTATAAAGAAACACTGGGATATCCTCTTCTGAGCCTACTGGAGACCAGCGCCTCCGACTGATCCATCAGTT
This sequence comes from Aspergillus micronesiensis, assembly GCA_039763685.1. Taxonomy (NCBI): domain Eukaryota; kingdom Fungi; phylum Ascomycota; class Eurotiomycetes; order Eurotiales; family Aspergillaceae; genus Aspergillus; species Aspergillus micronesiensis. The sequence continues at coordinate 708,192 of JASHHO010000087.1, read as the reverse complement.
CTTAGATCTAGATGAGATTCCGAAGGAACTGGACCCTAATTGTCATGCCTCAGACACTTACGAAGCACTGTCACATTCCCCTACGGCCTATGAAATTGATACTATCCTTCGCCCCTGGCGCTCTGATGACCTACGGAAGATAGCGTGGAGGATTTGGGGGTGTCATAATGATCAGTTGATTTTGTTACGCACTCACTATAATGCCGATGACAACGACAAGATCACGGAATTAGTAGGGTCCGATGAGCTCCACGAGGAGAGGACAGCCTGGTGGGCCCTTCTTGATAATCGCAAACTCTTCAATTTTGGTGACCAGTGGTGGCGAGTCTTCGATATCTTGCCAGAGTTAGCCGGCCCTTTAGATGGTTATAGCCGCCTGCCGAACCCAGAAAGTATCTCACGGGAAAGACAGGATTTTAAGGAGAGACTACCGACCCTCAAACAAAGCGACGAATGGACGGCGAATCGTGATAATTATATTGAAAGAGAGTTTGCATACCTTCGGCGAATAGCTTCAGAGGGCTATCTTGCTATTGCAGATCAGGAAGCTTTTGAAACGGATATGCTACGGTTACTCTTTATGATGGGAAGAGGAATATTGTCCAAGAGACCCGGACAGAATTCGATGAGCAGACATTTGCTGATGTTGCCGTTGAATGGGATCAGTTGTCGCTTCCTTCAGAATTATGGCATGACGGAAAGACCGGTGAGAAGTATCGAGTGAATGGGGAGCTAGGAAGGGAGTTATATCAGCTAGACGAGGCTGATCTGGAATAAGCATGGCTATGTTGAATCTGGTGAAATCGTGGCACATGATATCGTTCGTTTGCTCGTTGGGCGTCATGTATTTAGGCACCGCCTCTTTAACAGAGGGACTCTTTATCTTCAAGCATCTTCATCATCTTTATCGTCAATTCAATCGTTTATCGTCGTTCTAACTGCTTAAATATGTGAGCGTTACTAGCGCCAATATGATAGTAGGTTGGAATTAACGTACAAATTCTCCCGGACCCCGGCTAGGATGCGTATTGACGGGTCATAATACATCTGGTAAAGTCGCTCCCTCCAGAGCAGTTTACGGTGACCTCCTTCGTTTACGTTCTTATCTCCTCTATTCATCTCGGAAGTGCCTCAGAGGGTAAATTGGTCCTGCGACTATATGTCGCAATGAAGCAGCCCATGATTATATAGTAGTACGTCCGTCAGTATGGGTAGGAATCTTTAGGTGCTACGTGTTATTACTTCCCCCATAGTAAAATAGGTAGGCGTAACCCTTGAAGGGGTGTTCCAAACACTTGTTGACTCCCACTTAGTCTGTGATCTGCCGAGGACTCGGCGTATGGGTGAGGATTTGCCATTGCATTCCTGACCATAGACGCAAAGTCCTTCGTCAGGTAGTAGTAGCTCGCTAGAGAAAAGCAAAGCAGGAAATGAGTACTAGGTACATTTACTTAAGCTCTCCTACACGTCCACTCCCTAATACCGCAATGACAGTCTAGGATCTCTTCAAACCTCTAAGCCTACCACAGAGTCAATCACTCAAGACCAACTCCTCACAAAAGATGTATCTAAGGCCAGATCCTAGCAAATTTCCGTAGCTCTACGCACATTAAGATAGTCAGACATTCCTAATGCATAAGAATGAAATTCGATTGACGAGGGACCATGTGCAGATCTTAACTCTATGTATTTACTGTTTAGCGCCTCTGTCTAGTAGCAGCCGCATTATGCCTTATGCCTCTTTAAATATACTACCGAGGTCTCTACCCTGAATGTTGATATTGGTACCTTGATCTAGTAGGATTTGTACTGTCTTTTCATGCCCCTTGGCTGTTGTAGCTTGAAGTGTACTGTGGAGCCCTTTACTGTGAGTATTCATATCCGCGCCTCGGTCTAGTAGAAGATGTATAATCTTCTTATATGTCCTTTAGATGCTGTGATATGTAGTGTATGTGCTATACTCCTTAATATTGAGATTAACATTAGCCCTGATTGAGTAAAATCTGTATGATTGTCTTGTGTCCTTGAGATGCTGTGATATTAAGTGTAGTGCCAATCTCCTTGTTATTAATATTAATGTTAGTGCTCTAGTCTAGTAGAATCTGTATAATCTTCTTATATCCTTGACAGTATTCCTAGAAGGGGAGAACGAGCTAAGTATCAGATCAAATGGCATCTCTGGTAAAATAAAATAAAAGGGGGCAGTGTGGCGAGTTAAAAGGCGAAGGCGCAGCGGTCAGGTGAGGGTGGATAGGAGAGAAAGGAGGCAGTAATGAGTGTAAGATAGAGGGGTTGAAAGTTGAGTAAGAGGGTTGAGAGGGCGAGTTCATGTCTTTTCTGTTGGGTGATGGAGAGGAGAGGTTATGTGATGGAGTATTGGGGCGGCGAAACTAGCCGGAAGCAGGAATTCATAGGTCCCGGTTTTACAGCCATAATCACATATGTCACAATGGCAGAGAAAAGGTACTTTATTTGTTTGTCGAGGACCCGTAGCCAACCCCTTGCATACGCATGAAACTCGCCTTATTGGTCTGCACCATTAAAACAACAGGGTTTTTCGATAAAGTGCTCCTATTCCTTACATGTCCCCTATAAATCAGGATTCTTTCTCCATCTTAGATCTTGCGTGCATCTAAGTTATGCTCTTAGGCACACCATGTGGCCCTCCTGCGTCTCCGGATCGAATCTACGTACATGCAATTGGCGACCATAGGACTTGCAGCCTGTGTCCAGGTCTGCTGGAATGGCCCACACATTCATACGTCACGTCTCCTCTGAAGTCCCCGGCCTTCAACATCACCAGACAAGGGAAGACGGAGCCAGGGTATCTTTTCCTGACGCCCAGTCCAATATCGCCTGGGGCGGGGAAAGATGCACCAGCCATTATCGTGGACAACGACGGCGAACTGATCTGGCGATCGCCATCAGAAGGGATGGTAAGCTTCAGACCACAGATGTGGAATGGAGAGTCTGTCCTGACCTACTGGGACGGGGTGCGTCCGAAAGACGGTGCCTGGATAGGGTCCATCGTGATGCTAGACCATTCCTACCAGGAGATTCACAGAGTCACCCTGGGCGCAGAGGAGGGATTCCACAGCATCCCAAGCCAGAAGAATATGCCGTCATACGTTGATATGCATGAGAATGTCATCACCGATCGCGGAACTATGCTAGTAATGGGGAATAACTGGACTTCAGCGGACTTGGAGCCAGTGAGTGGCCAAGAACGGATTGATACTGGATTACGTGGTGTATGAGATTGACATTGCGACGAACGATGTGCTCTTTCGATGGAAAGGGGTGACCACCTCACATTCGACGACTCTTATGCACAAGACCCCGTTGGATATAAAGAGGATCATCCCTGGGACTATGTGCATCTCAATTCCGTGGCATTGTATAGCGAAGGCTACGTGATATCGAGTCGCATGTACTGCTCAGTCATAGCCATCGACCGGAATGGGACGATACTCTGCGAATCGATGTTAGTGAGACGTCCATCCTCTATCCATGCATCATAGTCACCAAGATCTACTGCTGACAGCCACGTACAGGGACAAACAGGCGGAGACTTTGCTCTTAGGCCCGGCACACAATTCTGCTGGCAACATGACGTGCGCGTTCTATACGAAACGGAGGATACAATGACCATCTCCATGTTCAACAACGACAATTATCCAGTACGATAGGGGCGCAAAGGCGAGTACCGGCTTGATTCTAGATATCCACCTACGAAACCGAACCGTCTCCCTAAACCGCAAGGTATTCGACAGCGACGACCGCGTATCGTCCTACTCGCAGGGCGATTGCCAGGCACTCGACAACAACCATCTGCTCATCGCATACGGCGCAATTCCCAAGATCAAAGAATTCGACGAGCATGGCGCCTGCGTGATGAGTGCCCAGTTCGGGGCATACAACACCACCAACCAAGAGAAAGACCAATTACCGCGCGTTCCGCTCTGTATGGACAGGCCGACCGAAGACAGTCCCCAGCGTGGCTGGCTGTCTCCTCCAGGGTCGGACGATCGTATATGTGAGCTGGAACGGGGCCACCGATGTGCACGAGTGGGAGGTCTATCTAGGGATGGACAGTCGGATCTGTGTACCATGTGCGCACGGCGCCCAAAAATGGATTCGAGACACGGATCGACTTGGGAAATAGGGATATGGGAGAGTCCCAGATTAGGGTCAGGCAATTGGAGGCCCGAATGATGGCGTGGAGTCGGAGGTTGTCAGCGTGGAAGATGCTTGTCAGTCCTGTTATTGCCTGTTCTCAGCTAGGGAGTGATCGAGAGCCCGAATTGGTGGTGTCTGTATTTGTTGCAGAGACAAGACGTGTTTAGGAGTCTTGCCAAGATATAAGTATAGGTATGGCGATCAGACAGCTACTGCATTGATGATGCATCGCGGCCATAATCCGGTTTCGTATGCAGAAGTCTATTGGGATATCCCTTGCAGCAGCGAGGGTTATTGCGTTGTCAGTACATGAGGAATAAATTAGCGAATGGGCATGTTGTAAAGCTTTTATCAATTTTGCTAAATTTTGAACATGTGTCTACGCCCACCACTACCTTCCTTATATCCCAAGCCTGCGGTTTCATATTGGAATTGAGGACGCAGACGACACATTTGAAAAAACCACGCATATGAGCCATCTCCAGAGAAAGACCAGCAATGGCGGCATAGGAAATACGGCATGGACTGTACTTGGAGCACACTGGCTGCAATAAGTCTTGGTCCTCTTTCATAAATGCTGAGGAGAGACCATTAAACGCGATGTCGGACTGCAGTTGTTCATGTGTGGTAGGTTATGACGAGACCTATAACTTTGTGTATGGCTGACCTGAAAAAGACACTTCATCTTCTCCAATGCCTGCCCTTGTATTCAGAAAGGTCATGCACCGCTGGATTTCCCATCAGCTTACAGGGCAGTGTTGGGAGACTTGTGACTGCTTTGGTATTGGGGCTTGACTGCTACCAGCTGCGTAGAAGTGACAAATTCAACCATCATCGGTTGATGTTCTCTCAACTCCAAGCCATGACTGCTGCCGGAGGAGCATGTTGTAGTTGGTTGTCCAGCTCTCATTCCAGCAGAAACCTGCACAAAGGACTCACGTTTGACCAAGAAGTGACTACTAGCTTCTTCAGCAGAATGACTTTTGGCTGGGCAGACCCTCTCTTGCATATTGCCAATGGAGAAGGGAGGCTAAAAATGGAGGATCTTCCACAGCTGCAAGACGACTACAGTGCCAGTAAGCTACAGAATGGATTCATCACGAACTAAAGGAACGACTCAAAGGCGAAAAGATGGCCATTTGCGTCGGCTCTGTGGAGTCTTACATACAAGTCACTCCCTACACAGGCATTGATGGGCCTCACGATGACGGCATTAAGCTTCGCTCCGCAGACAGCTCTGTTCGGTCTACCCGACTCAATTGAGCGTTCTCCAGCAGCATCTTAGACATACGTCTTCGGCCTGTGGCATCAGCATTCTCGACCACAGGAGATATTGGGTCTCTTATCGATCATTATCGGTCCGTGTTCAGCAGCATCTGATGGTAGCCTTGTATGAGAAACTACTCGCCTGGACTTGGCATCTTCGACCGATTCACCGAGGCAGGATAATGCTCTAGGAGAGAAGCCAGATCCAACAAGCCTGTTCAACCTGGTGTCGATGGACGTGAAACGCATAGCAGACTTGATGTTGAACTCGTACTCCATTTACGAGACCCCAAACGACTTAATGTATCTGCTGCCATGCTCTCCAGGCTCGTTGGTTGGCAAAGTCTACTTGAACGTGTTTCCCTCCATCACAGACAATCGACTCCTTCGATCTTCTATGACCATGGATCGAGAAGTCTGTAGCGGCGGGCTACGTGAGCACTGATTCGACGTGTTGATTGATGCGATGCGCAAGAAACGGTTCCTACGGGGACAGACGGAGGGCCCTGTTCCGGAGAGCAATACTCCTGGGACGCACATCCGTATTCGTATTTGCACCCAGGCGAGGATCTCAAGTCTGTGGAGTGGTTTGCGAATCTGCGGCCGTGGGGGACGTCGCCTCACGGAGGGTTTGGGATCGGGTTTGAGCGGTTGATGCAGTGTTGACCGCGGCGGATCCGGTCAGAGAGGTGATCTCTTTCCCGCGATATGGATCTGTATCAATATTATTGCAGATAAATAAGCATGGTTTGGAAAAGACCTCAAGCCACGGTAAGGATACTCGGCCTTTTCACGTAATCGAAACCGAACCCGGAAGTCATTTCAATCATACAGTCAAGAGCGACATGGATATTATCGGCACTCTGGAGATGATCGAGGACGGATCGTTGGATCAAGTTTCAAATTCTTCCCAGTGTTCTTGACCAGACAGGCTGCCATGCGTTGATCGGGGTTGTGTTGTTGGAATTGGATGATCAAGCATGCTGGGTGGAATTGGCCTGATATGCAGATGTCCGGGACCATTGAAGGTCTAGTTGTTTTCTGAAGATTAGGGAATTGAGTGTAGTTTCTTTTTACTCATTTGCAGAACAACAGAAAAAAGTCAGGATGAATGAGGGGATGTACCTGAGAGACAGCGGTGCGGAGTGCGGAGAAGACACCTGGAGAGCCAAAGTACGACGGAAGAATCAGGATAAATTGACCAGCTGGAGGCATGGGGTCCACGGGGACGTAATGGGCATCGGGGAAAGCTCCGAGGGGAGACAGAAGAGGTGAGCCCGATGGGGGCGATCTGGAGGCGTGACCCTTGGCGTGTGGGGGAAATTAACCGATGCAATGTCCAGCCGGAGGGTTGATTAAATGCCGGTCTATCTCTCCTTTTCTGTTGAGATCATATTCCATATGGAGTGTGATGTTACACTCTAATTATTACTTATGAATTTGTCCGCGTTATGTAGAATCCGACCGAAGAGTGTGGATGTAAAGACATTGGGGTACACGAATGGACCGAGATAATGTCAAGTACCTAGGCTATTCTACCCCGACGGCATGAGGGGAAGAGCCTCAGGCCACTCGGGCGGTGAGCTTCTCCAAAAGGGCTCACCGGGATCGCACCATCGCCCGTCCCGATCGGGCAGGTTTTCCCACTTATCTGCTGGGAATTCTTATGATTGTAGGTCAACTCCGGCGGTACCGCAGAGTACTCCGACTACTCACAGGCCCGGTGATGACATCCACTTATCTGATCTCTCCCCATTTCCATACTTGTCCCTAAGTAGGTGTGTAGTGTACTCGGCTCCCGAGATCTTCTGCACCCGTAGGATCGGTCGTCGCGCAAGTCGCATCCTAGCAGAGATTATCATAATATGAGCGAAATATTTCAGTGCCTAGGTACCATTAGAGACAGGAGTTACGTAGGAGGAGTGCGGAGAGCGAAAACCCCCCGGAAAGTCCCTAGTGCTGGGCCCCAGCCGATCAATCGACATTTCACATGAGTCAAATTCTATTTAGGCATTCCGCACACACGCAGCATCTCCGATCCTCTTTTCTCCCTTGGCCACTCTTCTTCTTCCATCCATCCCATCCTCTTTCCTTCACCTCCCCTGCACTCCCCATCTTTGCCTCCCCCCCATCCCTCACACCTCTGCAGAATGCTGTCCACCACCCTCCGAGTCTCCGGCCGCCGCATTGCGACGCGTGACGCCTCCCTGCGCACCGTCGTCGTCGGTGCCAGACAGGCCTCGGCCTGGTCCAAGGTGCCTCAGGGTCCTCCTGTATGCTCCCTACCCTTTCTGTTTGCTTTGCAATTCTTGCAATTCTTTGCATTTCTTTGCAATTTCTTCCAAAAAGGCATCTCAGTGCCTCGCAATTGAATAGTCGACTGACTGACCGCTTAGGATGCCATCCTCGGTATCACCGAAGCTTTCAAGGCCGACTCGTTCAAGGAGAAGATCAACCTCGGTGTCGGTGCCTACCGTAGGTCCCCTTCACGCGACGCAATCCCGAGCCACTTCGGCAGATCCCGATGCTAATCCATCCCGTCCCCCCAGGTGACGACAAGGGCAAGCCCTACGTCCTCCCCTCCGTCCGCACCGCCGAAGACAAGGTCGTCGCCTCGCGCTTCGACAAGGAATACGCTGGCATCACCGGTATTCCCACCTTCACCAGCGCCGCCGCCAAGCTGGCCTATGGCGAGGACTCCGCCGTCCTCAAGGATGACCGTCTCGTCATCACCCAGACCATCTCCGGTACCGGCGCCCTGAGAATTGGCGGTGCGTTCCTCGAGCGCTTCTACCCGCACGCGAAGAAGGTCTACCTCCCCACCCCCAGCTGGGCCAACCACGCCGCCGTCTTCAAGGACTCCGGCCTCGAGGTCGAGAAGTACCGCTACTACAACAAGGACACCATCGGTCTCGACTTCGATGGCCTCCTCGCCGACATCCAGGCCGCCCCCAACAACAGCATCATCCTGCTCCACGCCTGTGCGCACAACCCCACCGGTGTCGATCCCACTCAGGACCAGTGGCGCAAGATCAGCGATGTCATGAAGCAGAAGGGCCACTTTGCCTTCTTCGACATGGCCTACCAGGGCTTCGCCAGCGGTAACGCCGACCGCGATGCCTTTGCGCCCCCGTCACTTTGTTGAGGAGGGCCACAACATTGCTCTGTGCCAGAGCTTCGCCAAGAACATGGTAGCCCTCCCCTCCCCCTCCCTCTCCCCGAGAATGCGTCAATTCAGGAACAGCATGGCTGATTGTGGATAGGGTCTCTATGGTGAGCGTGTGGGTGCCTTCTCCCTCGTCTGCGAGTCGACCGAGGAGAAGAAGCGCGTCGAGTCGCAGATCAAGATCCTCATCCGTCCCTTCTACTCCAACCCCCCGGTCCACGGTGCCCGTGTCGCCTCCACCATCATGAACGATGCCGAGCTGAACCAGCAGTGGCTTGGTGAGGTCAAGGGCATGGCCGACCGTATCATTGAGATGCGTGCTCTGCTGCGCAAGAACCTCGAGGAGCTGGGCAGCAAGCACGACTGGTCCCACATTACCAGCCAGGTAGGTCCCGGTCTTTCGATCTGGTTGTTACCACGTACTGACGGACTCTAGATCGGCATGTTCGCCTTCACCGGCCTCAAGCCCGAGCAGATGGACGCTCTGGCCAAGGAGGTATGATAATTCCCATTCCCTTTCATAAAAGTTTCCACTAACTCGACCAGCACTCCGTTACTACGCCACCAAGGATGGCCGTATCTCCGTCGCCGGTATCACCACTGGCAACGTCAAGCGCCTGGCCGAGGCCATCTTCAAGGTTACCGGTTAAAAGCAATGGGACCACGGATGATCCCGTAATACATAGATTGGGGTGGACCCCATTTGTACTGATATCCGATCTGTTATATTAGCATATTGTCGTTACGATTAGTTTTGAATGTCTATTGGGTGGTTACATACGATCATACTGCAGATGCCTAGATGCCTATAGATGCTCCACACTCCGTACCTACAGTCGGTACTCTCGGGAGTCCGTTCATCAAATAGTCCAGTAGTAGTACAGCACTAGAAACCTAAGCTAGAAAACCTAAGGAGGCCCCATCGTGTCTTGAGGGGTCCCCGCGAATCAGAGCCACCAGCGAGCCGGCGCAATTCTGGACGAGATGACGAGCTCTCGCGTGGCTACCGAGGTATGCCCATCATCATAACAGATATGAGATAATCGCACTATTGTCTCCAAGGTTATCGCAGGGGTCGAAGACCACGCGTGTATACTACTTAATCTCCCTCCCCGCCATGTCCGCTCCAATTTCCCTCTCCCGTCGCTTGAACCCCTACCTCCACGACACCACAATATCCAACCTGATACACCATGGGATCTATTGAAGAGAAACCCTCTTGGGAGGAAAGAGTCGCTACCAAGCGACGAGTCCTCGCAGATCAGATCCCCGCAGCATGGCGGATCCCAGACACCCGGGCCGAATCCGAGACGAAAAGAACGATTTCGTCCGGACGCAGGCGATTCGCAAATCGGGTATTCTCACTGAGCGGGAACTCCAGATTACAGAGGAATAACCGTTTCCTGCTCTGGTTGCTGCTTGGCGGGTGGGAGTTTGACCTCCTCCGTCGAGGTGACGTTGGCGTATTGCAAGAGGGCTGCGGTCGCTCACCAGCTGGTACGCCAATCTCTGTATCAGATCGGATCAGTATGGAGAATAAGACTAATTTTCTTGACAGGTGAATTGCCTGACGACGGTGATGTTCGACGAAGCCCAGGCGCGCGCTCAATATCTGGATGACCTACGGGCTCAGGGCAAATCTGCCGGTCCCCTCCATGGTCTTCCAGTCAGTATCAAGGATAACTTCCATTACAAAGGGACAGAGTCGACGGTCGGAATGGTCTCGTTCTTGGATGATGTTTCAACGGAGAATTCGCCATTGGTTATACTTGCTAGAGCTCGGGCGGTTCTCTATGTCAAGACCAATATCCCCCAGACCATGATGGTACGGTCACATCCTCCCTCCTACCAGGTTTAGAGTTAACAGTGTCATCTCAGACAACCGACTCCAGAACAACGTGTTCGGTCGCACGCTGAATCCTTGGAATACGACCCTCGGCCCTGGAGGATCGAGCGGGGGTGAGGGGGCCTTGATCGCCCTGCGCGGTTCGCCATTGGGGGTCGGAACTGACATTGGAGGTGAGCCAGAGACTATCTGAACCTCACATTCATTTGCTAACTACTATATAGGCTCCGTCCGTATTCCCGCCTTGTGTTGCGGAACGTACGGATTCCGGCCCAGTGCCGCACGAGTTCCCAATGGAGGCATGCGCAACTGCAACACCCCAGGCATGAAGTTCGTTCTCTCCTGCGCAGGTCCATTGTCCCTCGACCTGGACGGGATCGAACTATTCTTCCAAACTGTCTTCAACGCTCAGCCGGCACTCTATGATTCCACCGTAATCGACGTCCCCTGGAGGACCGTAGCCGAGAAGCCCAAATTGAAGATTGGAGTCCTCCCCGAACACCAAGTCTTCCCTCTACACCCCCCAGTGAAACGGACTCTCCTAGCAGCAATCCAAAAGCTGGAGGCGCAGGGCCACGAAATTATCTACTTGAAGCAGGACGAATGCAACATGCTCGAAAACAGCGAGATCGCATGGAACATCTTCGGGCTGGACCAGAGCGCTGGTAACCATATTGTGTCGGCTGGAGAGCCCGTCGTGCCCGCCATGCACGTTCTCCAAAAGCAGGGACAGCACTCCGACAGGTGTTTCAGTCCTCGCTGCCTGATGCGAGTGCGCTCGACCGACTGGGCAAGTTGGCTGTGCTGAATACTCGACGAGCGGAGTTACGCGAGACGTTCAGGAAGACGTGGGTGAAACATGGTCTCGATGTGATTCTTGCTCCGCCGGCGCAAAGCACGGCGGTGGCCCATGACCGGTTTGGACTGCCTCCGTATACGGGCTTCTTGAATACTCTCGATGTAAGTGTCAACTCAAGTCCAGGAATGAATTCTCGATACTAACTGTGGGTTTCAGTATCCGTCCTCTGTGATTCCGTTCGGACAGGTGAACGAATTGGACGACCAGAAGTTCGAGCTTGGTGAAGGCCAAATCGGACCTGACTGTGAGTCTTGTCTTGGTCGTGTTGTTGTTACCCAGTATATATGCTAATTTTTGTAGATGACTATAAGCAGCTCGAAGGGGCACCATGCTCGATCCAGCTATTCACCTCTACCATGCGTGATGAGGAATGCTTGCAGATTACAAAGCAGATTGATCGTTGCTTGAATGGAGGGAAGTAGGCAGTTTCCATGGAGAGTGGGCGGTTGTATGAGGACTCTAGAATATCTGTAGCATGATAGTAGATATTACTGTCGTATACATGTCTATTGGAATCTATCGCAAGGGCGAGGGATGCCTTCTGGGTTAGTAGGCACGTCTTACATCTTTACTTCATTCCTGGGTCGAGCATATCCCAATCCATCTCGTAACCGACGATAATCACTAGTAGAAGAGACAGAGTGGCGGGGATCTACCAGAGTCACGGATTCCTGGGGACTGTCTTGAGCTAACCCCATCCCGCATGGTTGCCCGCGTGCCTCCACATCCTGGATCCAGACCATCTGTCTGGGTTACCCACAACCACTGTGGAAACAATTCCCTCGCATTATCTGCTCAAAACCTGACCTCTTGACAATGCCATCCTCCGCCTGCGATCGATGTCATGCCATCAAGTCCCGCTGTCTGGCAGGTCCGCCAGGAACCTGTTATCGCTGTTATCGGCTGCACCACCTCTGCACCTACTCCCGACGCCGCGAGAGACCAGGCCGTAAACCCAGATCCCTCTCCGGTGCATCTGCTCTATCCACTGCCAGTGGAGGCAATTCGCAGCGATCATCGCCGGGTACCTCTACAGGACCGCTATTCACCGCACCAGACCACAATGAACCCGATGGGAGCCCCGTCCAGTCCGCTCTGACAGCGGCCCTGCAACGTGAAGGCCTGGTATCCCGGGTCTCCGAATATACGGCCATTCAAATCTGCAATTTCTTCTCCCTCGGACCATCACTAGGTCTGGAACTTTGCCAGATGATTCGCTCTCGGCTCCGAGAAGCGCCCATTCTTCTACTCCGCCCCTACGCAACGGTGGCCCGCGTATTTCTCCGCTGCGTCGGCAATCAGACCCCATGCAGCGATGCAGATCTGTCAGACTGCGCGTCTTCGCTACAGACTCTTCGAAACGCCCAGATCACCAAGATAGACCATGTGGGAGCTTTCTCGCCCTTGGGATGAGTCTGCTTACCTTCCACCGCTCATATCTGGCATCTCGGCCAGTACCATCTGCCGATACACACTGTCACTGGTACGGCCATATTATTACGCTGGTCAGCTCAGCGATTTGGATACAATGGAGCTAATGTGTCTTACCTTTCTGGATACCACCCAATCGCTCTTTCGAGCCAAAGTACCCGTGATTCAATATCAGGTCCGATCCGTACCTGGTCGACCGACATGCGGGCCTCTGCGGGCCGCTTCTCCCTCTCTTATATCGCGTCTGTCTCGTCGCTGCAGCTATCAGGACGGAATCTGACAATATACCCCCCGCCGACTATCTCGATAGACTCACAGAGGATATCACCGCATGGGCGCCCAGCATATCCAACAAAGTTCTCGAACGCTTCTCCGAGGAAGAGATGCATCTGTTGGTTACACAGGCAAATGTCCATCGCACAGCGGGACTTCTTATCCTACATCGTCTCCGATATCCGTTCGGTGAACGAGACGAAACAGCAGAGACCTTATCGAAGTCGATCGTGGCAGAAATGACCCAGTGTCTAGAGATCGCCGGACAATACCCACCCAACATCACACTTGTACTCCTCGTTGCCGGCGCCGAGGTCCACAACGCCACAGAGAGGCAAAAAATTCTATCCCTAATCCAGCGAATCTCCGGAGCCAATTTCTATCCCTTTGTTGCCAACCTACGTATGTTCCTCGCCCGCGTTTGGGCCGGCCGTGACCAAGGAACTATTCAACACCTGTTCCGCGTGTTTGAGGAGGATCCTGAACTTAGCATCCCTCTGTGATGCTCGTGTGGTGCTTACACGGCGCCTGTTGACTGGTTCGGGGGCATTGACGCAATTCTTATCGTCATCCATGTGGGGATTATGAATTGCGAGTCTCCATAGATGGTAATTATAGCTGTATAGTGCGGTATAGAAGCTCTAGACTGGGGTAAGTTTACCAATTCTCCGGGTGAAAATACGTGCTGATTGGTAGATTCCGTCTAGTGCGTGATGGACATCGCGTACGGGGCCGTATCACCCGCATCGATGGCAATCTCCACCCCCGCAAGTTATGGAATGGCAGATAGAGTGATGGACCGGGGTCAAAGAATAACAGGCTATCATTGATATAAAACGGCTGTGCTCCGGGCGTCGGTCCCCATGGTGAAGACCAAGTCAACCTCAACGGCCTTCACCATGGTGAATCGACACGAGCCTTCAGACAGCGGGTTTCCCCCAGGAACCATCTTGCTGGAAGACCGTAAGTTAATATGCTACTGGACGAGATGTCCGTTTCTCTAACTCCCTCCTCCCACAGGACATGCGTCAGTCTCGGAATTCGTCCTCCACCCCACCCCATCGGACGATCCCGATGACCCTCTGGTAAGAGCCTTGCACCCAGTGTTGGAATCGGCAGACTAACTCGATCAGAACTGGTCACCACTTCGCAAAACAGTCAATTTCTCTCTCACCTGCTCCTACGTACTGTTCACCTTCGTGTTGATTGACATCAACAGCCTCGCGTATCGAGGGTACATGTCCGAATTGGGCCTGACCTACGCAACATTCAACCAAGCTAGTGGGTGCAACTATGCCGGGCTCGCCATCGGCTGTCTCCTGCTGATACCCTGCGTGCATAAATTTGGTCGACGGCCTATATACCTCATCAGCGCAGTGGTCCAGTTTGCGTGCGCTATCTGGTGGGCTAATTTCCACAAGGCAGGTGAGCTGGTCACCATCAGCTTGCTGGCTGGTCTAGCAGGGTCGATCAGCGAGGCAGTCGTGATGATCACCATCGTCGATCTCTACTTTGTGCACCAGCATGCTCGTATGAATGGGATCTTTCTCTTCATGCAGAGCTTGGGAACAACCGGAGGTCCCATCGTGGCCGGCTACATTGTTGTCTCAATGGGCTGGCGATGGATGTGGTGGTTGATCGCCATTCTTCTCGGTGTGAACCTCATCCTCGTGGTGTGTTGTTTCGAGGAGTCCAAGTACATTCCAGTTCTTGCTGGCTATCCAGGTTCACCATCTGCCAAATGCGTCGAAAGCAAAGGCGACGACGAAAAGACAGAGGAATCAGTCAAGCCGGTGACCACCCGCTCATCCCCCATGCAGGAGCAGGGCGAAGCCGCAAGACAATCCGCCAACGTCTCGCTCTGGTGACCAAAACCGACATGCCAATCATTCAGCACTTCTACCAACCACTCATCGTGCTATTCACTTTCCCCACAGTGGCATTTGCCGCCGTTACATACGGGACAATCCTGGCATGGTTTTCCCTCACCTCCTCTGCAGCATCTTACTTCCTCCTCGACGATCCTTACAATTTCAGCCCCTCTGCAATTGGCCTCTTCCATCTAGGCGGGTTTGTCGGGTCCTTTCTGTCGACGCTGGTCGCTCCGGCGCTGAATGATTGGCTGATCATCCGGTCTGCCCGACGAAACGAGGGAATCTTCGAGCCGGAGATGCGTCTCTGGATGAGCATTCCTGGCGCTATTCCAACTGCATCGGGTTGATGATGTTTGGCATAGGGCTTGGGCGAGTATGAGCTTCCCTTCTAATTACGTGTAACTCCAGCGTAAGCTAACTAATATGTCGTGAAGGGTCTTCACTGGGCCGTCCTTGCTGTCGGATGCGGAGTGTTCGGATTCGGATTTATCATGACAGCCGATGTTGCCCTTACATACTTGACAGATTGCTATCCAGACGTGAGTACCATAGAGCATCAATATGCATGCTCTTCCGAAGACAGTCCTAACAAGCGAGGTATATAGATTCTTGGAGACGCCCTGATAGCCGTCGTTTTCATCCGCAACGGGTTCGCCATGGTGGTGCGATTCGCCTTCACCCCATGGGTGACTGGAATGGGCATTCAGAATACGTTTATCTTGATCGGAGTCTTGGCACTGTCTACTGCTATCTTGCCGATTGTATTGATGAAGTATGGGAAGCGGGCGAGGGTGAGAACAGCTGTGAAATATCGGAAGTTTGCGACTCGACAGCCGGTTCATCGGGCTTTGACCTAGTTTCTTTGGTTCATTATGGGGATAGCGCTGTGGTAGTTATTATTTTCTACTATCAGTATGATGAACGAGTATGATGAACGAGAATATAGTATTGCTAACGAATAAAATTTTCCAGATGTATGTCGCGATTGATTGATTGATTGATCGCTTCACCACGTAGAGACATAAGATCTCGAGAGTCACATTAATTTACGTTATTGCGTTGATATCCGCAGCAGCCATTCACACAAGGTAAGAAAAGGCAAAAACACGGATACCTATACAAAAGCGAAAGCATCGTAAAGCGTAGTAGACCCAGGAAATGACACAATAGTCATCCCAACGCGTTCACGCTATGAAGATGGCACTACAGGGCGGTACACCCTTCCCACGGGAACAGAGTTCATCTGTCATATCCCAATGTGCGATAGGTTCGACTAGTCGCTGGTTCCTTAGTGGAGGCGTAAGAGACTGGAAGAGACGCCATGATCTGTGTATACCGTAAATTCGTTGCCGTCGATGTAGTGTCGTAGCTTGGACATGGCCTATACTACTGCCAAACGTAATGGGATGCAGTGCACTGCTCCTCGTGTGGTAAGGCGTCAGTTCCAAGTCCGGGAGAGGCTAGGCAGGCTCCTGGAGGATGGATGATCTTGGAGGTAATAGTGCTTGGGAATTCTTCGAAACGAAATTTCTTAAAAACGGAGTAATAAGAGCGCAGTAACGAAGGAAACTGTCGCCCCTATCAAACTGGGATCTCTCAATCATAGATCTGACAGAGGTTAGTTCCTCGCACGCGTGTCGGCTCTTGTTTTTGACCTTGAAGACCTCGATCTTCTCCTCCCTTCTCCTTCGTTCAGTGCCATCCTTGTGCAATGAAATTATCCATTCCTCGAGAGTGTTTTAGCCACCATCTCCTAGGTAGTTCGTAGACAGTCAGTCAGCGAAATCACAAGTCTGATATATCGAGCCCTGTGAGCAGCCCAGTTCCGTAAGCCCTCAAGGGAAATCTTCTGAGCTTTTGCAGCATCTCTTTCTCTCTTCCATATCGGAGACTCTAAGCGACTGAATTGCCCTAGCCGATTATTGCAACTTGGAATACTTCCTAGCCTCGGTGGCTCACGAATTCCAAAGGTTGCGATGTTCTGGTGTGACAGGCCGAGTGAAAGAAGCGGGCGGCGTCAACAACTTCTGTACGGGTACGCTGCCATTGATATCAACCGTGTGGAGAATTGCAATGGTTTGAAATATTGCGAAGCTGTTCCTGGCCATTGTACCCGTGGCAGGAGCTGCTTGTTTCTATATGCGGTTCCCGTTCGCGGTGTATCATGGCGATAATTAGAATGCAAGCCGTGAGGTAGGAATCCCGATGTTACCTTTTACCACTTGGGCAAAATCCCAGGCTGGTGGTTTTTGGTAGCTTATACCCAATAGGAAATAGGGAGGGTTTAGTTGGGATGATTCAGATAGGAGGAGAGATATATATGCTCGGTTTGGGCAGAGGTGAATGGGATCATAGTGAGTAAATTGTTTGGTTGAATTGAATATCGGGTTGAATTCCCTCCACTGTTATTTACTCTTCAAAATCTATTTCCATTCCATAGAACTAGAACTACATGGAATCATATCGATGAAAGTGAAGATTTCATCCCGACAATATATCCCTCAATCTACACGAAGAAAGTCCACCTTACAGGCTGCCGGTTGCAATATATATTTTTTGCCGAGACGGTGCACCAGTCCCGAAAGTATATACATCAACCCCTCTCGACCCTTACATTCCTGCATGGTCGACAACCTGATCACGTTCTTGCTGTACGAACTTTCAACCGGTTGCATCCCTGAGACAAACATCAGACCGAACTTGTTGTATCACATGAACTGAACTCGGTCAGTGGGTCGAGATACTCCCATAGCAGGTACCGGTAGTCCGAGAGATCACGAGACACACGAGGGAGTCTGGATCCACCGAAACCAGTAAAAAACAGCACGAACCTTGTCCCTACTAAGTACGATGAATCAGAGTACCCCACGATTAACTACCCAGCAGTCCATGACTAAGGGAAAGAAAGACAAGGCAAACCAGTTCCCTCCCTCTGGAGTACCGCCGTAGCAGGAAGGAAACCACTAACCAAATCAGACTGAAGAGAAAAGCAACAAAAATAGCCCGACCATACCCGGTCTGGTCTAGCCCCGTAGCGTAACGCGGCAGTGTCGAGAAATCCATGCTGGATGGGATGGGGGCGCTTCGTGGAGTGAGGCGCATGGACAGCATGGGGGTGGATTGAGGCTTGGGTTGTCGATCTTGGTCTGCGGGTGCTTTCTTGTTCTTTCTTCTTTCTTCTCTATTTCTCTGCGTCTTCTCTCCGTTGTGGTTCTTTGCTTAGGTCTTGTCTATGTAGGGAGCAAGTTTAGGTAGAAGGTAATTATAGAACAGTCTTATTGATCCCGGCAGTGCTGAGGTGATGCGACAGTCGGCCCGTTTCAGCTGACTGACGGACGGGCCTTACGGGGTCCGACTAAGGGTCGCAGCATATTCCGCCAGGAATGGTCTTCAGGAACCAGGTTTTTAAGGGTACGAGATACGAGGATACGACGGTACGATTGAGAAGATTGAATGGATATTCGATACGATCGTAATCTCTAAAGTAGAAGAAGAAGGAATATTCCTCAGACTATACACTACCCATGTAGTACTAGGCGAATGTGTTGGCAGTGTGAGTAGGAAGTAGCTGTGGGAGTACCGGTACTTCGCACCCGCCGGCGAGGCACCCGCAAGCAAGTACCTCTACCCGGTTGCCCTGCGTACGCAGGCTCCTCGCGTTAGGTTAGGCTCAGGCCCACCAATGATCAATGTGCCAGCCAGCCATCAACGGGCCGAAGATACTTTCTCGCTGTCTGGACGGAGGGCGGCACGTTGCACAGAATGGGTCTGGTGTAACCTGTCTGTTTCTCTCCTCGCTACTGTACTGTGCTGATGGACTGATGTTGATCAGGATTAGGCCAGGGACCATTTCCATCTCGACTGCAGAGACAGATCATGGGAGCAACTAGGGACAAGGAATGCTATATGCGGATACTTCACGAACCCCTCAGTATGTCCTCCGGACCTACCGTACTGCGACCTACGTAAGTAGCCCCAGGCAATGGGGCAAACAGGTTATCTACCCTGTTCTTCTCCTCAGCTTGGCCGAAGAATGTACTCCTCCCGATGTAGGGACGTGCCACTCCCACCGGTGTGGCAAGATCTGGGTTCCCCGCTGGCTGCGTCCCTCGTACAGTACCTGGAGGTGTCTCAGACTGCGTACAGGATCCCCCTCCCCAGTACTGTTGGGAACTACCGGGTATCTGAGCGGGGAAATGAAATATAACCCTATCGCGATCATAATCAATGTAATATGTCTACGGGTGTAAGGTAACCAACGAAACAACCCTCGGATGCCAGTCCGAACATCCATCGGCTGGATCGGGATGAATATGAATCATGATGCAGGACAGACAGTCTCACGCACGGAGGCCATACCATAGCGTAATGCGAGTCAGAAAGGTCAGAAACCACCGGGCTGGGGTCTGATCATCGCCGTGACAAATGCGATCGCTGCAATCTTCTTCATCCCCTCACTACCGACCACTTTGGTTAGCCAGGAGGTTAGCGGATGGAGTAGGGGAATTTTTCCCTCCCACGTCCAGTCCTGGCGCCAACCATGAACGCGGAGGAACGGGATGGAGGGAGAGAAACAGATAAATTGATGTGTACCATCCGCGAGAGATCCCAATCAGACCAGGCTCGTCTCGTCCTCTGGCTGGTGGTTTCCTGCGCCGTGACTAGCGAGCATCCTCCTCAATAATTCTCGACCGTCCAATCTAGCGGCCAGCTATCCATCCCTTCATTACTCGCGCGGAATGTGTGCGGTGGCCATCCTGTTCCGGCTGCAGGCCAATAGCAGCGAGGTATCGTATTTGTATTGACTTCGAGTTTCGTCGATTACCCGTTCCCACCTACCTAGGTAGCTACCTGGGAGGTACCTGGTACCCTGCCAGTTGGTTCGTGAGGGAGACAAGAGACGAAGATCTGACAGCGCCTCGGAGCCAATGGATCCCCGACGGGCTGAATGGGGCGATCAACCGGTTCCTGTCTGGGTTTCGGTTAGATCCCGCGGCCAACCTGTAACTGCTGCCCTCTTGATACATCATCATCGCCCTCTCATCGCTCTCTCATCGCTCTCCAGGAGGCTACAGACCTCAGGCCACCGGTGTCCGGACTGACCGCTGTCGGTCGATGTTTGTCTCACCTAATCGGGGGGATCGCCCCTTTCGCAGCGGATCCTGTAATACTGGTCTGCTGGGTCTGTATACATCGTATGTACCTAGGTACCGTAGTGTTACTACTCACGACTCCGAAGGTTCTCCGCACGTACGGAGTACGGAGTAGTGTCGCAAGTGGACGGCGGCACGAGAGACCTGCAGCGCTCCTATCCTTCTTCCTGGTCCCGATCGGTGGGGGCGTCATCGTAATCAGAGGACCATGATAGTCAACCTTGAAGGAGGGAGGAAATCATGGAAAGGAGGGTGACCAATCCATGGAGGCACATCGAATAAGCAGGGCAGGAAAACCCAAAATTAATTCCGACAGAAGAAAAGGGTCAGGGCTGGTATTGACGGGTGATCTACCGTCCAGCTGAGCCAGTGATTTTCTGACGATGATCCTGTGACAGCGTTGTATTTGCGTAATCTGGATTCCGCACCTGGACGAGGCAAACTGCTCAGTAGTGCTGCCCAGGGGAAGCTGGTGCTGAGTTGAGGAGCTTCCTGATAGCATCCTGATGGGTACTGCAGTGTACCTGAGGTCAGGCCGGCACGATGCTCGTCTAGTTGTCTGATATCCAACCCGTCGCGCCGTGAGATTCGTCAATAGGACGATGGCTGCGATCCGTGGACGCAGAACCGTACCCAAATTAATTAATCTTAATCGGGATCAGAATGGCCGTCAGGCTGTGGCGGACTCTCTTTTGGGGTCTTGTCCCCCCTCGTCCTCACCCTCCTTCACGGGTAAAGTCTGGGGTGCCTCATGGTCAGTCTGGTGGCCTTTTGTCTAAACCTCCTAACCTTAGGGATATGATTCCTATGCTGTGTTCCAGAGTATGCCGTTCATAACTGAGGGCCGACAGCCTGGCCACCACATCGATATCGTTCCCTTGTTCCCTGCGGCTGCCAGTCCAGACCAACGGTGACGGAGGACTGGACCCATTCTTGTCATCCCGTCGGTGGTTGAGGTGGAGACGACAGAGCATGGCCATGTTGTCGAACCAGCCCTTCCGGTCCGTACCACTTGGAGCGCGGAACCGATGGGTCGTACGGCAGACGGTACCGGGGAGGGTGCCTCAGGACACTCACTTTACGCATTGCTTGGTGACGATTCTTGACTTCATTGTCGCTATTCCTATTCCTCTGCCAGCTTCAACTCAGTAGGCCTTTCTCGAGGTGCCAGAAGAGGGCAATTTCGGTCGCAGATCCTGATACTCCCGATCGATCGTTGCTGCAAGCCTCAGGCATTCGTCTCCTCCGCGGGAGTGGTAACGATACCCGTAACTGCCCGCCGCCAGGTACCTCCGCGCCGTATCCCCGCCGGTATTACCACCCATTACAGCCGACTCCAACGGGGCCTCTCCGTCTCCTCGTCAACCAGTCGACTAGTGGTCGTACTATTCCCTGCCCCTGCCTGTTCTTCTTCGTGTCCCATTCGTGTCCTATCTGTGTCCTATTTATGTCAAAGGCGTCCGCCGGAAAGTCTGTCGATTGTTCTGCACCGCCATCGGGCTCGATGCCATGCCCCAGGAAAGTCTGGGCGAGAATGGTTGCTGGTATCCAATGGTGAACGGGCTGGGGCGGTGGCTTGCCACTCTGCCCCAGGGCTGCTGCTGCCCTTGCTGCTGCTGCTTGGGCTCGCCATGGCCGCCCATGCAGAGGGTCCATGTAAAAGATAAAAGATACAAGAATTCTGGCGTTCGAGGGAGCCTAGCGGATTGAGGCCTCGTCATGAGTACCTACCTAGGTAATATTCGTTCAATCCAAGGACTCGCCGGACCCTCCCTCGGCGCCGTAGAAGAAGAATAGGAAGAGGAATCCGTTAGTGGCCGCGACGGTCAGCCATCGGGGCTGCAGCTCACCTTTTTGGAGGCCAAATTAATTTCGAGCAGAAAAGGCCGCCCGAAAGGCCCGCCCGTACGGTCATGACCGTACGGACGGGCGTCCCCACTCGGGCGTACCGTACCGAGCGTTCCCTCGCTGGCTGTCGCTCGCTCTCACTCGCCCTCTCCGCTCATGGGTTTGGCATCATCTCACCTCACTCTCTCTCGTTCCCTCCTCCTCTCCTCTCCTCCACTCCCTCCTCTCCCTCCTCTCCCTTCCGTCACTCCTCTGTCTTGATATCTCTCCCTCCCCTCCCATATCCACCCTCTGCCATGGGCCTCACTCCCTCTCGAGTCCCGTTTGCCATCCTACATGCAACTCCCTGCCTGTCTCTTTGTTCTGCCTGGTTTAATCTATGGCGTCTTGTTCGCTCCAGTTTCACCGTGCTTCTGGCCGCTGACCTACAGCGTGAACGCTGCCATCCGCCATTGTTTGGCTCCTCGACCACCCCCCGTCTCCCAATTCCCTCCTCCCGTCCGACTGTCGGACCTCTCGTATCTCTCCCGCCCATTTCCCGGTCGTGACCTACCTCTCCGTCCACCCTCCCTCCACCATGCCGGCCCTCGACGTCCCCAAGACAGGGCTGTCTCTCCAGCGAGACAGCCCGGCCGGTGATCCCACCGCCAAATCCACCCAGATCATGCGGCTCAACCTCGCCCAGTGTACCCTCGACGAGCTGATCCACAGCCTTCGGGGCGATCAGCCGGCCCGCCTGCGCCTGGGAAAACACCCAACCATATACTACGGCTCCAACAAGTCCCAAGCCTTCCACCCCTGCCCCGAGGCACACCGATCCGAAGTCTATACCCGTCGCTCCACGGACAAAGAGAATCTCTATTTCACCGGCCTTCTGAGCCACAGCTTGGAGGTGCAGAAGGCGAAGGAGGCCACCGCGGCCACCGATCAGGCCTTGGCCAACCTCGAGCAGAGCCTGAACGCCTTTGAAAGGGGAAGGAGTCAGAAGAAAACTCATATCATCACCGACATCAATGAGGTGCGAGCCTTACAGGCGGGTGACAGCCGCTCCAGCACAGGGCGCCTGGCGGGCAAGCCGTCCAGCAAGGTCGAGTTGGAGAAGGATCGGTTGCTGAAAAATGCCGCCAATCGCTCCGTCTCCTCCAGCCCGATGCTGGGGGTGTCTCGATCGCCGGCCTCCATGGCCCTCTTACTCCCACCTCCGCCCCCTTGGCCCAGACCAAGGACCGCGTCCGCCTCGAGGCCCTCAAAGTCCCGTTGATGCACCTGCTCGCCGTCCGAGCCGTCTCCACCAAGTTCCTCGCGAACAGACCCGTGCCTCCGTCGAAGACTGCGAGACCCTTGCCCGCAAATACGGTCTCGAGAACCGCATTGATCCCGAGAAATTCTACCTGAAGGACCGATCATACCGAGACTTGGACGTGTGGAACTTCCCCTACCCCTCGGCCGAAGATCGTCAGGAGGCCATCGAGAACGCCATCTCCGCCTTCGATCGTCAGCGGATCTCCCGTACGACAAACTATGGCAGACACTCCTCCCGAAGGAGGAGCGTGGCAAGGGGAAGTGCCTCTCCCGGCTCGACCTTCGAACCGGCCCCATTAAGAAGGCGCTTACCCCACGGATACAAGTACAGAATTCCGATGAGACTGGCAAGGAGGGACGACCCTCTGGTCCGGAGACGGACAAGCCCAGCGGGAATGGCGCGACCTCGACGCCCCGGTCCGCCCCAGAGACGCAGAAGAAGCCCGCCGAGAAGAAGGATACCAAGCGTCCTGCTGCCTCCGCCGCGAAGAAAAACTCCACGAACAGCACATTGACCGGCCGCGTGCTCAAGAATCGGGATAAGAAAGCCGCTCCAAGCCTGACGGCAAGTTCAAATCGGCAGAATATGTCCACGACTCGGATGACGACACCGACATGCCAGATGCTTCGTCCTCGGAGCAGCCGCCCGTGGAGAATGCCGAAACCCAAAGCCCCCAGCAAACCTCCAAAGTCTTCGACTCCTCGCGAGTCTTCTAATGCCGACTCCAAGGTTGACCCGCCGAACGGGTCACCCCGAAATCGGAACCATCCTCTCAGGCCTCCGCCAAGTCGGCGGCAAGCAAACGACTGCCATCGTCGCGCGCTCCAGCGCAAAAGTCCCCCAGAAGCCTTCACCGCTAGGCTCATCTCCCCGACGAATGCCTCCGACATTCAGAGCCGCAGTCGTTCTTCGAGCCACAACAATTCCTCCTCCAGCTCGTCCTCTTCGCCCTTGATCACCCAAATCTCCCGACCGAAGAAGCGGTCACCGAGACCGCCAGCGCTCCCAAGCCCAGCCCAAGCCCAATGGAGTGGCCAAGCCGAGTCCGGCGGTTAATCCACTGAAACGAAAGGCGGAGCTTGACCGACCTACCAGCATCCCCTCGCAGGACGAACGACGGGGTGACCTCGAACACAAGCGACGACGTGCCGTGAGCACGTCCAGCGGCAGCACCACCGGGAGTGCCTCGCCACCCCTGAGCCGAGAGATTCAGCTCCAACAGCTCCGCGTGAAATCGCGGAGGTTCAAGCAACGCTACGCTAAATACCGCCAATTGCATGATGCCCTGGCGAAGCATCCTGACCCGCCCCGGGCGGAATTAGAACGACTACAGAAATCCCACACAAACTCCAGCTGATGAAGAAGGAAATCTGGGATGAGGATCGTCGGATCCGCGATGATTAGTGACTGTTTCAGATATACAACGCAATATAGAAGATCTGGTGCGATCTCGTGAGTGGTTCGGATATATACAGCACGGGCTGCGTTGGCTTTTCTTATTGTTGGACACTATCGAGCATATCGAAGCGGGCTATCTGCCGATGCTTTGAGGCGTTGTGGCTATAATTGTGATTGTTTGTTGCTGGAAAAATATGCCTGGTCTTGTTTGTTATTGTTTCAATGTCTATCTCTATAGATTGTCTACCCAACGGGACTGCGCGTAACTCATACCCTCATCCATACATAGTTACATACTACCAAGCCATCGCATACATATAGATTGGTGTCATCACGCAAGGAGCATGCAAGGAGCGCCGGATACGACCGTAGGGGAAATCTCAATTGATCCACCGCCAATTGGCGGTGATTGTCACACCGATCGATGCTGGTGATCTCTCTCCTTTTCCGAACAGGAATAATCGACTGTGCAGGGAGGCTAATGTCCGGGCCTGCGAGGCTCGTCGTGCAGGACCGACCAGACCTGGTGGAGTGTCGGCCAAGACCCATGCAGTGTCCGCTTTCCGGAGCCCCCTCCCGTGGCTGATGGGGCCCACCAGGAAGCCGTATTGTTGACGGTGATCCAGTCGCTTGGGGGTCCTGCAGGTGGCGGGCGGAGGTCGACGAAGACGATCGTATTCAGCACCCCTGTACGTGCGGGGTGAACAACACAGACGAAGAAGACAATTAGATTGACCCCCGACGGAGGAGACTTGCGCACCCCGATCTGGGCAGATGAAACGACCAGGGTCGAGTTCCCATGGTCGGGATGGAGTGTGTATCCTTGGAAGTACGGGTGTGGGAGGTATTGTTCGGTACTGTTACCCCGGATCAACCTGACCAGCTGCCCGGCACGTGGGCCGCCGCCTGCCCAATCGGGAAGGCGAGTCAGTACGGTAATCCCGTGACGCCTACGACGTCATTCCCGTTATTTTCCTCTGCGCCTTTCCCATCGGGGTGACCTGACCGTTTTCGCGGGCGGTGGAAACTTCCAATCGGCGGTAGCTTGCCTCACTCATACCTGTGTTCATACTCTGAGTTGTCGTCCGACGTCAATCGTTTCGCTGTCCAATCGCCTTCCTAGGTCATCCATCTCGAGTACGGAGGAAGTGCCCTGGTGATGTTGTCGTCGTGATTCGGGACCTTCAGTCTCGAAGACCTGTCCTTCACCGCAACACGGTCTGGTGGAGTAGCGACCAGGTTTCAATTACGTCCAGCTCTGCAGGACACATCGCTCCGTTCCAATTCGATCGGATCATCACCCTCTATCAGTGACCCCTTTCTGCTCTAAACTCCCGTCTCACCATGAATCCCCCGCGAGGCCGCGGAACCGGCCAAAGAAGTCCCCATGTGCTGGTAAGAACCCCCGATCCGCATATCATCTATCGACTCGTCGCCACTCCCACGAGAAACTCGAGAGCTCAATTGACTAACTCTTAATCCTACCTCCAGGTAACCGACTCCGCGATCAACTCCCCTCCCCAACCCCGCGTCGTCGCTCCCCATCCACCCGCTTCATCACCGTCGACAACGTCCTCCAATATACCTCCGATGTCCCCTCCATGCAGCAACGCCAACCGCCTCCTCCTGCACGAACCCGTCCCCGCTCCCGTCTCGCCTCCGCAACGGGTGGCTTGATCGGCTCGGGGGGAGGAAGCGCCACCGGAGCGAGCAGCAGCGCGATCAGTCCGGCGGTGACGAAGAAAGGACTCGCGGCGCAGCCCCGACTCCCCCCGCGCACCACAAACTCAGCTCCAAGCTCGTTCTGCTCCCGGAAACGGATGAAATTGAGGGAGAACTCCCCGAAGAAGACGAAGGCGACGAAGAAGTCGTCGACGAGGAGCTTGTCCAGAGACTCGCGAAAGATCGCAATCTCGACCCCGACGCGGTCCGACAGCGGACTCCTGACGCAGCGGAAACTAGGCGAGGACTTTGAGATCGACAATGACATTGCCCCGTTGCTTGCGGAGAGGAGCTCCTGCGGCGACGGGAAGACACCCCCGGAGCGGGCGAAGAGTTACGCAGAGCGACTTCCCAAGGCGCGTCGCGCGGAGAAATTGGCGCGTGTGTGACGCGTACTGCACGGCGCAGGCGTATAAGATGAGCTCGCTGGCGTCGTTTGTGAAGGATCGGCATGGCGGACGGACGAAGTTGTATGATGATTGTCTGTATACGGCGTATCACTTGCCTTTGCTGCCTGGGTATGACGGATACCGGATTCGGAGCAGCCCGGCGGTGAAGAAAACCGGGTGGGAAGTCTTTGTTGGATGAAGAGATCGAGCGGAACGAGCTGCGGGATCATCATGAGGATTACATGGAGCCGGAGGAGCATTCGGTTGGGACGGCCGTCGTGGGGATGATGGGTCCCGAGACATGACAGTGATGTCCACAGGGATCATGGCGAGGTATACCACCATGATGAGCAGGATCATGGCCGTTCAGAGGCGAGCAATCATGTCGATAATGGCGTGAATCACTCGCAGGCACAACATCTGGTTACGTCTGTGCCGACACGGCTGCCATATGATGTTGCGGAGTTGTTTGTGTTTACGTTGGAGTTGTTGTCTTTTGGAACCTCACTGAGAAGCAGGAGAAGGATATCTTGGGCGACCTGGCGTTTGCCACGTCTTCTGCGACTGGAACACCAATCCCACTTGCTACGATGCCGCTGCAGGAAGAGGACTTCGAGACGGAAGAGTTCCATTTTGAGTATTCGACGGAGATCTCTCGTCCGCGCGTGTACAACGATATGATCACGTCTCCGCAGTGGTGACCACATGATCAAGCTTGCGATCAGTCATGGTATCGCTCAAAGCACGAAAACTGTGTTTCTTCGAAGAAGTCATGGCCAAGCAGTTGGCCGACGCGAAGGACGTTCCGCGTCGGTTGGCCATGACGGGACAGTTGGGAATGAAGCGGGAGGAAGTCTTTCGCATTCGAAGATTGTTCAAGAGCAGAGTAGAAGGTGAATTTGTGTAAGTCTCCCTGAAGTCATGAAATGGCTGCAGTGACTGATGATTGCAGCGTCGAACATGCTGGACGTGCCGAACTTCTTCTGGGAAAGCGAGCCTAGTTTATATCCGCTTTACATTGACTGTTCGGGAGTATCTTGAGATTAAGCCGCGGATTCAAGTGCTTACGAACGTTGTCGGGTCTTCTTGGATCTTGCTGAGATTCTGTCCGACTCGATTGCTGACAATCAGACTTCTCGTAAGTGAACCACCCGAACCTAAGATTGAACTAACAAGTGTCCAGGACAAACGTGATCGTCATCGTCCTGATCCTTATTTCCATCCTCGTTACTACCTTTGAGGTCTTCCTCCGATTCGGCCTGCTTACCGCTGGGAAGGGGGGCGCTGCCGACGCGGTCTCGCCTGGTCTGTTCTTCCGGGCATTGGGCCGTTCGCCGACTTGCTAGTGTCCTGCAGCCGCAGACTCAGCCCTCAATGCCACGATGGGGATGTCCCATATGTAGTATGCTAAAACTTAGTTAATATCAACAATGTACATAAAGGATTCTTTGGGAAGGCGTCTGGGTCATGCTTGATATTCTATTTACATCAATCAAGTAATATGCATCTCACCTGAGTAGTAGCCACCTGCTTTTGATCCAACCCACAACCACACAATATAAAGAGAAAGAGAAAGAACTACAAAGAAGCAGCCCGCTCACTAACCCACAAAGCCTTCGCATCCACACACACCTTCCCCTCCTCATCCACCACCTCCGCCTCCATAAACCACTTCCGTCCCTCCCGCCCGTCAACCACGACTTGACCAGTATCACCCCGGGAGACATGACAGGAGCGCGGTACGACACGTTCTTCAAATTCGCCGTATACAACTTCACCTTGGACTCGCCGGTCAATTGCTGCCGAAACGCCTCGACACAGGTACTCAACGACTCATTCAACGAGGGAGCTAACACCCCGCCGTGGACGGTATCCGTGAAGCCATTGAGACCGGAACCGAGCTGCACGAATAGCACCTGATCCGGGGGAGGTCTATCCTTCCCTTTCCCGTTCCCCTCCCCGTGCCCTTCATCTCTCCCCTGCCTTTTCCCAATGGAAGACGACCCCTCCAGAACCTCCTTCCTGAGAATAGCCAACACCCTCGGAATCGTCTCTTCGGAATTGATCGCGCGACTGAAAAACGTATCGGTGGTGTTATCTTCCTTGTCGAGACGGGATAGCCATGGGATGGGTCGGTAGGCGCCCGTGTTTAGGTAGGCGGTGCAACTGGGACGAGCGGAGAAGAAGGATAGGCTTTCGGCGGGGACGGGGACTTCGGTGATGAAGGAGAGGTAGTTGTCCCAGTCGTAGTGTATTTTCTTTTCCATGGTGCTGGGTCGGTGACGGATGTAGGTCGGTAGGTCGGTAGTAGGTAGGTAGGTGGTTGTATCTTGAAGGTATGTAGGTGGTTGTAGGTTGTTTGTTGTAGGTAGGTTGTAGGTTGGAGGTGTCGGCGGTGCGGAGTGGTGGATGTGGGGAGCCGAGGTCGAGGACCCCATACTTCGGTAGCTGACCTGATCATACATTGGTTATGGTATGGCCCGCACCGAACCAGGGAAATGTGATACGCCTTAATCCGATGTCCTGGTCGACACATGAATGTGAGAGCCTAGAACTGGTATGAATAGGGTACTTCATGTAGACGCTGATTAGAATTAGAAGATCAATGGCAGACTAGGGACTGCCATATATAAGGGTCAAGGTCAACATGGAACATCAACCTTCTCTATGAATTGACCAGGTTAACAGTGTTGAGATTGGTTTCTATTTGACACGGCTGGTTTATATCTAAGAATCTGCCAGACGCGGGGTAGCAGTGTCCCCATTTACTACATTAGGGTCCGATTTTGGTGTGCTTGAGAAACCTAGTAATAAATACTGATCACCATGATCTCCACACCATCCCAAGCATTGTTTAAACAAAATGGATTCCTATACCCCACTGCAGTGAATTTGCATCCTGTTCTGAACGAGCTACGAAACATACACCCTTACTCATTATAAAGATATAATGAGATTCTGTGTATTATGTGCGCCTTTGTTGCCCGGGGCTTGCACCCTGGCTAGGAGCTACACTTAGTGGGATGGCATCTATGAAAATCGATATGGTCAAGACTGGAACCTCTCCGTTGGATAACAATGCTTCAGCCTGGACAGGCTATCCGCAATCATTCATGGATGTAACAGGCTCTGGTCCATACATTCAATACTACTTCTAAAACGGGAATCACAAGACCGATGTCTGGAGACTTCTCTACCTCCCTCCCAGCGTCGACGATGATCTGTACTACAACAATCCACCATCTCAGCCCGGAGGGGCCGATAGGAATGACCACGTTTGAGAATTCAGTAATCAGAGTGAAAGTTCATCGTGATTGTCCCCGACATCCTCTTCTGTACCGATACTGATCGTGGTTTCGAAAGGATGGTTCCACGATCGATGGTAAGGGTTATCGATCCGATACTGTTATTCTCGCTCTACAACAAACGCCAGGACATACCATCGCCGACTTTCAAGCTCAGGTTGAGCCCCTGCCCGACCAAGATGCGTCTATCAACGCATCGAAGGAAGTCTTTGCCTGGGTGACGCGAACTTGTAAAGGCCATCCACCTGAACCTATTTATACGGATAAGTGATTGGAGGTAGCCGAAAATAGCGAAGAACTGGAGCCGATTGAAGAGACTAGTTGCTACAAGTGAGGATTCTGGGGACAGGACCATCGAAGGAAAACACGCTCGAAGGACACATCCAAGATTGGATGGCAGGTACGAGTGCTGATTAATTTGGATTTCTTCTTATGTTCCACGGGCGAGTGTGGATGAATTGCCATATATAATCATTCTCACTGGCTGTCGATTTGGTAGTGTTTCTACGACGATGACGATTGGCATCACAATGAAATCTACCATGGGCGTCAGTCGGCTCTCAGCAAGGGCCCAATCATCACCCAAGGCCCTCACTGGAAGCCTGTGGAAAGAAACATTCCTATTTCTTTATCGAGCTAGGCGTCGTATGCCAACATGACCACCAAATGAGGGATGTTATCCCTGCAATAAATACAGCATGGAGTCGCGGGAGGAAACGAGTGATAGGATTCTCTTGGGCAACAATTACTCTAGGTCTGATGAGCTCAAATGCTTCCCGTCTAGCCAGTCTACCCTTCCATCCCCATTGGCCGAGTACGGGCTTTGCAAGTGAATTGTAGGTAGCTCACGACCAGCTGTGAGGCATATCCCACCAATGTGGACCAGTCTATTCTGCGCAAGTCGATGTAGCGAGCCTTGCAGCCGGTTGATGTACATTAATTGTCGGACAAACCTATTTTGACAGACTGGAGGTCTTGCACTAAGTCGCTGGCAGACTCATAACCTTTCACCAGCACTTGAGGGTGATATCACTGCAAACATGCTTGTCCTGTGGGAACTGCTGCTTTGCAAACCTATCCTTGACCTTTTCATACCACCCGTCTTCCCCATCAACGATGTCAGGAAACGTAGGGTGGCCCATCATGATGAAGTAGATAGTGCAACCCAATGCAAAGATATCTGTTTTGGTGTCCGCCTCAAATGGATCGTCCCGTGGGCAATAGAACCTGCAAGGCTCGCCGCTGCCTCCATCAAGAAGTACAACTCCATCTTCCGATATGTGCTTCCTTGGAAGTCAGACAGCTTGAGATGAAAGTCCCCATCGAGAAGAAAGTTTGCCGGCTGGATGTCGCAATGAAAAAACCCCCCTGCTATGGATCCATGCAACCGCCTCGGCTGCCTTCCGGCACCAGGATAACTTCTGCTGTAGGGAGGGCGGGGGTCGACCATTTGGAGAATATAGTCGGCCAGATTTCCATTGATAGCCCGCTCTAAGTAGATCCCGCGATTCGAGAACAGCTTCAGTCCGATGATCCGTTCATGGTGTCCCACGACTTCAAGAAGCTTTCTTTCCACTTCAAGTCGGCTCATATCTGCGTCATGAGCGAGAGGATATTTCAAACAGTGGATGCGTCGACTTCTCCGATAAACGCGCTGCTTCCTGAAGCAATCACCGCTGGACGTCAGTGGGGCAGTACTGCCGGTACACCACACATTCGGCCTCGAGCATTCTTGGGGTGGGGTGGTAGTGGTGGGAGCCCAAGTCTCTGGATTGGAACAAGACCGATGATTGATAGAGAATCTGTGGTTTCACTGTTAGGGGAGAAGAGAAAGTGATTTCCTGAGCAAAGACAGTCGTTATATGCTGGGGTGCCCATTTTCGGGGCCTCAGGCCTCAGGCCTTAGCTGCCAAGAAAGCCCAACCTGTCAGTAAGACTCCAGGACCCAACTTATACATGTTCTCCATGTTCTGCGAGCAAAATGCCTAGCTTTCAAGCGTGATCTGGCTGCCAGAAAATCACTTGGACCTGGTTCCATGCCGCAATGATATGCGTGTAGCGGTCTTGCGCCGTGGATACTTGTAGTACGCAAATGAATCCTAGAGATGATAACTCAGTTGTAGAGGAGCAACAAGATGAATTGATACATGATCAAGCTCTCTGATGAGTCCAAACGGTTTCCGCACAGCACACGAGACACGGACCCTATCGACGCGCTCCGCCACAGCGAAAAGCAAAGCCTGTCATGTACCCTCGCCCAACCCAATGACAGCGCGGCTCTAGTGAAGCCAATATATGCTTGTCAGGCGCGTTTAATACGAATCGGTGGCTGAGCCACCCACGTCCAACTGCTAACCTGCCCATTTTGGGCGATTCCTGAGCGCCTTGTTGGTAGCCTTGTCTTGCCTGGGTGTCTGTAGTATATAGGCACCACTATTCTCACTTGTCTTTTATTCCCATCCAGATTCTGGTCCCGTCCGATAGATGCAACTATGCGAACGACACCACCCGGGACTCTCTACCCAGGCTTACCCGGCATCCCAAAAGTCAAGATGCCCCCACCCATCTGCAGATACCAAGATCCAGCAATTCATCCTTCCATCCGAGCACCTTACCCCCGGAAAATCCGCCAAATGCAGTACATCCCCACAGACTCGACGACCATCTGCTCCGGTCCGGTATATCAATGCACCCAATGCAGCATTCGCATGTGCGAGCCCTGTATTCTCTCCGAACTAGACAACCCCGACTCCACCCACGAAGCGACACACAACGTGCAAGAACTCGTCTCTAATCTACGCTACAATTTCAGCCGTTTCGCAGAGCAAGAGCTCTCATTCGCGCCTCACCCTCACCCTCACCCTCAACCGCATCCCCGCAGAAAGAAAAGTCTACCCCGGACATTCCTGTCCTCATCGCTTGCGTTCACGCCGAGTCCCAGATACGATAAGGCGGTGGTCCTCGATCTAGACCTCCCAGCTGGGTCGTACAATCTCTCTGTTCGGTTGTATACACAGAGTCATCACGATAATATCATCAATCTGCAACTCCTCGATCGACTCTTCCGAGATGCAAAAGATCACTGCAAGGGGGTAAATCTAGGTTGGATCTCGATCTCGACCCAGACAGACACCCAGAAAAAGCCCTCGTGGGCTCGACCTGTCTATGTCGACGTGGTGAAAGGGACTGCCTCGCGAGTCGACAGGGATATCGTCAAAACTATGCGCTCAAGGTGCGCAGTACCCTGAAAGTTCGTCTGCGGTATAACTACGATACAAAGTTTTCTCGAAAGGACCGCCGTTTAGCTGGTGGTTACATGAGTTGATGTATGCGCATTCCCGACACATAGGAAGTATGTTCTAACGGAAGTAGATTATCCCGAGAGGAAGAGCTCTATCGAATCGCGACTAAAGAACAGGTTGAATCCTGGATGAGCAGACAGACAGTCCATCACGATCTACCTATACTAGAGCATTACAGCGAACGAGACGTTGCACGAAGAGAAGAAAATGTAGCGAAAATGCAAATGCCTCACGTGACGAAAGAGAATGAAACAATTCGGAGGAAACAAGAACAGGAACAGGCACAGGCACAGGAACGGGAACGGCCAAGAGCGCAAAGGGAAGACCAGCTGGAGCGCCGGATCGACGAGGAGATGATGCGGGGGGAGGACAGTGTGCGAGCACACGTAAGACGGGAAAGACGAAGACTGGAGCGGAGGGAGGGATCGCTGTCAAATAGTAGTTTCAGTCTTTCTTCAATATAGGTAGTAAGGAGAAGAAGGTAGCCCCACTTGTGCTGACCACAGCTACATCTTCTCCTCCTCTTCTCTCTTCTCCTCTTAAACACGAACTCCCTCCCTCAGTCTATTTCAATCTCACCCATCCCAACCCTACCAACCAACAGCCCAAGTCCAAAAGAAAAATGTCCAACCTCCTCCCCCCCATCATCGCCCTCAACGCCTGGACCTTCCTCATCGAAGGCTGGATGTACGCAACCCGCCTCCCGGCCTTCAGAAAAGCCAACATCGCCGCCGACAACACCCAAACCCGGGCGCAAATCGACCTGAAGACCCCCGCCCCCGTGCGCTGGAAAGCCGACAACTACAACAACCTCTTCGAGCAGCCGACGCAGTTCTACGCCGTTGCGGTGGTGCTCGCCCTCGCGCGGGCCGGCAAGAATAACCCCGTCGATGCGTATCTCGCGTGGGGGTATGTCGGGGTCAGGGTGCTGCATAGTTTGGTGCATTGCACGACGAATAAGATTCTGAGGCGGTTTGGGTTGTATCTGGTTTCGTCGGGGATTGTGGCTGTCATGACGGGGAGGGCTGCTATGCTTGTTTTCTAGGCCTCTCCTCTCTGGCTGGATGTCTGGCTCTATACTCACACCACTCATGTGTTTCTTTCCAGGATTAGGATTGTATGTGGATGCATGTCTGTAGCAGTTTCTGCCTATCATACGTCCAGAATAACACATTACCCTACCCCATACTATAGGATATTACGTAGACAACTCCTTTATACTCCTCCATCCCCACCCCCCATCCACTGCGATTGAACTCCATTCCTCCTCCCCAGAGGTTCATAAACCAACATATCCCTTAACATTCCCTCCAAAGCCGCCATCTCTCTCGCAGAAACCCCACCCAAAGCAGAATCCTCCCCCGGCCCCATAATCCTTAGCCTCTCCCCTAACGGCCGCGAATACGGCGCATGTCGCCTCACAGTATCCATCTTCCAGGAACCATCCTCACAGAAAAACTCCCCTCGCTGCCCCCATCGCTCCCACCAGCGAGACGGAAACGTCTCCAGTCCAAGCGTACTAATCATCTCCGCAAGAACATGCCCCTGATCAGGCATGAACCCTTCGAAGAGGGGCCGCTCGCCGAGGATGTCGTAGAGGGTGCATCCGAGGGTCCACATGTCAACCGGGGGATCGAGCGCTTCCTGAAAAAAGGACTCAGGAGGCGCCAGAAGGATGGGTGTGTGTAGCTTTCTTCCTTGGCTCTTGCTCGTGCTTGCTCGTGTTTCACAAGGAGTTTCGTCGGCGTCGTCGAGACGATAGAAGAAGGCTTCGCTGAAATCTGCAATGACCACTCTGGCATCTGCCACGTCCTCGCTCGACTCAACAATCATACTTGCAGGGGGGACGTAATACCGCGGAACCCAGGATCACGAATAGTACCCCGATCAAGGCGCTCAAATTGGTAGCTTCTACGGCGGGCCGAGGCGGCGGTATAACTCATCCAGACTCAGCCCTTGGGGATACGGAAACCGGAACAATACATTTATACGGTTAAACATAATAAGCAAGAATTCGCCTCAATAATCGACAACTTACCTCCATGAACAACTCCACAAGAGTGGATATAATCCAGTCCCAGAATAAGTTGCGCCGCAATCCCCCGAGCCACATGAAGATCAAAGTTCCACGTCAAATTCGCATCTTTCGACGGGCAACACTGCCTCCGTACGCCTCACTCACGATACACCGATGACGCCCATTCGGACCATCGATCGGAAACTCATCGATCAGGGTGGAAACGTACCCTCGTCCGGGATGATCATCTCCCGAGTCTCGTAATGCGCGGAGAACGTGGCTCTCTGAGGTGTCCGACGCTGAAGCGACGAGAATCTTAATCGCAACGAGGCGGTCTATCAAATGGTGATGGTCTCGAGCAAGCCAGACGGTCGAGTAACTCCCGTAGCCGAGCTTATGGAGAATCTCATAGCGGTCGTCGAGATATGTATCGTGGATGTGGACTGGGTGGTAGCCTCCTGGGCAATAACCCTCCAGAGTCTCGACCCCTTCGTGCCATTGGTAAGTTGGTGGGGATGGGGATGGGGACATATGAGGAGCCTGTCTGGAAGATAGGTACGAGATGGACTGGATTGTGACCCGTCGATTCAAGGCGAAAGGTTTTGGTCTCAGATAAGGCCGGGAGGAACTGTCCAACCTTCGAAGACGATGCATTGCCGATCTGTTGTCCATGTTTCTGGTTCGTGCATATCCCTGGCAAAAAGGCACAAGGACCGGATTTACTCGTTCTCCGTGACCTCCATTCCTGCATTCAAACTATAAACGCATTATCTATTAGTTAGTATAATCAATAGTCTATCGTACATCAAACACCATTTACAAGCAGCTGGTATTCAACAAAAGTCAACCACATATCAACACGACACACGAAACGCAACAGGGGAATATCAGGTATTAATATGATAAACAAATCACAAATCAATGATACACAATGCAACGAGAGACCAACCAAACAACCATTTGCCCATTCCGAAACCCCCAACCTAGCCATGAGAGCCTGACCTCCACTCTCTATCTATGCTCATCCGCATCATATCGCACATTAGGCAGAAACCAATAGAGAACAATCCAAATGACGGGATAAAGACTCCTTCACGCGCTGATGCCAAAGGAATGCTAAGATGGTAAACAGATGTGAACAATGTACGGGAAACAATAACACAATGCTGATGCAAGGGACAAAGGAAACCACAAAGGAAATATTAACGATAGGCCCGAGTCACTTCGGGATGATATGGTGTTATTATAGTACCGTGTCGAGTTGGCCAAGTGATCGGACCGGCCGATCATCCTGCACCATTCGACCTTAGACGGGAGTAGACCAGGTGTGTTCACCCAGTTTCGGCTTCATCTCGTAGTTCTCCGGCTCTGTGCTCGTAGGACGACGGATGGTCGAGTTCGGGAAGTAGACGTGGGGAGGCACGGAGCTGGGATACGCCGGACCACTGGGTTCGGGGTAACCAAACTCATTCGTCGAGCCGGGAGAAGGAATGCTGCCATGCGAGGGAGAAGCCCAGCCGATGCTCGACATGTGAGGGCTCCCGCTGACGCTGTTGGGACGGTGGTCGTTGTTCGCAGGAGGTTCCAAGGGCTGCGGCGGAGCGTATCCACTAGGGTGCGAAGTCATCGACGGGCGATTGAGCGGCGCACTGCTGAAGCTCGACAGAGAAGGGGATGTCGCCGTGGGGGACGCGCGGGGGCTAGCCTGCGAGAAATCCCCACGAACGTGAGGGGGGATAGACCCGTTGCCCATGTAGTAGTCGCTCGCCGAGCGAGGCATGTTCAAAGGAGGGAGCTCGCCAACCGGGGACATCGTCGCGTGATGTGCAGGCGACGGCGTCGAATGGACCGAAGCGTGGTCGGAGAACATCGGGTCCCCTGGGACTCTCGCCCGTTCCTTGTTCTGGCGCAAGTTGGCTTCAGTCTCAGCGGCAGCTTCTTCGATGGTTCCCGTGTGATGGTTTTGATGGCGCGTCAGCGTAGTGCGACGGGTAAATGTCTTCTGACAGTTCGCGTACGGGCACTTGTACGGTCGCTTTCCGGAGTGGATTCGACGGTGTCGGGCGAGCGAAGAGGAATCACTGAAGGGCTAGAATGTTTGTTAGCGCTGTGCACAAAAAAGTGTACTTGCAGCCATCTTACCTTGCCGCAACGCTCACACATATGAGGCTTTTCGCCGGTGTGCACACGCGAATGAACTGTCAGGGCAGATCGCTGGATGAACTGCTTGCCACAGCCTGGCCAGTCGCAAGCATGAGGACGAATGCCCGAGTGAATCCGTTCTAAACCCTATTAGCAAAATACTTCTGCGGTTTCGAATACAGACATACCGTGTCGTGCAAGGTCACTGCGACGAGCAAACCCCTTGTTGCACGTGTTGCAGTGGAAGGTTTTGGGCGGAGGTTCGGTTCGCGGAGCCGCGCCATTGGGCATTTGCGCCGGATACCCTCCGGTAACATAGGGACTCTGCATGAGCGGCATCCCCGGCTGATGCGGTTGCGGGGCGTATCGCACATCTTGATGCATGTTCGGCATCTGACCGAGCGGTGCGTGGGGAGGGTAGGAAAGCACAGGTTGGTCTGCGCCCTCAGGAACACCGGGCTCCGACTTCATCTTCGGCGTGGGAGGATTCTCGAGATTATGGGTTTGCAGAAACTGCTGTTGATCAAAGTCGACCATGGCAGCCGAACCTTTTCTGTTCAAAATCGTTGTGATGTCCATGACCCGACCCAGCGGGGTGGCTGCAACTAGTCCTGGAGTAGTCCGGACGTGTGGATGGAGATCTCCACGGCGTGAAAGCGGTTCGCCGCGGAGGCAGTACAGCTGGTGTATGACCGACAAACAGGACTAGGCAGGAGGCCGTCAGCGCAAGACTCGAGGTGAAGGGAACTCTGAGAATATTTTGGACCCGAGCTTCCTGAACGAGGAGGGGAAACAACAGAAAGGTAAAGGAAATGGGCGACTGCAAACTCACGTTGTCGTAACGGCCTGGTCAACGTTCAGCCCCGATAACGTGTAACGTGGGCGGATGGCCAAAGCTTCGTAATCCGGAATGTGAGTAAGGGGGAGGGGAGTCCTCGGCTCCTGGTCCTTTGTTCCACCAGAACCTGCAGCGTGCCTAACAAGAGGATGACAGGCGTGAAGCGGAGATGATCCGGACGGCAAAGCGGGCGAAGACACGAATCCAGGCCTCGTCGGGAGAATGCAGGATGAGAAGCCGTCGGAATCTGACGATGTGAAGTGGTTTGACGAGGTCTTCAGGTTGGGTTTCCTTGGTTCCTGGATGTCGCCACCTCCACGCGATTTCACCGGGTATCAAGGGCCGTGCAGCGGGTCGCTCGCGGGGTCAAGACCAGTGTTATGACAGTCGCAACGGTGTGCCTGATCGCAGGAGCGGTGTAAAGTGATACTAGGAGGCGGAGCGATGAGGTTTCAGACTGGAACGGTAACAAATCGGTTGGTCCTGATCGAAAGGTGGTAGAGATTAGCAGAGGTTCCAAAAGAGCAGAAATAGGATACTGTGGTAGGAAGCATCCTCTTGCGACGTCCAGGCCATCCTCGATCACCGTCTGTCGCCGTCCGATCATCAACAAGCGGAGGGGGAGTTTGCCTCGCGTTGCGGGCCTGATCAAGGAACGGACGGGTCGCAGCTGGAACGGAGGCCCGAAGGAAATGCAACGAGAAATGATCTGCGCAAATCAAACGGACGAGGGAGCGATGCGCCCACACATTTGTTTGCGACGAGACGAGACGCAGGAGCAAGACCGCGAAGCAGGTATCGAGTTGGCCTGCGTCATCGGAGAGGAGCGGGGACGGTGCCACCCGAACAATAGAGATTATACGTACCGAATGAACGTGCGCAGGAGGCTTCAGCACCGACGGGGAGATGACAAGCACTGACTCGGAGGAGGAAACAGTGCGCGCAAGGTTGAAGGAGAGGACGAGCACAGGGAGAGAGAGAGAGTTGTGGATGGGCTGATTGGAGAAGCCGAAGGAACGGATGGGGGGTCAACGGGGACGCGCGACGACACTGTTGGTAAGGGACAGAAGCACGCGAGAGCCGATCGGTGTCAAGCTGGGGAGTAGAACAAGATACACCGAGGGAGGGAAAAGACGTGCGGTCGGATGGGAGATGGGATGGGAGGGGAGGATCAAAGTAAATAGGCAGTTCCGCGAAAAGAATTCAACGTTCGGAGGTTTAATGCAGTCAGTGAGGTAATTTTTTTCTTTCGCGGGTGTAATGCGGTGGTAACAGCCGTCACCCACGGGTATTACCGGTCGATGTACCTTAAGCTGCTGGTGCTCTGGGAGTCTACCTCGAGCGTACCAGGTAGGTAGGTACCAGATATATGTAGAATTCCTCTACGACGTATGGCAGGAAATTACACGGGATATTATTAGTCTTCGTCTGATTACTGGCCACTAGTTCAGGAATTAGTGTGCTGGGGACTCGCCCAGAAGAAAGATTCTGGGTGGCACGTTTCCACCCAACGACGCTGGCGGCAGCAGACGGTCACCCTGCCGGCTCCACAACGTGGCCTTCCCCGTCTCTCGCTGGCCGTGCGAGCGGTCGCGCGGGTGGACCCCAAGGCTGCCGATCTGAATACCTGGCTCATTCTTGTTTCTTTTTTCGTTCCTTTCCTTCTTCCTTCTTTTCCTTCTTTTTTCCTTCTGGCGCCGACGAATCAGAGAGGTGGAGACGGCGCGACTAGTGACCATCGACTACGTATGTCCGTATCCGTATCTGTACAGAGTATCTGGGGTCCGATGCGATGATGCTGGATGACGCAAAGCACCCCAGTGGCCCCGACCATGGATAGCCGGACGCCAGGAACCATTGAGGCGAACGCAGGGCCCCTTTCACGCCCGTGAGACCAACTACCCCAGAAACCTTCCATGGTTTCCAGTAAGAAACAGAGGGACTACCGGATTTCACACAGCCGAAACGGACGAAACTGACCAGGAGCCGCATGTACTCCGTCCTGCAGGCGTCGGCATGCATGAGACTCCTAGCCTGCCTAATCCTATCGTGCGACATCGCCTATTACCACGGCTCCAGAGGACGGATCACGACCATCGTTGCTCGAGTGGGACAACGGGTTGGCACTGGTCTGGCAAACGCCCTCATTTGTCGCCCGCCCTCCTTGACGAGATCGCCTCCATTAGATCAGATTTAGCAGATTAGGAGAACAATCGCTTATGGAGGGGAGGAGGGAGACTCCGGACGACGAAAAAACAACATCAGACTGGTCCTCGTCCAATCAGCCTCCGGAGGAACCCCTTTCGCAAGGAATCCCTGGGTCATGGGGGGCCTCATCCCCGAAAGCGAGAGCGGCGAGTGGAGGAACAACGGTGGGAAGCTAATTTCCTTCTAGAAGTTAATGATGGTTTTGAAATGACCCATCATCCTGGCCCGGCGGGACACTTGGGCCGCACTATGTATTTTAGGGGTGGTAAGTGCAGACCTGCATCGACCAGTCCCATGCAGCCTCGGCAGGGTTCCCATCTTGCACCTGCTGCGGTGGATGCATCACTTGAGTAGCCTTGTTGTTTGTGGTCGATATCGTACTCTGTCGTCTGTAGTATGAGGACCCCGTGTCTTCCACATTCGTCGTAGGCTATCACCCTCATGAGGCACAAGACCAAGACACCGTGGAGACCCTCTAGCGAATTCACGCAGACCTCCTTTCCGCCCGTTCCATTCTCTTCTTTCGGCCAGAAAGGGGGTCTCCAGCCCCACTGCCACACACATAACGGGCCCCGACAGCGCTGAGTGGCTGACGCACATTCCTTGCGTTGGCCCCGCCAAGGCCTCCGGGCTTCCGGTGACCTTCTAGAAAAATTTCGGAAGGGTGATGGAAGCTTCGAAGGCGTGCGTATCGGCCGTGGCGGCTGCGTAACCCACCCGGGGCGGTGCTCAAGTCCCCGGGTGGCCCCTGTCGTGATACGAGAAAAAGCAGGAGGCCTCCTCGAAGAAGCAAAGAACAAAGTCACGAAGCCCCGATCGGACACATCAGATGGAGCCGTGTTTCATCCCGGTGTACAGACATGATTGCAAATCAACCCTCAGCCTCGACGTCGGGGTTTGTTCTGCGAGTTTCAGGTGTCTCCCCTCGATCCAGGAGACG
This sequence comes from Aspergillus micronesiensis, assembly GCA_039763685.1. Lineage (NCBI taxonomy): Eukaryota > Fungi > Ascomycota > Eurotiomycetes > Eurotiales > Aspergillaceae > Aspergillus > Aspergillus micronesiensis. The sequence goes on along the minus strand of JASHHO010000087.1, from coordinate 666,733 downwards.
GACGATCTGGGTTGCCTTCCCGGGAGAGGGGCCGCTCATCTCCCAGATACGCTGTCGATACACTGTCCCTAGGCGTCAACGATTGTCGTCTGTCTCCTTCCGTTCCCATGCTCCCTGCAGAAGTCCGTGTTGGTGGTGAATCCATGAATCCATCGGCCCCACGCCGCGACTCGTTGTTAGTCGGTGATTTGCCTTTGCTAGCGTCGAGCCACGCCAAATTCAGGGGCGCTCGGGGCCCAGTCATGGTGTGGCTGGAGCATGACGTTCGGCGGTGGGAGCAGGGAACATGGGCATTATTGGAGGAGCGGTATTTGGTTCGGGGGCAGCCGTTTCAGCACGGTCGTTAGGGTCCTTGTGAGGGTGTTGGAGGGCACTGAGGCTGGTTATGTTGGAGATAGTGGTACGTCCTAACGAGGCACACCGTCTTGGATGTTTCAAGAGCCAACGCAATGCATCTGATTGGGCGGTGCCCGTGGTACTGCATGACAGACCGACTGCAGGCGACACAGCAGACCGACCCTCCCTGACGGTCCTCCTGGTCCATCGTGGGAGGAAATCTCCCGACCGCCAGGGGATGCAGAATGACTCGTACGAAGACGGCAGTCGTCGATACCATCCACCCCCAGCCAAGCACTAAGCAATCGATAGTAAATCCTCCGTCGCTGCACCAACTGACCCAACCCACCCCCATCCGCATCGCAACGGAACCCCTCCCATCGACATACCCACTGATCTTCACGCGGCAGGATGAATCCCGAGCGACTATGCAGACGCGAGCTGAGGTAGGACGACCGCAGTGAGGCCGATTTGCCCTGACTAGGGCAAGACGGGTCATACGGCAGGATTGCATCCATCAGGGGGGGACCCAGTCGCTGCCCGGAGGGGAATGTTTCTGGAAGACACGTAGAACCCATGGAAAGTGGATCGACTCCCTGTCCTTGCAGGTGTGGGGAGCCGTCGGCCGTGAGCAGTTGACCAGGGATCTCTTACCTAGCAGGGAAGTATGATGTAGCGGTGTATGCCCCTTTTCTTTGCCTTCATTCTCCCTCTTGTTCTCCGTTCTTCCCCTGTTCTTCAGGAGACATTACGTACATGTCTCGTACGGGCCCTTTGGGTGGACAGGACAGGTGAATCCTCACCGATCCGTCGACTCTGAGCTAGCAGAACCTCGATGAGTAAATCCCCGAAAGCCAGCCTAGTCGGACCCGAGAACAGCACTAGCATTATGCAGATGGATGGTGTACATGCATCACTCATGGATGTACCTGTAGTACTGGGGTAAAGTAGAGCAGTAAACAAAACCAAACAAACAGCCTTGGCGTGTTTGCACCAAGCTCACCACCACCGAAAACATACAGAAAAGATACTCGTACAGACTGCACGAACAACCCCCCACGATACCAACACCACCTCTAAAAAAGTGATCGCAACACATCACTCACCAAAGGATGGTCGCAATGCCCGACCAACGGTGACATCTCACCTCCGCACCCTCACCCACCTCCTCCGCCGCTCGCATTCCACCTCCGTCTCCGCAAATGAACTCTCGCATTCTCCTCCCTCGCCAGCAGCTGGTGGGATCCCACCGGACCCTCGCGCGTCCTGCACTGATGAACCCGCTCCGCCACGACTTCATCGCCTCCTGTCTGTCCGAGGGGGTGCCTCCCCGCGCGTCCCCATCGTCCACCACTCCACATCCTCCCCGTCCTCTCCGTCCTCTCCGTCCACCTCCGAACCAACTCAGACTCCTCCCCCAACACCTCCGCTACTCGACGTCGGCTGCGGCGGCGGCATCTTCGCCGAGTCTCTCGCTCGCACAATCCCCCTCCCCAAACCCCGCGCAGCCAGATCCTTACACCCACACAAGCCGCACACATCACAGCCATCGACCCAACCACAACCCTCATCCAGATCGCGCGCGACCACGCCCGCACCGACCCCACGTCTCTCGCATCTCCAAACCGGCCGCTTCGTCTACAAGAACTGCACCCTCGAGGACGTGGTCGCCCAATCCCACTCCACTCCCAATCCCCCTCCCCCTCCGCACCCGAAGAAAGCCTCTACGACGTCGTCACCCTCTTCGAAGTAATCGACACACATCGACACAAACGCCACCTCCTCCCCGCTCCACTTCCTAACCAATTGTCTCCGCCTCCTCCGCCAGGAGGCTGGCTCATCGGCTCACCATCTCGCGCAGTCTGCCCTTCCTTCCTCGTCAACCAGGTCATCGCCGAAGCGCCGTGGCCGATCGGGGTCGTGCCGCGCGGCACGACGAGTGGTCGAAGTTTGTTAACCCGGATGAACTGGGGGGGGGCGCAGGGGGGCTGATGCGTGCGAAGGACGGGGCGGCTGTCAGGGCCGGTAGTGAGGCGTTGCAGGGCATGCGGTGGAAGTGCAGTGGGGTGATGTATTTCCCTGGGTTGGGGTGGAGGTTGGTGGATGGGTCGGAGGATTGGGGGAATTATTTCTGGGCTATTCGGAGGGGAGTGTAGATTCTTTCTTCCTGTCTTGGGGGTATGCGCCTGGTGGTGACTTGTTGGTTGGGTGGGTGGTTGTGTATTTTTATGGTATGCTTTGGCGCTGGGTTGTCTGTTTATTCGTCTTCTGTGTTATGTATAGATGAGATGTACTATATAGACTGTATCTGTATGTTAGAAGTCTAGCTATTCGGCGAAGTTAAATTGCGTTCAATCGAGGAATGCTTGTACAATGATTCATCCCACATGGGCATATCTGTAGATATATATCCACACGGAATTGCAAGGTAGCATAGATGCATCTTATTCAAGCAGCATCAGCTTCACTACCGTGCAAATACCTTTTCTACCCTTCCCCTTCTTCTTCTTCTCCGGCTCCGGCACCCCACCGTCCCTCCACAACCTCCTCCCCATATCCTTCAACCTCTCCGACCACATAATAAAGAAGCTCAGATCCCGATTCTGCTCCAACAAATCGCATTGGCAACCTTCAACTCCTCCACCTCAGCCGTCAAATGCTCAATCCTTGCCATCAAACTCTCATTCACCGTCTTCTCCTCCCGCCACTCCTTCTCCATCTTCCGCGCCATCGCCTCAAACTTCTCCGCCCGCTTCTCCGCCGCGCCTTATCCCGCTCCAGACCGGCACCGTCTCATTGTTCAGCTTGTCCCCTTGCGCCTGGGAATCGCGCAACGAGGCCGCCGCCTTCTCCGCCGCCTGTTGCTCCAGCGCGGCGGCCGCACTAGCCCGCGACGCCTTGTCGACAGCCCGCTCGACCACGCCTTCGAAGTATACCCGCTGGCTCTCGAGCTGGCTAGTGAGGAGATGCATGTACTCGACGCTCATGTTCTCGAGTTTCTCGCGGGGCACGGCATCGGTCCAATCCGGGGGATCGAGGGCGCTGTGATCGGCCGCAGGGAGCTCGACCAGCTTCCCGTCCGTCTTGCTCTGGATATCCGATGCCGTACGCATCCCCACGTAGTCCCATACCCGCTGGGTGGAGAGATCCATCGCGAACGCATGCGCCGTCTCCTTGTAATGGGCGAAGGCGTGTGCGCCATCGTATCGTCGCAGACGTTGCCGCAGATCAGACATACCAGAGGTTCAGGTCGGAGTGGCAGACGCTGCATTCGGCCGGTTCGTCGCCTTCGAATGGGAGGCCCTGGCTGCTGACTTTGCGGAAGTCGTCCTGCGTAGCGACATACGGGACAGCCGCTACCTTTCCATTTCTGGAGACAGGTGCAGTGGAAGACGTGTTGGCAGATGATGGTCAGAAGACCGGTGGTTTCGTCCATGCGTTCGAGGCACACGGGGCAGGTGGGTAGTTCGATCAGTGGGGGGTAGGCGGGGCGAGCGGTCGTAGTGAGAGGGTCGCAGAGGGTATGGAGCTCGATTGGACAACGGTCGAGGAAGAGGGCGTGCGCTGGGGACTGGTAGCGGATTGGTGTGAGGTGGACGGCGATCGGGGTCGACAGCTTGGATCTCGACCGTCTTGACGAAGACGACATGGCATGTTTCCGGCTTGACGAACATAGGTTAGCACACCCACATATGTATACGAAGACAAGGCAAGCCATGTAAACCAGGGGACGAAACACACCTCCATACTATTAAAAACCTTCCCATTCCACTCCTCTGCCACCCCCTCGCTTCTTCCCACTCCGAAACTTCATCAAAACCATATACCGATTTGCCCTAGCCGTCCGAATCATGCGAAAATGACTAACATCATCCATCGTCTTCTCACCCACAAATCCCAAGAAGTCACTGGGCGACATATACGACGGCACCGCCAAAATGCACAGCGTCGTACACTCATCATCCGAGTGAGGAGGGTCCCCATCCGGACGTGAAAACGACCGGGTATGATCCTTGCTTCCTACATCATCATACGACTGTCTCGCCGCCGCCGCCGCAGACCCTTTCAGCTCCCAGCGGATAATCCTCCTCGACGAGATAGGGCGTCTCCTGCGTATCGCGGTACAGATGCACAATTCCCCAGACGCTTTCTGACTTCTGCTTGTCGAGCGGGACATATTGGCCTTTCGTACGTAGACGCCCAAAATATCCGTGCTCTCCCCGTCGCGATGGTATTGTTGTTGTGGTCATCGGGGGATCCCAGTGCGCCGCGCCGGTGCGCTTCGACGGCGTTTCTGCCCGGACCGGATCATATCAATGCACTCGATCGAGACCTTATCAAGTCGGAGGTCGTGTTCAAGGTCGGAAGCTGTAGTCGACGAATTCGTATACGGAGGAAGAGGAGATGAAGGAGGCGGGGTTGTAGTATCGACGGTGCGAGAGTGGGAGGAGTGGGAGCTCAAAGGCGAACATCGATGTTTCTCACTCGACAGACGAGAGCCGCGACTTGACGACGGTGCCAAAGATCGCGGCCGCTTCTGGAAGGTAGAGAGCTTCACAGGCGGAGTCGAAAAGCCAGTGAGGTATTAGACTGACCATCCACAGCGTGCGAGAAAGCTCGCTGGGTATTGGGTTGGGGGGGGCAAACAGTTCGATCGCCAGGTGATAGAATATGAGGGCTACCGATCGGCGTTCACTCACATCGCGGATTTGTGAGTATCGCGGTGCGACGTCTCAACCGGGGCTTGTCGTGAGCTGGTGAAGGTGTGATCGCATCGTTGCGCGGGTTGCCCGTTCTATGACATCGGGCACGTGATTTCCTCCACCGTGGCAATCCAGACCGTCCCAAGTCCGTCAAACAGGGACAGATCGAGATTTGCCTCCAGGGCTGAGGTTGAGGTTATCTTACGATTTGCCACGTTGATATGGCATGTGAAACTTGGCCACTACTGTTCTACGATTGTCTACAAGGCCACCATCATATATGTAGATGATTCAAATGTTCATTCGTAAAGTGGTAATAAAGGAGAGGAATTGTAAACCAGGATTAATGGTGTTACAAAATGCGTAGAACCCGTCATTAATCCTAAGCCAGCCGAACGCCATGCATCGCCGCCCAACCCGTGGGAGTCGCAACAGCCAAAGCAACAAAATCAAGAATCAACTAGTTCCCGCCACGGAGACGCAGAACCAGGTGAGGTGCTCTCCTTCTGGATGTTGTAGTCGAGGAGAGAGTGCGACCATCCTCGAGCTGCTTACCAGCGAAAATGAGACGCTGCTGATCCGGGGGGATACCCTCCTTGTCTTGGATCTTGCTCTTGACGTTATCGATCGTGTCGGAGCTCTCCACTTCCAATGTGATCGTCTTGCCCGTGAGCGTCTTGACGAAGATCTGCATACCACCACGAGACGGAGGACGAGGTGGAGAGTGCTCTCCTTCTGAATGTTGTAGTCGGAAAGGGTGCGGCCATCTTCCAGCTGCTTACCAGCGAAGATAAGACGCTGCTGATCCGGAGGAATGCCTCCTTGTCTTGGATCTTGCTCTTCACGTTGTCGATAGTGTCGGAGGATTCAACCTCGAGAGTAATGGTCTTTCCGGTGAGGGTCTTGACGAAGATCTGCATACCACCACGCAGACGAAGGACAAGGTGGAGGGTGGACTCCTTCTGGATGTTGTAGTCGGACAAGGTGCGGCCATCCTCGAGCTGCTTGCCTGCGAAGATCAGGCGTGCTGGTCGGGGGAATGCCCTCCTTGTCCTGAATCTTGCTCTTGACATTGTCGATGGTGTCGCTGGACTCGACCTCAAGAGTGATGGTCTTGCCGGTGAGGGTCTTGACGACTGGAGAAGCGGTCAGCACATATGTCGGTGTGGCCACCCAAGTGGCGAACAAAGGGAGCGTCGTGCAACTTACAGATCTGCATGCCACCACGGAGACGGAGCACCAGGTGAAGGGTGGACTCCTTCTGGATGTTGTAGTCAGACAAGGTACGGCCGTCCTCAAGCTGCTTGCCTGCGAAGATCAGGCGCTGCTGGTCAGGCGGGATGCCCTCCTTGTCCTGGATCTTGCTCTTGACGTTGTCAATAGTGTCGCTGGACTCGACCTCCAAGGTGATGGTCTTGCCAGTGAGAGTCTTGACGAAGATCTGCATGATGACGAGAGGTGATAAGAGATGCGCAGGTGATGACGATGATGAGGAGTGTTGTGGCGGATGAGATGATCGGCGCACAAGAGCAGTGAGTGGGGTGAGTGGTGGAAGAAGGGAAGAGGAAGAGGAGAGGAGGTAGGTGGAAGAAGGGAAAGGGAGGAAGAGGAGGAGAGCGGCTTAAGTAGGAAGGGCAAAGGGACCGTGACAGCAAGTGAGGGGAGGCGAAGCGCCTTAGTCAGGTCGTGGCCAGTGATAGGTCGATAAGGCGATGATGGCGGTCACTTTCAGTTGTCCGGCGCCTCCCAAAGGCTTTGCTAGGCAATCCCGCCAGTGAGCGGGCGATCCTTTCTTTCTCCGTCTGCCAGCGCCCCAATGAGACCTTCCACCTTGAAGGGAATCTACTAGAACGGTCGGGATGACTCAGGGTCGGCCGTTCCGTCGGCTCGCCTCCATTCACTGCCTGCCTCCTGCTTTCCCATGCCATGGCTACGTCGGGCTCCCAGGACGGTTGGCGCCATCCGTAGTCCCCTGTAGAGGCCTGTTTTCGGTCTCTGCACATTCGGGCCTGGAATCGAGGGGATTACTCAGTCGTACCTTGGGAGGCTGTCTGGCAACCAGGGCATGGTCGACTCCGGCCGTTCCGCCACTGACGCCACCAGTCGGTATCTTCACAGCCCCCTTATCCGGGGATGATTCATCCTGGGCCCGATAGAGTAATCGTCTAGTGGAATTTTTACGGCGCAGTGAATCATAATGTTGCCTGTTGCCTTTGCCCATAAGGGTTTCTAATTTACAGCCCGCGAATTCTGCCTCGACATGGAGCTCCTCGATGGCTGGGGGCATGGGGAGTGCTGTGATGGTCGCAAACGATGACGTGTGAACGGGGGCTTATCGCCAAGGGAAGAGGGGCGGGCCCGCAATGAGCATCACAGTAAGGGGAAGAGGATCAGGTGATCGTCGCATCCGGCCATTCTCCCCACTCCGTCCGGCTCTCCGATGGAAGCGGGGATCTCACTCCACTGTTAGACCTCTGTTTGTCAACACCCGCCGTCAACATTTGACTGCTCACCTGTCACCACATCGTTGAGGCAACCAAGCTGATCACAATGAATAGGTCATATACCGGTCTGTCATGTACCTAAGATGGGATGTTCCTCACATTCCACCGCCCGATGGGGGTTCTCCGTTGGCCAGGGGCCTCTAGCAGCATGATATCATCTCGAACAATAGCCTTGTTTCAAATGTTTACCGCAATGAGACTGTAGATTCTCCTTCTTTTCGTACAATTGATTCATAAATTTGCAAAGAACTTAGTGTAGCATCAAATCATTCCGCAATGCACAACCCAAACAAACAAATCGTACTGAAATATCGATTTTGTACGCTTTACTACCTACTTTACTACGGAGTACTCTATGCCTCCTAGCCTTTCCCTTACACTTTTAGACCGGCTCACATACGTCAAAGGTCAAATTCAATGCTTATGATCTCCGGAGATTCCCTTCGAGTAGAAATGGCCGCATACCCGGCCGTGTTGCATGTATAGACACTATCTTCCATTCAATTGACGTAGTCTTAGTGGTTTAGCAGTGGCTTAGCATCTCCCTTTACTCTAATGTCATGTGTGTTTACCAAATTGTACCATATTGATCCTATAGACATCAATAGACATCGACAACACCCCCTTTCGGTGCGACCCCTTTCAGCTCCACATACACAAAAAGAAAGAGAAAGTAAGTAAGACACCACAAGCAGAGCCTACATATACCTCAAGACAACCGTTAAGCCAACTTCCCCGGCACAAAAGGATGTCCGGCACTCAACCCCCCACAAACCGCCCACGCCTGCCCATTCACATAACTACTCTCATCACTCCCCAAAAACAACGCAACCCTCGCAATCTCATCCGCCCCCCCCCCGCTGCAACGGATTCAACTGCCCAATCTTCCGAGTCGTGCCCCTCGCCTGCGCCGCATCAAACACCGGCTTCGTCATCCCCGTCTCCGTCAGACCCGGACAGATCGCATTGATCCGGATCCCCGTGCCAGAGAGCTGGTAGGCGCATGTTTGCGCGAGGGAGATCACGCCCGCTTTCGCGACGGAGTAGTCGGTTGAGCCTGCGTTGGAGCGGAGACCGGCTACCGAGGCGGTACAAATAATGGAGCCGAAGGGGTAGGGTTTTGTCGGGGAGGTTTGTTGCATGGCGAGGGAGGCGTGTTTTGCCGCTAGGAAGACGCTTCCAACATACATTTGGGTCAGCAATGCCTCCCCCTCAGTTGACATTGACACAGAGATAGGGGAGGGTACATACCTAGAGGTATTCGTGTGTAGGGTCTTCTCAAACTCCTCGAGAGTGATATCGCTGAAAAACTTCGCCTGTCCACCCACTCCCGCATTGGCAAAGAAGATATCCAGTCGACCGTATCGGCGGAGCGCGTCGCCCACCACCTCTTTCACGCCCTCTTCGTCGCCAGCGTCGAATTGACGCGTGTGGATGTCGACCCCGGGATACAGTGCTCCATCTCGCGCTTATGCGTGGCGAGATGGGAGTCGTTGAAGTCGCAGATGTAGACGGCTTTGGCGCCGTTGTGGGCGTATTGGTGGGCGCTGGCACGGCCGATGCCGTTGGGGGAGTTGGCACTGTACCATTGGGTTGTGTTATACTGCATCAGGTTGGGGGGGATTGTAAACAACGTATGTGGTCAACGCACCTGTCACGATAGCGACCTTGTCTTTGCAGCGACTGATAGACCATGGTTAGTTCTTTCTAGGTAATATATCATGAAGTAGGCATAGTGTTGTTGAGAACATACGGTCCGACAGAATCCTGCGCAACATGTCGGATCTTAGGGATTCCCTCGAATGTACCAGCGTTGGGGATCCCCTCGACAACTTGCTGGCTCAGAGCCTCGAGTCTGCGCCTCACGGTCATAGTAGATGGAGGCATGGTTGTTAATTTACTGCAAGATAATGATATGTTCAATGTGTAGATAGTGACTAGACTCGGAGTTGCTGTATGACGGCGTATCCTGCAGGTATTCGCAAAAGGCCATTGATATATGAGAGCTGCCCGCATTTCGGGTATTCATTTGGTTGTTGGTGGTCTCTCCTGTGCGGAGAACCGAGGAGGAGAACGGTCAATGCGGCATGATTCTCGAACTGAGGGGGTGTTGATATGTAGGGACATGGGGTAGCCTGGGCGGGGTCGACACCTCCATACATATAGAAAGGGTGACTAGAACACTGTTCAAGCCTTCTCCGAAAAAGGACAGTAAACGACATGTCCTAGGAAAGCACGTAGATCGCTGTCACTTTGTCCTCGAATATAAAGGTGAACCGTTGAAACCAAAACCCTCGGACCCTCGGCAGTGATCACCACCCCAACATAGCAAAGAGGTAAACCCTCACGAACCTTGGACGACACTAACTACTCGCCCAGCGCGTTCTCCTCCTACACCGCCATAAACCCCTGGATCCACTCAATCTATCCCAAAACTTACCGGTGCACACCTCGAAACACCCTATCTGCGAAACGAGGCATTGCGTTTAACCAAATCAGAGACCACCCCGTGACATGAAAGACACCGTTGCAATCCACCATCCTGCATACGACGGAGATTGTGGCTGGCTGACGGGCCCTAGGATATGTCGGATGCGAAAGAAGCTCTCACATCGCAGGTCCAGCTTACCGGTCATTCCCGAGCGAGCCGTCTCGTGGCTGGGAAAAGCTCATTGATGGTCTTTACTCCAGACAATGTTTCACGGCGTCAAAGGCTACCCGCCCCAATTATGAGGCAAACATACTCTGTACGTTTCCAACTTCTGCAGGACTAGATCAGACAAAGATATGTAAAGTATTGAGTATGTTAAGTATTGTGTGGTATTTGCAAATAGTTTCATAAAGCATTCATTGATCCCAAGCGGAACAGCAATACACCCGAGCTCGCCCACATGCGACGGACTCACATTTGATAACAAGCGGCCAAAAGCCTGCTAGGGACCTGTTGACCCTCAAAAACACAGCACTCTTGGTATCCGACTCCGGCCAAGAGCGCCGACTCCTCGCCCACACTCCGATACTGAAACACAACACAGAACCCCCCACGAAAAACAAGACAAACTTAGACAAAACACTGACGCTCGACAAAAACACACATGCGAAGAAAAGGGAAAAATAAACAGGAGTTTTGCAGCATATGTAGCGAGAACTAGCCTCCAGCGTACGTCGGCAACCCGGTTGCGCGCTCATATCGTTTGCTGCTGCGGAACAGTTCGTGAACATACAATATCATGACATTCGTGATCCTCATCATCGCGGTGGTAAATACGTGCGAGAGAAAGGTATACGACTGAGAACGGAAGAGAGTGTGTATAAGAAAACAGAAATTTGCATGGGGAAAAGGAAAGAAAGACCGAAACAGAGAACACGAACGAACAATCGCTGATGGCTTGATGCGAATTTCATAATCGTCAAGTGTCGGCATATCTCATAGTTTCGTGTCGTAGAAGCCGTCGTTGTAAGGCCGTAAGACATTGCATGTTATATCGTTTAGTTTGCGCGAATCACCAGTCGCGAGAGGAATTTGTTGGACAGGCAGTCGAAATCACCGCGGTTGAATTTGGTGCCTGAGCGGCTGCGGAGATACGTCTCTGATGTGATGTTAGCATGCGGTACAGAATCTGAGCGTGATTCATGCTCATACCATATTGAGTGACATGTTGGCGGACTTCGGTCATCGTGTTGCACACGTCGGGTTGGAGTGAAGCAAGTGGTGGTGCTTCTGCGTCTCCCAATCGGTAAAGGCGGGGAGTTTTTGGGAGATCGCCTGGAAGAGGCCAACGATGACTCCAACGGGGGTGGTCTCCATATCACTGCAGAACTTATCGACAGCAGCCGCGTCCTTTTTATGGTCAGTATTGCTATATGAAAACATTCTTCGCTCGACTTACCGGAGTGCGATAGTGGCTGTCAAACTGCATCTCCTCCCAGACTGCCAAAAGAATCGAAGCCAGGATGAAAATTGTCGGCCAGTTCTTGAGTTTGTCACCGCTGTACACACTGGAGTAGAGGGCCGAAAGTTCTTCCAAGACGTCCTTCTGCAATTCACGCCACATGTTGGCCATAGCGCATTTGATCTGGAAGTTGATCATGACCGGGGCCATGGTCTTGCCCCGGAACTTCGATGACTCGTCCTGGATCTTGCCAAGGAAGCTTTCCTCCTCCCCCAGACCTTCCACCATCGTGACGTGGAGAGTCAAGTTGTAGGCGATGATAAGCTTCAGGGCCTTGCGGATGACGCCCATCTTCGTGCGGTAGTAGTACCGGAAAGCGGTCTTCAGCATCTGAGTCAGGAAGGGGTGCCCTCGAAGTAGTCATCAACGAACTTCTCGAAAGTGCCGTTGCCGTCAATGTGGCGGTCCAGGTAATCAGAGCATGGCGTGGGAAATGCCTTCCATTCCAGCGGAAAGCTTGGCGGTTTCCACCTCATACTGGGTGGGTTCCCGCTGCATGGACTCCACCCAGTCAATGCTGAAGCATTGCTCGTCCCGGACATAGACCTCGCGGGCATTGATAGGAAGAACCTGGCCGTATCCATGAGTGATGAAGAGAAGCCTCTCGTGCTCGGAGAACCCCTTGATGTTGCCGACGGAGAATCCTAGGCTGATGTGTCGCTCATAGTCGGCCTTCCAGTCCTTCATGAAGTAGCCGATCTCCTTGATATCAATACGCGTGCAAGGGACCTGCCATAATCGCGCATGCGAGGGTTGACAGCCAGCACAAGGCTCGCCTTTGTCGCACTGTACAAGGATTAGCCAACCTGATAGGCCTGCGTCGAGAATAGGGATCTTACAGTCTTCTTCAAGAACTTGCAGCGCAGACAAGCTCTCAACTTGCGGATCTCGCTCGCTTGCTTCCGCTGATCGGGCTTCAGAGGACCCTTGCGCTTGCCGACCCGCTTCTCCGTCTCGGCTTTCCACTCTGCGACTGCTTGCGGACCTTCGTCTCGGCCGTCTTTGCCGCAATAGGGCTCTTTCGCGAAGGTTTCCGGCTCGGTGGGGAGGAAGACGAGGACCCGGAGGACCGTGTCGGCGAGGAGGGTTTCACAGGGACGGGAATGGGGCGGACAATGGCGACGGGGCTGACCGCCGTCGGGGATTGGGAGCCGTGAGACGTGTGTGATCATAGGAGATGCGTCGGTTCACCGTGTTGTTGAATGCCGACTCAAAGTTATCGGAGCCAGGCGAGTTGATGGGGTTGGAGATATCCACAAAGCTGCCATACGAGGTCGAATAGGACGACTCGGAAAGACTCCTGTCATGCAGCGTCTGGGTGGGGTTGATGAAGATGCCCTGGTCGGGGAAAGCATACTCGGCAGACCGGCGAGGCTCGATCGTGCTCCAACCATTGTCACTGCTGGAGCTCGTCAAGGAACGTACTTCGAGATACGTGTCCGTGGGCGAGCTGCTGTCGAGCACGTTCTGCGGGGTTGAATATGAGGACATCTCGGGGAGACCATGCGGGAACGGCATCAGATCGGTGTGGATATCCTGATACGGGAAGGGGACCATATCGACCGGCGCGGCCATTGGCAGATACGGTCCATCCAGCAAGCTTGCGCTCATCTGGCCCTGCGGACCGGACATCAGGTCGATGGGGGAGGACTGGATGGGCATGCCATAGCTGGAGGTGGTGAACTGGGTGGTGGACGAGGCTTCATCGGAGGGATACTGGAGGTGCGGTTGCAGGTTTTGGAACTGCCAGTCGACCATGAAGTTGGGGTCGTCCGTTACCGACTGCTCAAAGGTGTGGCCGCTGGTCTGCAACGGGGAGATATCGCGGGCCTCTTCTGGGCGGGGGAGGCCTGCTGGTCCACCGTGACGGGCCACGACTGCTGCGGGATGTAGTTTCTCGAGTCATAGTCCAGGCCGATGAAGCCATCGCTGGATAAATCGACATTTGACATTGTCGCGACAGTCGACCACCGGGGCTGTGAGTAGCGGGGAGGGGTGTGAGGACAAAACGAGGAATCCAAAATGACAGCCCAGGAAAAGAAAATAAAATCGCGAGAACAAAAGACAGACCAGTCGCCAGGCGGACACACGGGGGTGGTACAAGGGACAAATAAGAGGGAGGAGGGCGATGAGGAGATGGGGGAGGGCAGGTTGAAGCCTGAGGACGAGACCAGAGGGCATCGGAGGAAGAGAAAGCCCAGAATCCGGGGGGAAGAGGGCGGATGATAGGATGGCGGCGCATCCATGGCGGGCAGGAAGCGGTGGGGAAGCAAAGCAGCGGTGAGCGCGGGAGTGCGTCGGGCGGAGATACGCTAGGGGATCCTGGGAAGGAGTTATCGCTACCGGTGGGGCTTACTGCCACGCCCGTGTCTGTACCTCCAGTTACCTACCTAGGTAGTATACAACTATACTCCGTATGGGACGGTACCTGAGGCCTCTCCTCCTGTTTGCTGGTGTCCCCTCCACGGCTCTACACAGTACCACACCAATGACCAAGAGATCTCCCTCAAAACCACCAGTACACAGTACTCCGTAGATGAAGGATATCTCCACCAGACCAGTCTCATGATGAGCTGGGATCTCCACTAGCCATGGTCGGCGCACTAGTCCTCCGACGTGCAGCCAAGCCATGCATCCACTCTCGCACCACCCCGTACGCCCCATTACCCAATCTTACTCAATACACCTCCCTCCAGACTGCGGCCGACGAGGGCTCGCGGGTAACCGGCGTATCCTCAGCGAAACGCCTCCCGGTCTCAATCGTGATTTCGCCCTGCGATGTCGCCTGGCAAGAGTCATGTGCCGGTTGGCGCCCGCCCAGTACGCACTCAATACTCCGTCCACAGTACCTTACCTCAGCGCCCTCCGGTGTCATCGCCTGGTCATGACAGCCTTTCGTGGGCCAATTCGCATCAAGGGGGATGGTTGACATGCCTCCCCTCCCCCTGACATCTCCAGAGATCTGAAACTCGACGGCATCTTGACTATGGCAAGAGGTCGTCGTGAGGCTGGGAAAACCCATCCGGCTCAAATCATCGTCCAATCCAGTCCCAACCCAGAGGGTGAAGAGCCCGGGTACCATGGTACTGCACGGTCTCCTCCGTCGATGAGACACGGGTACACATTCGGGAAAGGCAGATCAGTGGAAACCATCGATGGATCGGTTGGAATTGATATTATTGCCTAATGCCACACCCTAATTCGCAGATGCCCCCGATCTAGTGGCCGTGGCAATAGGTAGTCTCCAACGCCTGGAATGATGAGCGGCTCGGAAAGCCCCCGGCGGCATCACCAACGGATCGACGACCGGTACGGACGACGCTCGGGTACAGCCTGTTTACGCACATTACCGTATCTGGTATTTCTCCCGGCCAACGAGGGCGGCAGACCAGCGACCCATGTATGCCCGGCGTATGGCTCGTCGCCAATAATAGCCCGGGCCCTCCCTCATGGCTCAATCACTGCTGCACACATGTTGGCTTCGTTGCCAACAAGGCGGCTGACGGTGCAGTAGCGCCAATCCAATAATACACTACTATGCGCGATCATTCTGGGCATGAGGCGAACAGCTTAATCTGCAACCTGGAATGTGGATGATGGCATGATGAGCTAAAACGATAGGACGATAAGCGGCGATGTGCTGCTGTCTGGATTCATCATTGCTCCTTTGGTAATGCTGGGTCATCCCCGAGTCTGGGTGCGCATTCCTGCTCACTCCTCGACCATTGACCATCGGGTCCCTCAGGGTCCCTCCCGCATTCTTCCTTCGCCCGTTTAGGTTCATCGCTGGGTGCGAAGCCTCCACCCATTGAAATCTTATTTGTAGCAAGGGCCTCTTGGTGGCCGTCCCCCCGGGTGCACCTTTCTTGCAAGGTTGAGACGTGAAGGGTGATAGATCAGAAATGGTCTCTCAACAAACCTGCCAGCACCATGGGCAGGAGGAGCATGCCAGGTGGGCTGCATCCTCCACGGGGCGACTCCAAAAAGAGGAAACCCAAAACAGGCCCTTGGCTGCCTTCGAGCGTTACACACTGCAGGGAAGTGGCCGTAAGGGAAACTTTTTGCAGATGAGGCCAAAGCCCGTGGGCTCCACCCGGATCAAACGCATCGTATCGATTCGCCGGCCGTGGACCATTGCAGCATCACAGGGTTCTGACTCGCAGCTTGCCACGCCAGCGGCAGCACGTAATGACAACTCGCAACGCGTTTTCCCAAACTTGGGAACCTCGATGCCTTCGGTTGCTGGACCAAGTGGGCGCTTAAGTGGCAAATAATAAGCGAATACCATCCGACGGAGACCCTCTACATCAGAGCTATCAACCCGGGTCTGCAGGAGGTGGTCTGTGTGAGAGCTCGTGGTTCAAGCTGCCTTCAATGCGGTGGTGATGGTGGCTGGTCCTGACAAGACCGAGCATGTACAACGGACAAATGCAAGGTATCGTAGGTCGTACCCCGCACAGTGATACTATTCTTGTTCACAGCTGTCTGTTACTCGCAAGCTGGAGGCCGTCATCATCGATGATGGTGACTGATATGATTGAAGCAAATCCTCCTGTGTCAACTTGCGAACCCTGGTACTCGGGGACTCACTTGTTGATGACTGATCATCCTGTTTATGGTATCGGTAGTCAGTATCCATCAAGCTTATAGTGAGCTAGGCAGTATGGAGTACGGAGTACAGTGATTCTATATCTATCAATGTCGAGCTGGCGGCTGTCGTAACCTCTCCACGAGGACGCTGACTAAGGCATGGATAAATCAGCCATCCATTGAATCATGTCTCATCCATACGGGCCTTGTTATCGACGTTCTGGCCTTAATTCCATGGCATGCCTCATTAGATTCCACCAGATCAGAAATAGTATCTTTGGATATAGTGTGATTCCCTCTTTGTGCCTTCTTTCTCCCTCCCTGAGCAAACATGGTGGCATGGATCGGTGCAGACCGCCTACCCCACCTGAGCGACCAGCCGAACAATGACCGCGGGGAACGTTGGGATTCATCATTGATAGGCGCCGAACAATACCAAGCACAATCGAGACTCAATTGTCATTATTCTGGTACAGAGACCACGCTTCAAGGACTGTCTTATATCTCGACTATTTCACTGGCAATCAGACGAAAAATCGTCCATGCCTGTTATTGCTGCGACTGGAAAAAAATCGTCGCCACGTCCGTTTCTCCTCAACTGGCCCAGCTTCTGGAGCTGGAAAGTCACGTTGCAGCAACTCCAGCCCTAGTCTGCGGGCTAGCAACCTTCGTCCACCTGCAGCCAAATCCCGTGATCCTCAATTACCCAAGGACAGTACGATCATGGATGAACCCCAACCTCATCCTGCAATTCCCGCGCTTTTCATAGAGCCGCCCGTGCTCCAGGACGCGGTGGCCACTGAGACCACCGCACTTCAGAATGAGACGATCAACAAGTGCCTGCCCTTCCTGAAAGGGACTCATGAAAAACTCACAAAACCCCTGAACCAATCTGGTGTGCCAGCGCTGAAGCGCGATGAACACATTGGTTACCTGTATGATTCCCTGGAAGACTATCCCGCCGGCTTTGTTGGCCTTGATGCGAGTCGGCCTTGGATGGCATACTGGGCTTTGGCTGGATTAAGCCTCCTCGGAGAAGATGTCACCAAGTTTCGTCAACGGTAAGTAGCCGACGTTGCCTCTTGCTTGCATCGTGATGTTGCAAGCTCCCCCTTCCGGTGTGTCCGTGATTGTCCATGTACACTTGGCATCTTGCGAGTTGGATAGCTTACAACCGGTTTTTATCAGTGTCATTTCTACTTTTGGCGCCATGCAGAACCCTACCGGTGGGTTCGGCGGCGGACATGGCCAAATGTCCCACTGCGCCTCTAGCTACGCTGCAGTGTTATCACTCGCTATGGTCGGTGGTGGGGAAGTCTATGACTTGATTGATCGAAAAGCAATGTGAGTCATCGTGCCATGCTAGCAGCCGATGCGACCTGCATTTCTAACCTCGACCAGGTGGGGATGGCTGGGACGATTGAAGCAGCGTGATGGTGGCTTCCGGGTCTGCGGGTGGGGAAGAAGACGTGCGGTAACTACGCCTCTGTCTGCTGTCTAGATCGTATGGGCATTTACTGATTCCGGGTTAGAGGCGCCTATTGCGCAATGGTGATCATCTCACTTCTAGACCTGCCCCTGGAATTGCCAGCCGAAGCCGAAGCCGCCCCAATATGGCGTTGAGTCGTTCACGAGTGGTCTTTCTGAATATCTTGCCAGGTGTAAGACCGACCCTGTCCAGTACCCCCTCCGAACGCCACTGATCAAACACTGCAGGTCAAACGTTTGAAGGTGGTATCTCCGGGAGTCCCGGGACTGAGGCCCATGGTGCCTATGCATTCTGTGCTTTGGCATGCATTCTCGGCAAGCCTGAGCACTCCATAACCAGGTAAGACGATGCAACGATGTTGAGCCCCTGGGTCTTTGTCATGGCTACTTGCTAATGGCTACAGATGCATGGATGTTGATTTACTCCTATCCTGGCTCTCCGCTCGACAGTATGCTCCCGGGGAGGGTTCTCCGGACGGACCAATAAGTGGTGGACGGATGTTATAGTCACTGGGTGGGAAGCTGCTGGCCCCTACTTCAATCCGCTCTAGACGGTACCCAGTCGGCGACCGGCCCTGAAACACCCTCTGTTGGTAATCTCTACAGTCGCGAGGGCTTGACGCGGTATATTCTTGCATGTTGCCAGGGCAAGGATGGAGGACTTCGTGACAAGCCGGGAAAGTAAGTCCATGCTGCTTATTTCCCGCCACTCCGCGTATGTATGTCATGCTGACGGCCGAGACTCTAGACATGTAGACTCGTATCATACTTGCTACACTCTCACAGGGCTCAGCATGGCCCAACACCGACATTACCACACGGATGCGAGCGCGAGCGCCAAAGAGGACTTCGCCTCGGCCTTTTCATGGAAATGGTTTCCTATCAAGCCAGCCCCGGCGGAGGACCCATCAGACACTAACGTGTTCGAGGAGCGCGATCGACTAACAGCGTTCCATCCGGTCTATGTCATTCCCCATAAGGCTGCGGAGAGTATGCGTCTCTGGTTTGAAAATAAGCCGCTGGAAATTTAACCGGCCGGGGTGGAAACCACCAAGACATAAGTCTAGCAGGAGAGAGTTTGAGGGGAGTTGTGTGTAAGACTAAAAATCAAATCAATACTCATGTAGTTTACTACTTGCAAGCCCATGCAGTCCAATCCTTCCAAGCGCCAGGATACGGCGCGAGCTGCAACCGTAGGGGTTAAGTGTGGCAATCACGGGACAGCGTCGCACCAAGTGTCACCGTACGATATTTTATGCGCCGAGGGGCGGTTATCCTCCTCCTGCTCACCTCATTCTCCTGCCGGGATTAATGCAGATGAATCTTGTCTGGTGGCCTCGGCTGTTGGGTCCCCTTGTGCAACCTACGCCGTTACGCGACATCATTATTCTTCAGGCCAGAGATATAGTGTCTTCTGGTTGATTCCATGCCGGGGAGTGGAAACCCCCTCATCCTGCTGGGGGCGAATTGATCCTGGGGGCAACCCATAGACCCCGGCCATTTATCGATCACTAGTGTCCGAGGACACGAGGAGCAAGGGGGTCAGAAAAAGAAACGACAAGACAGAGAGAGAACTCAACATATCGACTGCAGTTGTCGCTGCAGTCCCCCTCCTTGGGAGGCTTCGTCATCACGGCGACAACAAGAAATGAGAAGGGGCACCAGGCAGACTGTACACAGACTAGAAAATGCTCCAGTCCGCTGTCAATCGCATAGGGAAGCAGGCCGGTGCAATTCCAAATAAAATTCCCCGAGCCATCCCTGAGCCAAAGTTTCGCTGCTGAGTCTGCAAGCTTATTGTCTTGTCCTCATAGATCGAGCGTGGCATGGGTTCCCCGCCACACGAAGCGAAACTGCCAACTCATCAGTGCATCTGATGCCTGTGTCAACCCACAGAAACGGCTGGGCCAATATGATTAAGGTCCACCGGCGCAGAATCCAGCAGACCTACTTTGGCTTTGGTCTTTTTTGACAAGGCAAACGATCCTCTCAGCGCTGCACTGGGGTAGTGGCTGGTTGGTCTCCTTGTCATTGCCCCTCCCTCCCAACGCCGACAGTCTTCGGACAGATTCCAGAGCCTTTCACGGGCGATCAACGACTGGATCTGCTGGGTGGAGGGCCAAATGGCCCGAGACAGCGGTCAATCGCGACGGAGGGGCACCTCCTCGGGTTGCTTACCGAGTCATGGATCATCGTGATCGTCCCCTAGCATTGACCTGGACTCGGAGTGGACGAGTGGCCAGTCATTGTTCATTCGAGGAATGCCTTTGCTCTGTGGAGATTATGGATTTTCTGGCCGTGTCTATCCCAGCTCCAGGTCGGTCTGGGTTCATTAACGGTACGAGTACGGGGACAGGGTCAGTAATTTTTCTCCGTCCTGAGATCAAGCAGGGCCGTTCTGCGCGACATAAGGCCCGTCGTTTTATGAATCTTCATTGTGTGCATTAGTCCATTCCAGCATCATTTCTGGTCTCTGGTTTCTCCCGGCTGCAGTTCCATGGCGACTTGACTGGTGGCAGTCCTCCTTTCATTTCATACACTGCGGGGTACTGGCCCCTCCCTCGGACCCCAAGAGTACATCGCAGAGGGGCAGAGGAGCAAACACACATCCAGAACCACACATCCACTAGAATCATCCCTAGATGGGTACTGATGGGTACTCCGTACCTAGGGACATGCACGGCTCTCCCTCCTCCCTTCTCATATGTCTCGCGCCTCTGCAGGATTCCCGAGGAGATGACGATTTTCCTCCGGAGTTTCTCACCCTGAGCAACCTGCCAATCTTAGCCGCCTAGATCGGCGGCGAATTACACCTGGCCGAGGGACCAGGTCGTCCCGGGTCTCCTCTGCCGGATCACTGGTGAGGAGCCATGCCAGCACATCATGGTTCCAACCACGTTTGCCCGTCCTCCAGCTCCAAAAAAGAAACGAGTCGAGACGGACAAAACCTAGACACCCCTAGGACCACAATGGGCCGTGGAATTCACCTTTACGTCCCGAGCAGTCCATCCAGTGGAGAAGATCCATTGCACCGTCGAAAGCCGCTGGGAGATTAATTTCAGGATCTTTTCGAGAGAGGGAGAGAAATAATAATTCCATGATTATTCGCAGCGGTACGGCTGTCACTGTCACTGTCTTGTCCTGTTTGTTCTAATGATTATTATTATTCTGTATTCGCTCGAAATTCTTTATTCCTTTTTCCCTTTTGGTGTTCTCCTGCCTCTGCTGCTCCTCTGCTAACCGTCGCAAGTTGACTCTTGACGGCTTTACAGCCCCACCCGTTTATCTGAGCTGATTATACATGGCCAGCATGTTCACACTTGCCCATCCTTTCCTTTCCCTTTCCTTTCCTTTCTTTTTCTTTTTCGTCTCCTGTCAGTTGTCGCCCGTCTGGCATGTCATCCACCCGCCGCTAGTTTTTCCAATTTCCCTTGTGGTCTCCGCCTCTTTGTCTGAATTGATCCATACTAAGGCACCACATCACGCCCTCCGATCCCGACGGTGCCTCATCTTGGTAATCGCACAACTGAGCTACTCCTAATTGACCAGAACGTGGCCATTGGGCATCCACGACCCTCTGTTTTCCGGTGGACCGGCCTGGTTCAATGCCTCTGGTGTGATAACCAGGGTTCTGTGCAGTATCAACCGAGTCAGGGCAGCGAATACACATCCGCTACGTTCCTGCGTCATCCCTCCATTGGATCACACCTAGTTTTCTCCGAGCCACGATGTACTATATTCTCTATCTTGCGAGTATGTAGCTCCTTTTACTTTTTCTCCATTATTTCCGTTGGTGTTGTTTGTGGTGCTGCCGAGAGATGAGGTGATGTTAGCCCTCGTTCACTCTTCGGAGGATGGCCCGGCTCTCGTTGCTGATTGGCCTCTCTCGGGTGTTGACAGCGAGAGGCTTCTTCTACTTGGCTTGAGTTTTTCTTTTTTCTGAGGACCCTCCCGGAAACCCTGCAAATCACGGAAGATACTGTTCGTTAGGGGCCAGAGCCGGGGATAACACACTCCATATATACACCCCTGATGATTTGCCTGTACCCCTGGAGTGGATCTAAAGACACCCAGGGGCGAGCGCAAGACAAACCAGGGGAGAAGAAAAAGAAAAGCCACCATAACAAGCCATTGAAGCCCAATGCCAACCCATCCATGACCCCATCAAAGCCAAGCCAAGAAAAAACCAAATCCATAATCCAATAACACTAACACTATCTACAGGTCTCTGTCGCCGCCGCCGCTGGCCCGAACCGCTCTACGAGTCCTACTCCGGCACAAGCGGCTATGCATGCACCGTCCGGGTCAACAACCGGGAATATCAAACCGACTCGGTGTGCGCGTCCGAGGGCCTGGCGCGCGAGAACGCCGCCATGCGCGCCTATCTCATCTGTCGCAACTTCTCCGTCAACGATGGCATGTACCCTGCTGGTACGGACCATGGTGGCGTGCTTCAGGGTATGCCGGTGGCGATTGGCACTGGACGCAGTAAGACCCGATATGGTGATGATACCGATACTTCGACTAGTAGCTATGGGAGTCGGAGTGGGGGGAGTAGTCCGGGGAGTTATGAGTGAGGTTACCTTGCTTTGATTTCTCTGGACATGGTATTTCGTGAGGATGACACGTATCTATCGTGTTGTTGTCGACTGTGTGGTATGGTTTAGGCTGCTATGGACACTGAACGCAGACGGTGGAATAGGAGAAGGGGGAGAATTGAGGAAAGGGGCTAATGACTTACGACTTATGACACGACTTGAATTCATATCCAGATAGATCGAAAATCGTTTGCTTCCCAAGTTTCAGGGGATGGAGTGATGATCCCGTCATCTATATGTATAGGTGGATGGGATGGTGAATCTTTTCTGCTGGCAGGTTTACAGATCCCAGACGGTGGTTACAGATTGATGATTTGATTTGATTTGATTTGATTATTGCATTAGGTGGATAGCAGTTTCTTTCTTTCTTTCTTATTCTCTTTGGGGAAATCTTTCGCAATTCTTTAGCTTCAACTTCAGCTTCAGCTTCAACTTCAACTTCACTTGTATGAGAATGAATGTGGTTATCACTTGTCTCCCATGTACGTTTGTTCGTTGTATGTCGGTAGTATACCATGTCCTACATGAATCCATGGCCGTTAGCTTATTCCAGCGATGTAGGACAGAAATAGACCCAGCCAGCAATCTGACAGTCAATAGACATCTGCTGAGGCATCGAGGATCTGTAGCAGGTGCCCCCTGAAATCAATAGCTGCGAAAAATCCCGAACACGCTGTTCTAGGGATGGCACTGGCGTGCGCTGGTATCCAATCGGCCCTTTTTGGGGGTGTCGAGGTGATGATTGTGTAGCCTTTGAGTACACAAAGGAGCTCTGATCGGGACACCAGAAGCTTACCTGTCGACCTGATCTTCACTGTTCTATTTTTTGGAGTCGGTCTGCCACAGCTGTGCCAACAAGACAACACAGAATATATATCGAAGTGACTTGTCACGACACTACCATACGAGAGGATATCTACAGTGTCATCCAAAACAGACTCCAGAGTAAATAGACTCATACCCCTTAAGATCAAGCATCCCAATCTAAAAACAGCAACACCCAAACTATTGACAGTCGAAAAATCGTGTGCCCAGAAGCCCGTGGCCGTGGCTGAGTCACCATGACGTCACCACCACGGAGCTCCAAGGAACAGCGGGCCAGGGATATGCCGTCATCCTGCCCACAGCCGCGTTGACGTCGATTGCGCCCAAGAACACGGCAATTGACCATATAAACAATGCCCGAGGGCTGAATTGTCTCGCTTACAGCAATTGACCAGAGCTGGGAGCTGAGAGCTACGCTACTTACCTAGTCGTCTGGTCGGTTAGGTACTTGACCTCAACCTCACGCGTCGGTGCTTCACCCTATGTGTCCACGCCTCACAGCACAAGAATTGACCGCCCGGAGAGATGCGGTCGCTTTTCGGTAGCGCGCCGGCTGTGCGGACGGCGTGTGTTTTACGGCTCCTCTGACAGGGGGGAAGATATCTCTCCCGTGACGAGATTATGGGCGTCAGCTTCGCGTCTTTCACTTGCTTCTGGGAATGGACGGTCTACTTGTTGGTCGTCAAGTCGAAGGATGCACCACAGTCTGGAGGAGATGGTGGCCCCTGCGGTCTGGATAAGACGGTATTCTATCCGGCGCGAGGTTGCGCAGGAAGACAAAAGGGAGACGGAGGAGGAATTGGAGAGAATGGAGATGAAGGATAAGAAGCCAGTACATGACAATGTGCAGAACGAGAAAGAAGAAGGATCCATCAAGGGCGCTGGCCATCACTACAAAATCGAGGATGTGACGAAGGGTAAGACGGGGGTTGGGAGGAAAAGGACGATGATGCGGAATTGGCTGAGAATGCTGTTATAGGAAAGCTATTGACGACACCATCCAGGCTTTTCAAGCTCTTGATCCCATTACCTACAGCGCACCATAACAGCAAGCATATGGGTACGTACCTGTCGAATATAGGTGAAGCGATAGCTAACCTTGTCATGCAGACGTCGAACCCATTGCCATCTTGATCCACCCGCAACAACCCCTGTCCCATCTCGAACGCTTGATTCAAAACGAAGTCCCAAAGATTGCCACCGGCAAGGAGGAGCCCAGACCCCCAGCCGTATCCTTTATCGCTCTGCAAATCGAGACAAACCACTCAAACCTCACAAAACGATATACGAGGAGACCGATGCCGAAGTCCGCCGGTTGCATGGTGCCGGAGCAGGCGATGAGGCACGACAGGTCAGACGCAGTCCGGACGAAACCGACAACACGTTCAGCTATCTCCGTCGGGATGACCCCGTCGAGAAAAGCAGAGAACAGCGCTTCGTTCGATGGTCCGAGTCGACGGAGATGGCGACTTTGTGCGTGATGCCTCCCGAGCCGGGAGTTCATCGTGAACATCGAAGGAGCCCCCGCAGGCGTGCGCCAGATCCATGTGGCTGTTCCGTCTTTCGACGAGCGCACGCACTTCCTGCGGATGCGGTTGCGAAGATCTCCGAGAAGATCCGGGGCATCGCAGACATCAAGAATGAGTGCGATGACCTGGCCCAACGAGGAGGCCAGCGCGTGGCCATTGCTGGGTTCGGAATTCTTGCCGTCTGGTGGCTTCTCGTGTACCGATTGACGTTCGAAACGGATCTGGGCTGGGACACCATGGAGCCTGTGACGTATTGGCTAGTTTGTCCACGCTGATGGGCGGCTATCTGTGGTTCTTGTACCACAACCGGGAGATCTCCTACCGGTCCGCGCTGGACTTTACCATTAACGCGCGGCAAAAGAAGCTCTATCAGATGAAGGGCATTGACTTGCGTCTGTGGGAGTCATTGATCGAAGAGGGCAACATCCTGCGCCGGGAGATCAAGAACATCGCCGCAGAATACGAGGTCTACTGGGATGAGACGAAAGATGAGCGTGACGAGAAGGTCACGGAGGCCTTGAAGAAAGAGCGACGGAACAACAAGACGGCTCCAAGGACAAGGATAAGCATGAAGAAGATGATGATTAATTCAATGCGACTGACTGATGAGCTTGACTGGTCATTCTATACGGCAACGTCCAACCCAGTTATACTTCTCCCTCCGTTTTACCCTCCGCCACCTATCCATTTCTTACCGGATCATAGTATCCCTTCTTTGGTGTCACCTCGATGGTCTGCACCTTCGGTGGAGTTCGCGGGCCTGGAACAGTCAACCCCGAGCGAGCCGCCCTATTCAAGTCATACATACTCTGCTCATCAGTCTTTCGACGATTACGATTGTTGCGAACATCTCGTGACCGAAACACACTGTACAGCAACCATCCCGCCACCCAATTCGGGGCGTACTCGCCGGTCGTGCCGCCCTTTGCAAAGAACGACCTTGTCATGGGCCCGGCATTCCGTGAAATCTCCGCGATTCCCCACCGTTGGCGGTCGGGACGAATATGATGCCAGAAGAACGGGGGCCGGGTGGACGGGTCGTTTGCTACACTGTCGAGGAGGTTCGAGGTATCTTCGTTGAGGCGGTTGTATACGGCGATCGCTTCGTCCTGGTCCATAAGCAACTCATCTAGAAAATCAACCCGACACTGTCTCCACCCACCACCACGGGGTGCATCACATACTCTCATTGCTCTGTAAAATTGCTCATGCTGGGGGTTATGCGAGCTCAACCCGAGCGCGTGCATGAATTCCTCTTTCGAGGCACGGGGGCCGACTGAAGGCATCTCTATTGAAGTATAGGTAGGGAGCCCACGACTAACTGGCGCGAAATAGAAACAAAACGACAAATAAAGCGGGTTAATTATTTAGACACAACATGAAAGAAAGCAGAACCAAAACTCCCGCTGGAGAAAGAAAAGAACGAAGAAGGAAACGCAAGAACGACGAGCTGCCGTGCCCTCGAGGGCATCAAATACCTAATGCTACCACGACCGCCCAAGACAAGGGAGAGAAAAAAAAAAAAAAGGACGCCGCCAAAGCCCAATGACTGCCCAGGGATACGTCACACAACGCCCGACGAACTTCCACCCTCGAACACTGTGCCCCCCCTCCCATCCATTAAACGAGATTAATTGCGGATAGGATCTCACAAATCGCCTCGAAGCTTGGTCGGAGTTCGCTGGTGATTTGCTGATTGCGATCCAACCCGTCTGCAACGCCGTTGGTGCGAGCGTGCCATATCCATCTTCACCATGTCCGGACGGACTCTTGCAACAGCCCTGTCTTTAGCTGATATGTCTTGGTATGTACGTATCCGCGCCGAAAGAGGGGGAACTGTGCTTTGGACATGGATGCAGCCCGGGTACAAGTACTCGCCCTCCGTCCTGAACATCGGACGGGTGTCATGTTGGATACAACAGGCCGGGAGCCAACGATTCCTCGAGGGTTCCGACGGATCCAGGAGAGGCATCGGATGAGGACAGACAGAGGAACATCCAGACGAATGACCCAGTCCATCCGTCGTCAAACAAGCTTGTTTGAACCGCGACTGTTTGATAAATCTGCACTCTGCCCTACGGCCAGATCCGTCATGACAGACAGTACGCAGCGAACGCTGCGACAAATCCCGAGGTACCTTCGCAGCCTGGTCGCTTCACCATGTATCTATAGGTACCCAACGTCCTGACCTCGACCAACCCACCCTCGAGGCTAGGCAGCGATAAGACATCTACACTGCCATCGCCGCGATCACCGACAGAGTCCCCCAAATGAAACCACCAGGTCAACTACCCACGACGACACCTGCCACAGCCCGCGTAACCACCAACGGCCTGTGGTGTAACCTGTCAACTCCCGCACTGACCGGGACGGGCCAAAGGAACAAAGAAGCAAGCCAAGCCGTCTTAATCCAAAGAAACGAGACGCTTCTCTTCCCAATTCCCTGTCCATCCAGTCAGAAGATCCACAGGAGAAATTATCCTCCGCGTCGAAGAACACCCTTTCCTCATTGGGACAGCTAGTGGGTGTTGACCAAACGACGGCGTTCTTCGGAGTTAAACTCCCACCCATTGCCTGCACGTCGGTCGACTATCCCCAGCTGCCATGATGCAATGTACATACATATGTACTTGATTTTCTAGGACCATCGATGGCCTACTCTTTCCGTTTTAGTGCTCACCCTTCGCCGCTTTTTGCTCACTGAGTAGACCTGGCACGCCCTGAGCAGCCTGAGGCGATCACTGAGCACGGGGTGAGCAGGAGACTAAGTGCCCTGAGCGAGTAACCTCAATAAACTGCACCCCAACTCATAATCACCCCCTTACCCGCTTCTCCACTCGCAGTCTACTCTTGCCTGCCACACCCCTAAAGCCTAGCATGAACATTAGGTCTCTTTCCCTAGTAGGAAAATGCTGTGGTTACCACTCTGCATCAGCATGGCAAATGCTTTGGTAGGTTTCCTCCGGTGACAGACTACACGAAGCCTAGAAGTTTATATAAGGAACTCCAGTCATCTTAAGAGTTAAGAGATCCTTAGAGCAGTAAACTATGCTAGCTAATCAAGACATCTCTGACCTTTAATTATAAATAACTACTAGTTAGGATGACATTGCCAATGTGTTCCTATTAAAACACATAATACTAAAGATCAATATTGCCAAGTAAAAAGATTAGGTTTGAAAAAAAACTAGGATGCAGCGTTAATTAGCTGTCGTAAACCTGGCCTGGAGGATTTCATCTATACAGTACAGAGGGATGCCAGATTAACTCTGATATACATAAATACTACAAGAAGAATTATTCTCTGCTATCCGAAGCTTTGGCTCAAATACAGGACGATAAATAAAGCAACATGTAGGTATAGCTGGTGTGATAATCGACACGAAAGTAGATATAAACCAAATTTTGTATGGAAGTTGCCGATGTGATATCATAGTCAACCCACGGTAGTAGTAAAAAGTCATAGATCTTAGGAAGCTAATACTGGCTCTAAAGATCCTTATAGCTCTCCGGAGAACCCTCTCTAAAGACTCACTAGCTGCATTCATTAACTAATACAAGAAATCAAGAGACAATGTAATATTTTTAAGGCTATTTAGACTTGTAAATAGCTCCCCCTCTGGTAATCCTAGATGGTCACTCCTAACTAAAGAGAGGTTGATTACTTTTAACTCCTTTATTAGTCGGACTGTCGAAGGGACAAAGAGAATTCTTAGGGAATATATTAGAAAATAACTTATGGGATTAATGTATTCTATATAGTTAATACTTCTGGTACTATATTTTATTCTGTAGGAGCCCTGCCTGTTGGTTATCTTATATAAGTATAATTAATTTTAACTTGGTAAGTCTTCTTTTCATTGGCTTTGCTAATTATTATAAATTCTGACGTGAGAGTGGTATATATATATTTTATAGCTCTAAGATTTGTGAAAGCCGGTCAAAGACACGATGAAATCGATGAATTTGGTGCTATTTGACGAAAATTCTAAGCATAGAGAAGAAGAGAGAAAAGAGAGGAATCAGCGGTGTATGGGTGCCTAAGTAGGCGAGCGTTCAAACGGTCGTCAAAACATCAAACAGTGCAAACATGATTAATGCCTCAGGCCTCCTCCGAATCCTCTATGAGCCGTCACAAGATTGAGAATTATGTTCTAGATGCTTAAATAAAGTATATAATCTCTTATATTATTAATACACCGATTAGGGGATGAATTCGTGTACTATTATATTGTGTCTAGGGGTAATATGCCCTGTTTAAGTGTTCTTTAGCAAACTTCAGTTATACTATATTACTGGCTAACTACGAGCCTTGTTAAGAATAATAGTGGTATATATGCCTAAGCCCCTATCCTAGCTGTTCCCTTGTTTAGAGGCTATAAAGCGTGCTTAATGCTTTGGTATATGTTGTACTGCTCCAGCAGTCCTTCTTAATAAGAGCTACCAGAGTAATTCATAAATCTGACGCCAGTTCCTACTGGGTTAGAAGCAGAGGCCAACAGCGCCTAAAGATAGAAAGATAGGCATCCCTTTCTACCCTACGGAAATGATCAATTATGGTCCTTAACTTGGTGGGTGTCGAACCCACCCCAACTGTCGGCGCTAATCAGAACTGTACAGAGCAATAGACAGAAGATACCATTATGCACAATATGAAGCTGCGAATAGCCAGCATCTCGTTCAGGCTCAAGGTAGCGACTTTTATTCCAAATAGAGACGAAACATCTGGAGTCTACGACGAGAATATGTATAGCGACAAGTGGGCTAATATTAAGGCGAGCGAAGACGAAATACTCCCCCTCTCAACTGTACAAACGGTGAAGGACATCATAATATATAGCTATAGAGTTTCCTATCAACTATTAGGAACATCTACATCGACTAGATATAAAGAGGTGGTTTTAACTCTTTTTAGGCCACCAGCATTACTTACATTAAAACCTTTCAATAACGCCCTCAGTAAAGGCAAGCTTTTTTTTCAAGCTCCGGTTCCTCACGATATTAGCATCCCATACGAGAATCCTCAATGGTTGAAGTTCGATGATAAGACTGAGGGCACTCCTTTCACTATATTTCACTATACAAGGTGAATTGTATTATAGGAAGGTTATGAATGACCCTAGAGGCTATGGTACTACACTCCAATTCTTCCTAAGAATCTAAAGGCTTGTGTTGCTCCTACAGATCTTGATGCGTACGGGGAAGAATATGGCCTGGAAGGATGCCGGGAAGTTCACTCTAAGCCCATGTCTGGAGCGATGGAATCGAAACATGGCTCTGTATGGATGTTGCTAGACTAAGTTGACGTCTCGTACAACCTGGACATGCGATAGTGAAAGCATTTTTTAAAGTAAAGAGATGGGAACTCTAAGTTAGTTGTAAATTCTAGTAAGCCATAGTCTTCCTGCCAGAATGTGTGTGCATCGCGGTATACAGAAAACGGTATGAAACGTCAAGGCATGCCGACTCGCGTAATACAGTCGTAAGTGGAGCGCACTGTACTGTTTTCAATACGCTGCGCCACAGGGACAAACTCTCAGCAGACCGACCACGGAATCTTATGGCCTCGTTAGGCCTCATGCAGTTTTCTCCGGATATAAACGGTGGTGCCCTAGAGCTTCAGGCGGGTTCCTGGGAGCCCGGAAACCCCTAGGTAGTGGCATAGCGTTCTCGAGAGCCTTGAGCAGGGTCCTGGGAACTCGGCATTTCTGGAAGCTGCGTGCTGGCGAATTCGCCTTCTGTCAACACGACCTGACTGGACAATGTAAAGTGCGAAGCTGAGAAGACCTCATACACGCGATCTTAGTAACACCAAATTAGTCCGGGCACCAGGGGTCTGGCATATATTAAGCCGGTCTCGCCATTCCCCGGGCAATAACCTCACGGAAACTTCACCTGAAAAGTGCCATTCGTTTGCGATCTACGAGGATAGAACCCACCAACAGAATACAATATGGGCCTTAAGGAACCCACAATGCTTGAACCTCTGGATTTTAACCTGGTGTCGGAAATTTGCTTCGGTTCTGTGCGTACAAAGTCAACGATTTAGTTCTCTTTCTTGGGCTTTCTTTCTAATATTCTTCATCCTTCAGCTTTTCCTAAATAGAGACCGATCATCTGAAGTTTCCGACGAGGATAAATACAGCGACCACTGGAGAGACCTCAATGGGAGCGAAGACGAAATACTTCCCCGTTGGGCTGCAGAAAAAGTGAAAGCAATGATATCGCTTGGCTGCAGTCTCCTACCAGGTTTCGGGAGTGACTACATCTTCCGGATCTAAGGAGGTGGCCTTTACTCTTTTTGGGCCACCGAAATTCCTTGCATTGAAGCGTTTTAAGGAGATCCTCGACATCCTCGCGAAGAGGGGGCTTTTTCTACAACGTCCGGTCCGTCACGATATCAAGATTTCATATGAGAATCCTCAATGGTTGAAAATCGACATGAACGAGGGCACTTCTTTCATATTAGGAGGGAAATGGTATTGTAGGAAGGTTATGAATAATCCTAGATATCACTCTGAACCCTCTTGTGAGAATGAGCGGGCCCGTCTTCCCATAAAGTTAAACGTGTTGTGTTGCTCCCACGGACATTGGCACGCACGGGTAAGACAATCGTGAGGATCTGGAAGGATACCGGGAAGGTTCACCCTGAGTTTATCTCTGGAGCAACGACACCAAAACACGGTAGTTGATGCTCGATCTCATCTCAGTTTGAATGCAACAAGATATGTAAGAACAATTCCGAGCGGTAACTTACCTAATTCCAAGAATGATGCTGATAGCCGGATTACGGAGTAAACGAGTTCGCATACCTCATTTGGAATATGTGTCGTAAGTTATCTCTGTAGTAGAATGGTGAAGCTCTCGCATGGCATAGGCAGCAGGGCAGCAGTTGTGCTGGTGGATGGTGGCTGGGACCCAGAGAAACACATGATCAAGGAGCACTAAATGCAGACGGTGAGACCCGCGACCCAGAATTGTCCCTTGTCAGACGAGGCAAAGCATGGAGATGTTGGCAGGTTGCCAAATGTATCCAGTGCCTATATTATCGGTGTGTCTGGTTTGCAAGGAACTGAGTTTTTTCATGGTGGGACTGCCCAGTCCAGCGAATAGTGGGCCTTTGACTGGCACTGTATACAACGTTCGGTCCATCGGACTTATCCTCTGATACATTATTTGATATATTCTGGCGGCAGCATTGCTACTTGAGGGCTAGAGTCGTGGTGTATGCCTTACAGCCACCCACCCACCAACTGGGCAAATTTCAGTGGCACGTAAGCTTCCCTCCCTGCTCTCCCTTAAAGTGCTCTGGAAAGACAAGGCATCCCATATTTGCAAATTACAGCGCGTCGTTGTCATATGGAAAAGTGTAATAGGACAAATTGATCACACATCCCCACTAGTGGTAGCCCTCAGCCTGTTTTGCATTACGTGTTCGGGAGGGTCTTTTAGGTGATACTAAATTCAAAGTTAAAAACCCAGCACAAAAGATAGCTAGCTGATGATGCCATGAACTGTAGAGGTTAGTGCGAAGGTTAGCCGGTCATCGGCATTTCTCGCACAAAGTTTTCCCTTACCCGTATATCCGCTCGCTGGGGCCAGTACCCTTGGACCGTGGCAGTACAACTCCGACGGCCACTATACACCATTGACATACTATTTGCCCTAGAATCACTAGTCAACGGATATAAAAAAACGATTATTTCGGATGGAAGATATTCACAGCGTTTACCCCTGAGGAAAACATATATAAGGTCCTCTCACTATCAAACGTCGGTGCATTGAATGTCCCAAAGAAATCGACAAGGTGAACGGCGATGCATCAATCAGCCAAGCCAACAAAACGCACTTCAATTGCCTGTGATTGGTGTAAATTGAAGAAGTCAAAGGTATGATGAGCCTTAGCTGAATGACTAGACCCTTTTTGTGGGTGGCTGATGCTGTTCTAGTGTGACGGTGGCCAACAATGCGGACGTTGTAAAAAAGTGAATTCCATTTGCACGTATCGCAGGGCCAGACCATGCAGGAATCGAGTGTTTCAAAAGGGGTAAGACACCCCGCTATACCAAGGCACCTATTGTGACAATTACACGTCCGGTCCGTCTATTGTCTAATACTGTACAAAGATACATAGAAATGCTCGAGAGACAACAAGTCTGGTTGGTGCGCGGGCTTGGAGAGCTGTATCACCGAACCATTAGAGGATCTAGATGTCCGAAATCAGCTGAAAGCAAACCAATGTCTCTGAATGAAATATTATGCGACCTGGAAGTATTTGAATCGAGCAAAAACGATGGTTGCTCGGAGTATTCTGAGATATCGCAATGGATTGATCAAGTGCAGCCGTTGTATCAAAAACAGCACTCAGAACTGGTCGGCAACGCAGCGTGGGAACAACCAGATCCGCGTCCTCCATGCAGAACAAACCTCAATTCTCCACAAGAACCTCAATTCCAGCCATCCCTTGAATGCAGTGACGAACGGGATTTGATATATTCCAGCTTACTGAAGCTGGAGGGCGTGACAGACTCGGCTGCATCCCTTATCTCAGAGCTTTCTCCTAGAAGCTTATTGATGGGTAACAGCGTGTCCTTTCAGATCCGAGATGTTGACATGCATGCCAGAGACAATGGCATCGGTGAATGCTTTTCAAAGACCGCCGATTGGGGGGACACTTTGCAGGGAAACAGTATATTCTCTCCATGGGCGAGATATTTGATCTCTACAAACACTATGGAACCAACTTTGTGGAACACCTGGGATGATGCTTGATCTACTATGTAAGACAGATACCTCAAGAGGTTTTGCCATTGCTAATTTCAATAATGACGGCCAATTATTCTGGGCTAGTGAAGCAACCTTGTTGTTTTAATCCTTGCAGGATCGCCCAGCATATTACACTCCGGTTATGTAGAAAATTTCTCTTCTATACTTGTAACAAAACAATCACACAAACATGAGAAGAAAACATCTTGAAAGCCATTGTTTATATTATGTACTGTTCTGAAATGACTCTTAACCGGCCTGTGTAAATTTGAACAATTCATTTCTTGTTCTGCAGGTGCTTGAATGTGATGGAGAAATCCCCCTTCCCTAATTAAATCAGTTGAGGTTTCTTGAAAACGCCTCTACCATTCCCACGTATGAACAAGCGGGATGTAGCGATGAGCTGCGTTAAATTGTACAGCTCTAGATAATATCGAACAAGAAGATGGGCAATTATATTCCATTGGAGGCCCCTATCTAAAATCTCCGTCTTAATTCTATTATGATGTAAGTGTATCTGACCAAACCCTCGACTTTAACCAACGACCCCGTTCATCCTCACTCCAACAAAACCGTTACTCCAGACCTGCACCTACCCTTTAAACGATCTAAGTTTCCCAGATCGTTTAATCAATCACTCTTAGCACTCTTAGTAGCCTTGCTGCGCATTTTCATCATCACCACGACCATTGCATAAGAGCTAATGCAAAATAATGCTGTAATACCAGTCTAGAAAGGCGATTCTTAGCGTCTTAAAACCTCCCAGAACTCATGAAAAGGATGTACTCACGTCTCTCCAAGCATAGTACTTCTCCTTCAAGTTGAAAGTCTTGGCGTAATCTGCGCCAGTTGAATACTGACAAAACTCGCACTGCGTAGCCGAGCTATCAACCAGATAACCTGTCTGTGCAGTGATGAATTCAGCCATATAAGTGCCACAAGTTTGCCCAGCTGGTGCACCAAACTTGATCAGTTCCGAGGGTTCACATTTGACCTTCACGTCCCAAAGGACTTCACCAAGGAGTCCACCGACAAGATACGTGAACGGGTCCAGGTAATACATCCAGTATCGCTGGTTAATTTCATGAGCCCTTCTGTTTGTATCAACGAACGATAGAAAGAGAGACATACCCAAAACGGCGTAAGAGCATCATATGGCACAACAACGCCACAGAAACTGACCAGTCCGGCACCAATAATGATAGGATTCGAAATTGCAGCAAAGTACTCGTTCGGTGCATAGGCAGCAATGGCCTGGCCAATGGATGTATAGAGAAACTCGTAAAAGATCATCTGCAGGTAGAATTGGCCTGCAACATTCGAGTCATTGGGGAACCGGACTGTGTAGTAAACACAGAGGAAGTAGAGGGTGGCGCAGACGATCAGGTAGGGAATCTCTGAGGTGATTTGGGCGCCAATAAAGGCGATCCAGTGATAGGTTTTGGACTAGCGATGTCAGTCAAGATTCCGTGTGGTACAAAATGAACACATACCTTTTTCTCGCGGGTCTCAAATATGTCCCGGTTATGCAGGAAGAAGGGTTGCATTTGATTGATGCATCCTGGAGCCACAAAGACAAAATTGAAGATACAGAATAGATGCAGCTGTAATGCAAAGGTCCCATTGCCCATTTTCCAAAATGTGAATCCCGAGAACAATGCAGCAAAGATATGTAAAATAATCTTATTCCACATGTAGTCCTTTCAGCAGTTAGCAAACGTCTATGTTGAGCTCATCGAGTGGTGGAAGCATACAGGAGAACGCCAGAGCTGAGTCATCAATCTTTCAAGCACCATGCAATACTGGAACCATTTGTGGTTGCAAAGTCCGCCTGATCGACATCCTCAGTAGTATTTGCCTTGGTGGTTTCGTTGAGAGCGTCGAGTTCTGCCAGGGCCAGTGTTCTTTCTTCTGAGTTGTTCCATACATCAACCCAGTCGATTGGCTTCTCCGTATTTCCTTGAATGACTTCCACGATGTGCTCTGCAGGGTTCGCATCTGCAGGACAGGGAGCTCCATTACGCGCAAAATAATCCAAAACTTTGGTGGAATGTTCTCCGGCTGTTTCTGTCAATAAAGCAGAAACATTTTGCACGGAGGGGAAGACTTACTCTCGCCAAAGTAGGCCATTTTTCCTCCTCTTGCCAAGAGAACAAGACCGTCGAAGGCATCAAAAAGGACAGCTGAAGGTTGATGGATTGTGCACTGTGAAAGTTAGCGCTAGCCGGAAGGTAATAGAAGGGGGCACTGACAAGAATTGCCTGTCCGCTCTCCCACCAACTTTCGTAGGAAGCGGACAATATTGTATGCGGATTGTCCATCCAGACCGGACGTGGGCTCATCCAAGAACAGCAACGTAGGCTTGGCAACAAGCTCGACCCCTAGGGTGACTCGCTTACGTTGCTCAATACTCAAGCCAGCACCGGGGACTGTCGTCGCTGTTAGTGTATTGCTCGTAGGATATAATACCGATGGTAGCATACCTCCAATCAAGGCATCACGGATATCATGAAGTTCAAGAAGATCGATAATGTGGTCCACATATGCAACCTTCTCGTCTCTGGGTGTCGTAGACGGTTGTCGGAGAAGAGCAGAGAACAAGAGAGCTTCTCGGACAGTCGCAGTTCCCTCGTGAACATCCATCTGTTCGCAGTATCCCGTGGTCCGCTGGAAGCTGATCCCCTGCGGGCGGCCATCAATCAATATGGATCCGTGGATTTCACCGCTATCCTTTCGTTGGGCGAGAACGTCAAGCAATCTGTATCTGTTAGCTACAATCAATATGTGGCCACGGTCAGGCGGTGCATACGTGGTCTTGCCCGCTCCAGAACACCCCATCAAAGCCACTAAATTGCCGGGTTTGACGAATCCAAACACCTGGTTCAGGAGCTGCTTCTGTTCACCGTGGAAAGGAACATGATAGTCAAGATTTTTCCATGAGAAAGTCGACGGCTTTACTGTACCCATGAGGGTAGTGGCATCAATCTTCTCGCTCCTGGCTACCTGCTGTTCCTTGTCAGCTGCCTTCCAAGGGAGACTTCGCTTGTACAGCAGGACAGAAGAGCCTCCGCCCGAATTGACCAGCTCAAATCCAACACAGGAAAGAAAGATGAAGAATCCCCACAGTCCCATAATAACACCAAAACTGCGCCAGATATGGTGGTACGAATAATGGTACTGTTCCGAGGCGTATGCCCCACCATCAATGATACCGTCGGCTCACTACCAACAAAGGAGCAACCTCTGTTGCTTGAGGATACAGAATCGTATCCGGGTCCGTATGGAATATAATTCGGCTCGACACACTTGAGCTTTAGCCCGTAGAATTCGTTTGCCATCAGGGCCTCGAATGCATAGGCACCCTGGGTTCAGATAGAATATCCAGCGGAACCAAACGTGCATTTTTTCGAACGGTACCAGATATCCACCATAGACAAAGAAGATGGTGGATAAAAAGCCGGATATCATAGACGCAATGCCAAACTTCTTGCAAAGGGCGCCAACGGCACGGAATAGTTGCATGTTGCAGAGTGTATAGCCAATCAGAATGATCCAGAAAGTGAAAAACCGACCGGCATCCATCTGGAATCCAGCCATGAAGTACAGGATGAGAGAGAACAGAGAAATCTGTACAATAACCATGGGAAGGTCGGTGATGGCGTTGGCTATAACGAAGGCTGTTGGGCGGTAGAAGCCAAATCGCTTTTGGCGGGAGAGAATGGGTCGACCCATAAAGGCGCCAGTCGTCTCAGAGAGGGCTTCTAGAAGGAAATATAGAATCGGAAAGAAGAGACCACCAGGACGAAGGAAAATCGAAGAGCTATCCAGTTTCAGGTTGTAGAAGATACTGCCGCAAACCAGAGCCTGAAGGATAGAGGACACGACCTTGATAATCATAGACAGCTTGTCCCCCATTTGGATCTGAAATTGCCTGTAAATTTGATTAGCTGTACGTTCTCATATTGCCTCGTGAACAAAGACCCACCGAATTGTGCAGGCAATAATTTGTTCCCAAAGGTTGGCAGTATAGGGGCTCTGGGGCCGAGGAAGATGCTTCTTCCGCTTCTCCTGAGAAACGGCAACCTTCAACAATTCATCCTCACTCATCAACTTTTCCGGGGGCACTATGTGCTGCATCATATCACTGTATATGCTGCTCTCGCGGAATCGGTTCTCAAACTCCTGAGGGGTATTTGGCACCTTCTCCATCCCTGCCTTGATAATACGCTCTGTCACCACCGTAACAGAGGTTAAGAAATCCGCAATATTAGCTCTCTGGGTGTCACAAAACCTAGATCTTCAAAGTAACCCTGGGCTAGATCACGAGGGCCGTAGTAGGTAACTCGTCCGTCTGCAAGAACAAGTATCTTGTCGAACTCATTATAGATACCATTCCCCGCCTGGTACATTGTTGCCACTATAGTCTTCTCATTCTGATCTGCCTCACGGCGTAACATCCGAGCAAATTCGACAGCAGACTTTGAATCAAGACCTCTTGTGGGATTATCCCAAAATTGAATGGGACTCTAGATACGTCTTAGCTGCCTTTTCGTTCTCCCATACGACGCAACTTCCAAGGAGGGAGCATACCTGGCCAGCCATGACCTCTGCCAACGACACACGTTTCCTCTCACCACCTGAAACACCACGAATGAACTCGTTCCCGACTAGTGTCTTTTTGGTATGCGGGATACCCAATGACCCTAATATACCGTCCCGCTGCTCCTGTACATACTCCTTGCTAGACTGCAAATGGGACGGTCGTTCTCGGGGGACCTTGTTTCGCAATGCAAATTTCATAGTCCGGTTGACAGTCAATGTTGGAAAATGAACATCGTCTTCGTTGTTAAACATTATCTGTTGGCGATAATAACGAGCAGTCTCGTGGTCCATGCTGCCGTAGTTGGTTTCGCCAGCTACCTCGTCAAAAGACTCGCGATCATTAGAGAGCACGCGAAGGAGGGAGGTGCAGCCTGACCCGGGACGGCCGAGGACCAGTAGCTTTTCCGTTGATCAGTTTGAGCCATGATTGGTTGGAAATAAAGGTCTTTTACCATCTCGCCAGGTTGGACTTGGCCCGAAACATCTTTCAGGATCGTCTGCTCATGTTAGCACCTTGACTCGATCAATGTTGAACGGTGAGGAATGGTACTCTTTTGGGTTTGGAGCCTTTGCGAAGATATTCCAGTAACTGTCTCGGATCTGCGTAGGAAAGTAGGGTCTCTCCCAATGCAGCATCAGGTGCCGTCACATGCACGTTGATATTACGAAAGGTGAGAGTGAGACGTTTCCGGATAGAGCCTCCATGCTCCAAATCCACAGTCTCAGAGGATGCAGTGTGCATGACGTTGGCGCAAAGTAACTAGGAACTGAGTATAATAAGAACCCGAAAATGGCCAGAGTGTTGTCTTGTATGAAACCAAGTTGGGCTTAACAGGATAGTTAGCACTCAAGGGATGGTGCAGAAAGAAACAACGGACAGGAAGGAAGAATCCAAGGCATGTCCATAGAAGCGATTTATACCAAAGAGATTTAATATTTATTCTGATATCGAGGGTACCTCCTTATACGTCTCCTTATGGGGATGTCGACAAATCCGCCCTAGAGTATCCGTATATCCGGAATCCCGGGTCCGTTTCCTTCGCTGTTCCAGGCCGAGAGGTTCACGGGTAGAGCTCTCCACCCGGCCTCAAAAAGATGTGGATGAGGAGGCGTCCCTACTTTTTCCCACTAAGAGATTTATCCAATACTCGCCAAATAGGCTTTGTAGCCGCTATACAGTTGAGAGCGGCAGTCAACTCTCGCGGGCGGTTCAGCACGACAAATCCGAGTAGAACCCGTCACCTTCCATTGCATGGATCCATATCAGCAAAGGGCTACTGTCGGAGAAGCTTGGGCCATTGGTAGGCCAGATGGGCTGATAGTTTTCTAGGCTATATTCAAGCCATTCAGTCCCCACGAATGTGAAATAGATCAGGAATGTACTTTCATGTAATAGAACACCCAACAACTCCATTTGCATGGTGAAGGGGCAGTTAGTCCACTATCGTCACCCCTACTGTGAAACGTCTTGCAGTTTGCATGTATGCCCGGATCTGGCGGGGAGGACGGCCTTATTATTACGGCAATAGGAAGGTCGGAACTAAATGGGGACGGTGGATGTTCACTTTTCAGCCCGAATATGCACTCGACCATCTACCTACTGGATTACGATTGGGGGCGATGTCGGGCCAGAACCCAAGAAGGGGTCCGTAAGGTGATTTTGCGAGCGCCGAAGATACAGTGTGGGCTCCGGGTTTGAGATGACTTGATTCATGATGTAATCCCGAGGTATCTGTGGCTATAGGCTACATTTAGTCCCATTATTAGTTTCTTCGAAGTTAGTACTTGGCACTCCACCTAAATAACTACCACAGCAGGGCCTTAACTCCGATTAGCCTGCGGGTCCTCAGTGGCATAATGGCTCCCACTCGTCAATATTCGCGCATGAAGGGGGGCAATATGGAAAACGGTAACTAGGCCACGATAATCCTTGACGAAACTCAACGTTCGATTCTAGGAAATGGGTAGTACATGGTATATAGAGAGATATAGTTGAGGTAGCTAATATATCGCCCTTTTACGAGGGGTCGGTTTGAACGACAAACACCAACAAACCTCTTTCAGGGTGAGTACCCGATGGCCAGAACAAGTGGGTGAAGCAATGTCGAATTAGATCCGAAGAGCCGGCGGCTTTATGAGTTAGTTTCTTTTAATGCCGAATCAATAGTCAAAGACCCATCCGTTAAGTCAGGCGGAGACTTGTTCTCTATCTGGTAAAATGACAAATATGTGCTCATAAGTACAGCACTGGCGTGGTGATTTGAATACTCGGGATCATTACTTTTCCTTGCTCACTTTCCTACAATAATGCCGAAGTCGGTGCAATTGAGATAAATTTATAGCAACTAGCAATATGGCCGAACAGACTTTAACGGAATGTGTACAATAAGTTTCCATAAGGGCGATGCATTATATTAAATAGGCTTATATTTCCTCTATCCAACGTTCTTACTTAGCTAGTTTCCGTTGATGCCGGGGAAGACTTTGAAAGAACAGAGAATATGGAGACAACTCCCCCTCCTCTTTAGGTTTGTTATTACTTCTGCAACGATCTTTCTACCACTAGGAAACTTCGTCATCCCCCTTGAAGGAATTGTTGACTGATTGGGTGAGGATGCTTACATTATAGTTCGGCTCTGTTGTTGCAATCCCCGATGTGCCAATCCGCCCACACAATGACTAGTATGGTTAGTATCACGGTTTCCCTGTGACGATCCACCTGACATTATCCAAGGATTTACACGCGAACAGCAAATACCGCATCCTTCGTAAAATTGGAAGCGGTAGCTTTGGTGAGGTTTATCTTGGTAGGTATAGATGCTGAGCACAGTTGAGGGACAGGGGCTAATGTAGCGCTAGGTACCAACATTGACTACTGGAGAGAAAATTGCTATCAAACGCGAGCGTATCAAGGCTGGAAAATTTCGATTAGATTCCGAATATTATGTCTACAAATACCTTGCTGGAGGTGAGGGAATCCCACATGTTCGCTGGTTTGGCACCGAATGTGACTACAAAGCGCTAGTCATGGACCTTCTCGGACTCAACTTGGAAGACTGTTTAGCTTCTGCCACCGCAGGTTCTCGACCGTGCTACTCCTGGCGGATCAGCTGATCTCCCGTGTCGAGTACATCCACTCAAAGTCTTTCATCCACCGAGATATCAAATCCGAAGATTTTGTGATGGGTGTCGGGAAGCGAGGAAACTAGGTCAACGTGATTGATTTTGGTCTGGCAAAAAGATACCGTAATCCCAGGAGACATGTTCACATTCCCTACCGAGAGAACAGAACCTCACCGGCACAGCCCGATATGCTAGCATCAACACCCACCTTGGGGTTGAGCAGTCTTGCCGTGATGTGATGGAGTCTTTGGGTAATCTATTGCTCTACTTTTGCCGCAGCATACTTCCCTGGCAGGGACTGAAAAGAGTGAGAAAGACGCTGAACCATGACCAGATAATGGAGAAAAAGATAGCTACTTCCACAGAAGACCTGTGCCATGGACTTCCCAACGAATTCTCGACCTACTTGAATTACACCGGCTCCCTGCGCTTCGATGAAAGGCCCGACTACTCTCAGCTCCGTAAAATGTTTCAAGCTCTCTTCATCCAGCGATCTTCCCAGAATGACTATGCACTTGACTGGATTCTCGAAAAGCACCAGAGGGATCCCATCATGATTTCTGATGTCGGCAATACCATGAACAAAACGACTGCTGAACAACACTGTAGACCGGGAAAAGGGGCTACTAATAGACGCAATTAATCTACCAGGGCTTACGCTATTTCTAGCCAGCATCGCAAGGCTCTCGACAGTACTCTGGATGCAAACAGACGATACTATGAACAGGTGCGAAAGAATTGAACATTGCTACGGTGATTAGCCCACACAATTGCTTTCTTAACAAAACAATGACGAGTAGAGTCGCTTAAATATCTGCATGCCTATTAGTCTCACGTTCTTGTCAAGGATTTTAGCACTTGAAAGCTTCCCGCATACTCTGCATTGTAGAGCCTCTCAGTGATACCGGATTTTCAGCATGGGAAAGCGTAACGGTTAAACATTGACCCATTTTCGTCCTACTCATCCATGGGCATTCGTCGAGCAAGGCCAGGAAAATACCTGCCCTAGCTTTCATCTACCAAGATTCGACAATAGGTGATAACGGTCTATATTATTCTCCTCTGCGGTTGTCTAGTATTGGCCAAATAGGAGGGAGGTTGGATTTGCGTGTTTGGAAGGTACTGCCTGCTAATGAGAAAGACATCCTCTCATTTCCGGACTAGTGCTCCACAGCCTAATCTAAGAAGGTGAAGTATTTCCGTAAATCCGACATTGCTGCCCGCACCCCAAACTGTGGCTATGTTTCCGAAGCACTTTTATAAGCGCATTCTATCCTTCCTGGATGGCTCTATGATAAAACATACTTCTATATGCCACTGTGAGTGAGACCCAGAAGAGAGTGAAGATGGCATCCAATAACATGAGAACAGCGCGCCCGAGAAGGAGCGTTTATATTGTCACTATGGACGGCCGCATCGCTAAGTTCAGAATACCCAAAGCATGCCAGCAATGTCGTTCTCGAAAATTCGGTGTGATGGAAAGAAACCATGTATCAAGTGTCTTGAAAGGGGATTGTTGTGTGAATATCGTGTCAAAACTCGACAGCGCAAATCTAAACGGGAACGGGTAGAAGGCCTTGACCCGCCGACACGTGATGAAACGTCCAGACAATCGACTGAGGGAAGAAGATCAAAGCCTCACCCCCAAACTCTTGGGATAGTTCAAAAGACCATATTTCTATTATACCACAAAACAGTGTGGTAGCGACCCGTCAGCCATCATTGGGGTCCTTGATGGAGCTTTACTATGGGCCAACTTCGACTTTCGCGCTAATGCAGACAATATATCGGGACCTGCCCCGGCTATACAGGACATCCCTCTAGCAGCCCCGAGGAAGGGTCTGCTGGGATTGACATGTTCCAATTTCATAGCATTTTCTTTGGTCCTGTTGAACCAAAATGCTCCGGTTTTAACGGCGCTTCCTTGCCGCTCTTTGTTACTTATCCTCTGGCGAAAGAGTTGTTACAGCGCTTTCACGCAACGCTCTATTTTCTCATGCCCTTTCAGCCGAAAGAAAAATTCGAAAGAGCGCTTGATGGTTTATTTGAGCCCATGGGACAGGAAACACCTTCGAAGGGTAGATTGTTCTGGTTGCTATCTCAATCGCAGCTCTAAACACAGAACATGATTGCTTGGCCGATACCCTCTTCGCTCATGTCCACCAGCAGATGGTTATGACAAATGACATAGTCAATCTTCAGTCCATACAATTGTCACTTATTATGATAAGTATTCTGCCAATCCCATGGACTCACCATAGACTGACTCTGGAAACACGCACATTTTCAGAACGAGCGAGGCCAGCCCAATTCAGCTTATATCCACCTCGGGACTGCCATACGAAAAGCGGTATCTGCAGGATTCCACCGCAATTCGGCTCCAAATGATCGATATGGAATGAGAAGCAAAGAACGATATGGTGTTTGCACATTT
Organism: Aspergillus micronesiensis; assembly: GCA_039763685.1. Classification (NCBI taxonomy): domain Eukaryota; kingdom Fungi; phylum Ascomycota; class Eurotiomycetes; order Eurotiales; family Aspergillaceae; genus Aspergillus; species Aspergillus micronesiensis. The sequence continues at coordinate 623,282 of JASHHO010000087.1, read as the reverse complement.
TTGAAACGTATTTACTTCCCGTATTCTCTCCAGTTAAACCCAGCTGATGTCACAGACTACTTTCCTTCTTCCTTGGGAGGCCAAATTCTTTATCGCGCACTGAAATCGAGGTTCAGGTTCCCGATGATGCGTTTCTGCTTTGTTTGGTTTGTTTATCAGATATCATGACCCGGTCCTCAAAGGAAATACATGGAACACCACACAAATCATACCTGTCCATGGAGAAGGCAGCAGCATCTATCTACAATGACTTGCCGAGATTTCGAAGTCTTTGCCCAGGAAAAACTGGGGTTTAGCATGGATGACAATATCCTAGGGCAAGAGGAAGCAATCTGCCATATAATCATGACTTCTTGTATGCCCCATTTCATGTGTCTCTGGGACTCATTGATCTTGTATCGAAATTTTATCGACCAGGGAGTTCGCTAACAGTATCGCAGTGTATAACCATACCATTCTTCTGACGTATCGTCCCTTTCTCATTCTTCGAGGAAGGTGGCGACATGCTATAGAAGAGTCAACCCACGAGCAGATCTCAGCATTACCTGGACAGCGACCCATAAATCCCATGTGGCTCGACCAAGCTACTCAAAATGCAGTTAGATCTGCTTGTTCAATCATACAGAGCATATCAAATGCATCGACTAGGAACCCATTGGTGAAGGTATAGAATTAAACCCCGCCCCCATCTTGGTAGCTGTTTCGAGCACTATCACTAACAGTGCCTAGGAGCTTCGATACACGGATTCTACCTTGGGAGTTCAGCATTTGCCTTAATTATACGACATGCTTCACAATCCGGATATGGCGGTTACTCATATTCCTTGGATCACAATGGCACTACAATGCTTATACAGTATGTGGCCTGGAGGTCCCATTGCGAGAGCACAATCCGTGCAATTCAATTAGCATTGCAAAAGTTGAATCAAAGGAGAGGTGTATCAGAAGACATGTTCAAGTACAGAAACCATCATTCCAAAGTGGAAAGCACATGTTTACAACACATCGACAGGGAGCTCGATAGAGGTGGAGAGAAGAGTTTCAATAGACAAGCAACTCATGGCTTTGAAGTTGAGACATCAACCATGCCCCTGAGATCCAGAAGTACAGGCTCTACAGGGGACTTCATTGGATTTGGATGGCGTGGACATTTCTGAATTGTGGTGGAATACAAATCTGCGATGGTAAATTTGGAGGAATTCTTCTCCTACCCTCTTCCCTCTCTTCTCTGAGCGAAGATAAACCTTCAAGTTGAATCACAAGTTATACATTATATATATGGTTGTGGAGAAAATAAATTCATCTTCTGTAAAATTGGGAATATTGTCCCCTTGTGGTCTCTTTCTGTCAACTTCGGGTTTGCCTTAGCGGCAAGTTCTGGGTCTCCAGAAGGGAGTGTAGGGGCTGGGGGGGGGGGGGGGGGGGGTGGGAGATTTAAAGCCCATATTTATGGCCCAGCATGTGCTTCATTGCTCCAGGCATAGCGCCGGGAGGTATCAGAGAGCGTCGCAGTCTAGACGGCCCTCCGTGATGCTGAGAGGTAATTAAGTGGTTGGGAGGTGGTACTCCGCAATGCGGAGACGTCATGAGGCGGTTCAGAGCCTGCTGGCGAAGAACGCCCCCATTCTGTGTAGGTGTCGGTACGCATACGGTGCTTCGAAGTACAGCTACATATTTTACTATTGGATGATTGGTGATCGTGCTGCTGTATGGGCCGGGCTTGGACTGCCATGTTTTACTATGTATCCTTTCTGGCATGTCTCTTGCGTGAGCGTATCGGGATAGCATGGGTTTAGAAGACGGAGAGAGGCGCATAGAAAATACTTCACCCATGGGATTAACATGGGCAAAGTCATGTTCCAGAATTTAGGTACTATACTGTAATGACCCAGAAGGATACTAGAAAGGTACAAAGTAGACAAGTGTGGGTGGCTTCTAGATATGTGCTCTCAGGCTTGCTTGATACGTCTTGGAATATTCCCAATGTCAAGGGCTTCACAAACATTTTACTCAATGTGCTTTCCCGGCTGTGGCAGCGGTTTAATTCCCAGCATTAAGTGCCAACCTGGAGATCGCTCTCCAATCTTAGAACGTCACGTTCCACATCACTCATTTATGGAGGACCGCCTCGGAGACATCAGATAGCGTAGTAAGTCTGAATGATATGGGCTGTGGACCATTCAGAATATATAAGTGTCTGGTGTATGGTAGTCAGACACATGACAAGGAGTATCAATTACTATGACGTTTCGAGGTAGAAAAGTGAGATTTTACCGCGATTTTGGAGGCGTAGTGGGTGGTTGTATTAAGAGGACAAACTGACGCTCAATCATTTTGATGAGGTGCGGCACTCGGTGGTGAATTATAAATTATACATTATAATAGTCATCTAGGGCCTTATGCTAGGGAATTACACTTTGAGTTAGTGACCACAATAAAACCTCCTTTCTGGGCTTATACAGAGTATTTAGTCCACACCTAGGTAAACCTTCTAGGGATATCGGGCGAGTATTCCGCTTATCCGCATATTGAATATGTCGTATATAACACAAGACGTAAGAATCAAATAAATAGAGAATAGTCTTTATCAACTTCCAACTGGTTTACTTCCTTTTCTCATATCTCAGTCACTTACCACATGAGAATATAATTTATCATGGCCATCATCGAGTCACAACGACCCCTTTGGCTTCTCTCAGATGAGTATGCAATCAAATCTCTACTCTGCTGTGAGCGATACTAGCGAGGTTCATTCCAATGGGCCAAGCTTCGGGACTGCTATCATCCTAATTCCTCCGAAACCAATATCAATATCACCTGGAAGGTGTATCTACACAATAATCCATAAATATGGGAGGTGACCAAATTATCACAAGGTACCAAGGAGGGGTCGATGGCTTTGTCGAGGGCTCCATTGAAATGGCCAACAAGGGTCGCAGTCCATCCATACGATCGGCCCTGTCGATGTTGTGAATGTCAGCCCCAGGGACTATGCAGTATCCATCGGTGGTATCATCAATCGCTGGGAGAAGAACGGGGCAGAATATGAATTAGTATCCTACTGTCGCTTCGTATCGCGCCTGGAGCGAATTACCAGTGAGACTGGCACGGGATGAAAAATGTTAACCATGGAAGTAGTTTACCTGGGGGACAAAATCTCCCTGGTAATTCCGGGCCCTCGGGGATTCAGTGATCAGGATATGAGCGGGGCTGGGCAATTTCGGGCCAGTTACCGATACTCAAGCTGGCTGCTCTGGGAAGGGGGGTACGGTCAAGATGGACCTGCCGGGGAACGATCAGCCAGAAACGGTGACTCGGCTGCTGCAGCGCGCTGATGACTGGCTGGCGAGTGATACTTGATGAGTGTTTTGGCCAGCCCGTCAATTTTCAATGCCTAGGACTACGAAGCAATAGAGTAGTTTATTCCAGAGAGAAAGAGGCTAGATTCCAAATTGTAGAACCAAAGGTTAGAGTGGATTACAATTGTTCATCTCAGGGCTGGACCGGTGGGACTATGTTCACACCGGCCAATAGAAAACCTAGCCCCCGAGGTAAAGCACAGTAAAGGGGAATCTGGGGATAGCGGTTCCGATTACCCCAGATAAGCCCCGCAAATGCGGAGAGATCGAGGTTATGGGGATACAAGGGCCGACATAGCCCCGCTGTGCTTTAAAACTCGGGGAACAGTCTGATCCAGCATTCTTCATTATCGAAACTTTCTGTTTTATGCATTGTGGCCGTCCCAATGCCCCCCTTGACAGAAAAGGAAACTGCACGAGTCTTCACCTAATGCGGTGGAGGTCGAGGATGCCGGACAGGCCTTTGACCCTCGTGAGCAGGACGTGCAATATAACAACGAAAATGACGGACCGGAGCTGCACGCCCAGACGTATTTCGCCTTGGCCGCGATGTTCTTCTTGAACTTGGTGCAGGTATTCGGCCTGATGGGGCCACCCGCCGCGGTAGGCCCGGACATCCCATCGATATAGATTTGCATGGTATAGTATTCATCGCTAATGGCCCTGGTTCTAATAGCTTTCTTTCATTGAGACCGACCTTGGAAATACCACCGCTGCTACCTGGATTCCCAATTCCCTGTCTCTGGTACAGGCCGTTCTGGCTCCGCTTATCTCCTCAGCATCTGATACCTTCCAAGCCCGGAAGGCTCTCTTAGTGGGCCCGTCAATCATCTCCTTCATTGGCGCCGCTATTGCTCCTGGCGCCCAAGACAATACCGTGTTATCGCAGCGCAGGTGTTGATTGGATTCGGGTTTGGCACGGTGCCCCTGGCATATTGTGTTCCCAGTGAAATATGTCCGCGAAAATGGCGTCCAAGTAAGCGGATCATAATTCGGTCCGTAACTTAGTAGTTAACTGACGGGATGCAGTGATCCAGGCAACGATGAACATAGCCGCAGCTCTTGGCGCTTGCTCAGCACCGTTAATCATCGGAAGTCTGACAAGACACAATCCACACACACCGCTGGCGCAATTTCTATGTATGTCCCCAGCTCACCTACCGTATACCAGATCCTGTACTGACTGTGTCCAGTGATTCAAATGGCCCTCTGGGATTAACCGCCATCGGCCTGTTTCATCGGATATAAACCCCCCAAGCGGCACACACAGTACGATCACCTCACCCTGATTCAGAAACTCGGTCGTCTGGATCTCCCCGGCTTTTTCCTCCTGACAGCCGGGCTTGCCCTGCTCCTGACGGGTCTCACCTGGCGGTAGCTTGTACGCTTGGGCTACCGCCCCGGTATTAGGAACTCTGATCACCGGCTTTCTTCAGCCTGGTGGTATTCGGAGTTTGAATGGAAGTTCACACAGACGGGGATTCTCCACCACGAACTTTTCAAGGGGGTAAGAGCGGTGGCCGAACGTTTGCCATCTGCGTTGGTCTCATTTTTATCGAAGGAATTCTCCTATTCTGCTATACAGTCTTCTACCCCGTACTGTGAGCATTCCTATACCTCGATTGCCGCCACCCTTGCCTAACTTACTTCCACGACAGGACAACTTCCCTCTTTACAACCGACGCCCTCCTCCTTGCCGCTCGAGAGCAGCCTTTTTGGATAGCTGGTGGCATCGGCACCATCAACTACGGCTACGCGAGCACGCGATTTCGAACCATCCGCCCCCCGTTGTTCACTGGCTTTCTCCTCCTTACAGGCGGTGTCGTCGGCCTGGCCACCATCGAACCCAACGCTGACTTGCAAGCCCTCATATATCACCGGGCTCGCTGGTCTCGGCTTCGGCGCGCCACTTATCCTCCTCATCACCGCGGTGCAGCTCTCTACACCCCACCATTTAATTGCAACCGCAACCGCCGCGACGACGTGCTCCCGCGCCGTCGCCGCAGCAGTTTTCACAGCCATCTTTTCCGCTGCTATGACCGCCCGTCTGGAACGTTATATCCCGGAGTATGTTGGGCAGGCTGCGCTGCAAGGCGGACTAGATGCAGAAAATGTGGGATTGTTCATTGAAACTTTGCAGGGTGGGAATTCGTCTGTAATTTCTAGTATACCAGGAATGACTCCGGGGGTTGTGAGGGCGGGACAAGAGGCGCTACATAAGGCATATGCCGATGGCATACGGGTGGTTTATATCATTGCAGCAGCACCGTTTGGGTTGCTGGCTTGTGTTTGTGTTTGCTTCTGGGGGATTTGCGAGGCACGATGAACTATGCGGTTGATGCACCGTTGGAGGAGTTGCATCCCAGCAAGGAGAGGAGGAAGTGGACAGAAGGGAGAGTTTCTTATTCTCCGTAGCTATTCGCTTGCGGGATGAGTAGCTAGCTCTTAGCAGAGCTTGAACTCTGGAAGAGAGTTTCATTTCTACAGGCTCTCGTTATAGGAAGTGCAACGGCCTCCTAAAATAGTCACGTCGAGTTATAACGAAGCCCTCGCATTTTCTCCGTATGTTGGCCATATATGCCCCAACTACATCGTAATACCACGTCGAAATTGGTACACGCATCAGTAGTATATATAGCTCCGTAGAGCACACCTTCCTCAAATGGTAGATCGTTTGGTGGGGCCGTAGCGACATTTAAGAATCCCTCTTCTCCGTTGCTTCTTCATCTATCTCACTTTCTTTTCTGCTCTCTCCCTGTCTTTCTGCCCCCACCATTGGACGACTGATCTCAGACAATAAAAAAAAATAATAAGGAAATATAAGCACCATGGCCGAGAGTGATTCTGCCGTCTTGGACTCTCCGAAATACCTTCGCAACTAATCGGCGGGCGCAGAAACCGCCTCGTGACCATTATCAAGCAGAGCGACCTCCACCAACTCCGTCAATTCATCACCTCATGCCCCCCTGAAGATGTGATCGCCCCAGGGACACCCTACCTGGATGACCCCTGTCTAATGCAGCCGCGTACGGTAGCCCCGACTATGCGATTGTATCTACCAGAGTTGATACAGCCCAGATTTTCTTATATAGCCTTGAGAAATCTAGACTGGTTGTTTATGTAGAGATGTAGGAAGATATTCAGTACTAGAGTGCAACCTCACACTGTACAGAGGATATCACTTCTAACAAAAAGAAGGGAGACTAATCAGCGTTGGAAGATAAGATTACCAAACTACAAACTCGGAACCCGGATCAATCTGGTGAGAGAAGATAGCAAGGAAGTAGATCGCGGGGTGACGGCACTATTTCCCTATTCGGTAACCCTAGCACTTGGGAGGAATGCCGCAGCGGCAAGATTTCCCAATCAATGATATCTAGGACAACTCTTATGGACGGACTTGCAACCCTAGAAGATAATTAGGTAACGTGGTGCATTGGTTATCGTCGGAAATTCCAGTGCGTATCAAGTACCGAGACATCCCTCAGGTACATCACCTCTCTCTCTCCCCTGATCAGACAGAAGATTCTACCCAACATACTACACCATGGCCACATTCATGAATAGCAAAGTCCTTCTCCTCGCCATCTCCGCATGGGCGAATCTGGTCTCCTCCACCACCATCACAAACAATCAAATCCCACTATCCGCTCAACCCCAATCCTTCATCGAGAAAAGCATATTCAGCCGCCATCAAAATGTCTTCGTCGAAGACCACAACGAATTCACAACGCAAGACAGCTTCACCGATGATACTCCCTACGAAGGCATCACCACCTTCGCCCACTTAAACTGGACGAATTGCTACAGCCCCGAAAACGACCATACATTCGACATCGGGATCGTCGGCGCCCCATTCGACCTCGGCGTCACCTACAGACCCGGTGCCCGGTTCGGACCAGCCGGTGCGCGGATGGGAGCGCGGCGGTTGGCGCCTAGTATGGGTTATAGGTGGGTATCAATCACCGACTAGAGTAACCAGCTCCGCTGACAGTGTTTCTCCCAGCATGGATCACGGCGTGAACCCGTTCCGAGACTGGGCGCAAGTCGTCGACTGCGGTGACATCACCAACACGCCATTCGACAAGTTACAGGCGATACACGAGTTAGAGCATGGTTGGAAGCAGATCGGTGCGCGTCGGCCGAAGAACCCCGACAAGGGTGATAATGTAAGATTAATCTCCATCGGCGGAGATCATACAATCAGTACGTTTCGAGAATAGTCACCCCTCCATGTTGATTGACTTGCGAGGCGAGAACTAATGTGAGCGAGCAGCTCTTCCAGCCCTACGGGCCTTACGCTCAACCTGGGGTAGAGTGGCTGTGTTGCACTTTGACTCTCACCTCGATACCTGGGATCCGAAGCAGCTAGGGGGTGGGTTGACGAAGTATGCGGAAGTCACTCACGGGACTATGTTACATCTCGCCCATGAGGAGGGATTGATGACAAACGATAGCAACATGCATCTAGGCTCGCGGTCCATGCTCTTCGAGAAGGACTATGATCTGAAGAACGACGCGCGATGCGGCTTCTCGTATATTCGAGCGCGAGAGCTAGATACCATGGGACTGGATGCCGTTGTTCAAAAGATTGTGAACACCGTTGGCGATAACCCGGTTTATCTGAGTGTTGACATTGATGTCTTGGATCCAGGTATGTATCATGGTTGCATTCACCGTGCTATCAGAACCAGCAGAAGGTATAGGTATGGATGGCTGATATTCACTACTAGCATTCACCCCCGCAACCGGGACTATCGAACCAGGTGGCTGGACCACCCGTGAGCTCTTGCAGATAATTAATGGTTTGGCAGTGGCGAACGTAAAGATCGTCGGAGCGGACGTAGTTGAGTTCTCCCCGGTGTACGACGATGCGGCTGAGAGGACAGCTGTTGCCGTGAGTCAGATCGTGTATGAGATCCTGCAATGGATGATCCGGGTGCCGGTGAGGAAATAAGGCGCTGAACTCAGTAGAGGGAGAATTGATATGTCTCGTTTTGGACCGTCCTGTTCACCTAGGACAATTTGTTGGACAGCATGAAGACTTTCTGAAGTGTTGATAGTATGTGGAGATAGCCAAGCTGATAATAATGACTGCTATACCGCTTTTGAAGTGGTTCTGAGTCGAGGATCATATCCAAGCCATTGAAAGAGGAAGAAGTCTACAGTAGTGGGAGGAAACGTAGATACGAACGGAGGAAGGTTATTCCGAGGGAACGGATTGGAGATATTCAGGCGACCTTGAGTTGGTCTACGAATCAAGCACATATAGATACCACTAAGGAATGCAATGAAACCTCTTCTGTCTATGGCGCTCGGAATCAACAAGTGAATGCTTTTGTTGAAGAAGTCCATTCATGGCTATATCACAGCGAGTGCAATCCTTCTCACGATATCGCAAGTACATAACCGTAGTTAATACGACTACAGCGTGATATACAGCCCTCTATGCCAGTCCAAAAAGATTCCCTGACAGGATAAAGTTAACATGCCCGGGTAATGCGCATGGATCCTGTGTCCGTCGTATAAGACCCAAGAGCTCTAACACGAATCATCGGAAAGCTCAGATGGAGGAAAACGAAGAAATAGTCAAAGAATAGAATCATCTACCTCGTAAGATCATAACTTCCTTAGTGCCATACAGTCTTAAGTACCCGACACGCATGCGCAAATCCATTATGACATCATGGTCCGAACGCGCATCAAATCGTCGAGCGAAAAATTAGTTTTTTAACGAGGTTGACGTCTCGGTTCCGCTGAGTTCTCGATTGTCTCGTGCAATCGAGAGACATGCAGTTTGTATGGAGAACGAGGGGAACGTAACCCCCTCACGTGGTATATTCAGGTTCAACAGAGAAAACAGGGTTCATAATCGCTTCTAATCATTTCCCAATTATGTGCAACAATACTAAAGACCCGTCTTATTCCGACGGGGTCTCGCCGTAGAATTTGCGTAGGTGGATCTCGACCTCTTTGTAGTCCTTCTTCACATCCGAAAGGGTCTTCTCGATGTTCTTCAGGGACACCTCGTCGTCCGGTTCGACGTTTGTGCCCGTCTCGTCCTTCCCGTTGCCGTAGTGCTGGATCTTCTCACACGCGTCCTTGACCTTGTTGAGTCCGAGAGTCGCGGACGACCCTTTCAGGAAGTGACCGAGCGACGACAGCTCTGCCAGCTTCTTCTCCTCTCTGCGAAAAAACATTCCATTAGTCAACTGCCTCCGGGCTTGTTGGATGAAGTTATTTCCTGGGCACTCGAACTCACAGTGCCTTCTCCATCTTTTGAAACGTGTTTTCGGCCTGGTCGAAGAAGCCGTAGACAATCCCCTGGCTGAACTCCCGGTCATCCTCATCGTCGTCCATTTCTAGGATCTGGTCGAATGTGGTTCGGTCAATGACGTCCTCCATTTTGGTAGTCTTCTTGGTCTGCGTCGGATGTATGGTCAGTTTGGCCCATCGAGAGCGGGCGAAGGAGACATACAGGCTCCTCGGGAGACTTGGGGCTTGCGGAAGGTGGCATGATGACTGTGAATATCGCTTGCGCTCGAACCCCTCTCGTTTTATTATCCAACTTCCAACCCAGACACGATCGCAGTGTGGGGACTAAGAATTCTCGATCTCGATAGAGCTAGCTGGTGTGTCGACTCCCAGACTGCGAGGTCGATGCGGCGCCAAATTATCCGGGCTATACTCCGGGAACCGATAATCAACAGAGGTGTGAGGAATGTATTACACAGGGAATCTGTTGATCCAACTTGATGTCAGTTGAACGTCCTCGAGTGCGCGACCATGTTACGGCTGCCGGGTGAAGCAGGTAACCCTACGCAATAGGGATGTTACGCGGGGGTGGTGCAGGGGAGGAGAGCTCAGGGATGCCACAGCGAGGGATTACACAAGAGGCGATGCAACAGGAGGCAGGAGTAAAGATTGACCACATCACACAAAGGGAGGATGGGAGGGGTTACCTCTGGAAGCGACAGTGCAAAGCGGGTGGGGAGGGATCTCCAAAGGGAGGGGTATCACAAACGGACGACACAAAGATTGAGGCGGTTAGGGAGGAGAAGGAGGGGGAAAGAGCAGGAGAGGCGCGATCAGGGATGGTAAAAATGCAGAGCGAGGTTGGGGGGCACGAAAGAAGCAATGTGGGCGAGTGGTAGAGCCAATATCAAACCGCCACAAGCCCGAGTGGACGGGTCCACAGAGGAACAGCTCTGGAACCGCGCGAGACGAGAGCCGATGAGGGGTACTGGGTAGGGGAGGTGGCCTACCTGGAACCAGTTCGCTCCAACGCGGTCGTCTGGGTATCAAGACGAGTGTATCAAAGACGAGTGGGCCCGAAGAAAAAACTAGCCGGGATGTCGTCGATGTCAGGGCGTGACGATGTGGCGGAAGGCAGATCGGGAGTGCCTGGAAGGGGTGGTGAAGGGGAAAAAGAGATAAGAGAAGGGTGGCGGGGGGGGAGGATTCGGATAAAGGTGATATGACGGATTTTTTAGGGAAGGCCAAAAAGTGGAGGGATGGAAGGGGGGGGAGAAGAGGAGGTTGAAGAGGAACCGAGAGCGCAAAGAGGGGACCACAAGTGGGTGCCCGCCGTACAGACGAGCCGATGCGACTGATACTGTAGACGAACGGGGCAGCCCACCGGCAGACTCTGCGACTTGACCGAAAATGAATGGTTCCTTCGAGTGCAGTGACTGAGTGCAGTGACAGGAGAGATCCGACTCGCGAGAAGCGGTCAATTGGACACCAGCCAAGTGGGCGGCAGGCCCTCGAGAGCAAACTAGTTTAGGGCCGAGGGGTCAAGACCGGCGGGTGAAAGCTCGCAAACCGTCGTGGTGGGGAGCGCTGATCAACCAATTTTCACCGCAGCGCGGGAGAGCCAGTCGTCTCCCATATTAATTGTCCTTAGCCTTTACACAGTAGGGCCCGCCGGACCAGTCCGCTGGCGTCATAGCCCCTATGTCGTCATCGCCCTCTCACCCTTCCCACGCGTCCCACGACGCTGCTGGTTGCTATATGAAGCCAAACGGCATATATATGGGGGCATGGCGCCCGACCAGAAAAGGTGTCTGTTTGCGACGCTTTCCCTCCGCCAGCAGATCGATCGCCTTCGTCCACTCCTCCACCGTCCATTGCCATGATTCCGTTCCCTTGTCGGCAACAGCCATGAACGCTACCTCCTAGACATCCCACTAGGACCGGAATCCCTGATTGGTCTAATATGTGGGGAAGAAAGCGACGAGAGGAAGGGAGAAAAAGCACGACCTGACGAGCACACCTGCAGAAGTCCCTCCCCTCTCGGCCCTATCACCTGACGGCATCTACATCCATGGACCGGGCAGAGCCGCCTCGGTCTTCAGGTTTACTCGATCGAAATGTTCATACCGCTCGCACCAGCCCGGCCAGATGTGAATACCACAAAACACTCCTCCGAAACTACGCGTCGGGCTGGAGATCGGGGGCTAAGCCAGGAAAGGGCAAAAGACCAGAGTGGGCAGTCTGAAAAAGAAAATCAGAGACAGAAAATCTCCACCACTCCTGGAAGGATGCGCGCTGAAATCATAGGACCCCCTTGACGTATGCTGTCAAATACAACCGGCGATGAGAGTGAGCCCAGAGTGTCGATCCCCACCGCCGTCGCTGGACCTCCCCGAGAGCCCATTTACATCATCGCTGACATGCCCTGACGACGGGGACCCCATCGGCGCACGTGGAGGGTTCCCTCGGTGGGATCTATCACCAGGGGAGGGTTGTGCCTCAGATATTCCCAAGAGAGTCAATCTTCGACCCGGTCGACGAGGATCAGTGACGAGGGTCAGGTGGCATTCAACCCATCACCGTCCATGGAAGCAAGGAGTGTGACGGTCAGCGGACATGAGCCCATCTGCGGGCACTCTGGAGGATGATTATTATCGTGATCACCGGCGGACAAATGGCGCACCGTCCCAGCCACCAGACCGATAAACCACGGCAAATGCTACCAGGCAATGAGAATCACCGTCTGGGCCCTGGTGACTGTCCGTCCGCTGGGACCTCCCGAGGGAGGTTCTGGGCCCCCAGGGACCGTCCATATTTAGCCATGGCGGTATGGATGCTGGTAGACTCCGCGGATGTCAGAAATGAGGTTAGATTAGGCCTTGCGGCTGCGGGGGACTTTGAAGCTAAGATACCCGAGAAGACTCGGAACATGACCTCATCGTGACTCTCGCGGCCGACTAGATCAGGGGACATGAGGGCATATAAATGAGCACGAGACGGGCATCTCCTGGGTGATTCTGGCTTTGCCCTCCTGGAACGGGGGTACGTGGGGTCGCAGCGCGATCCATGAACTCGAGGAGGCCTTTTTGGGTCTCGTCCAACACCCGCCAATCACTTGCATGGGTTCCCCCAATGACATCAGGGTGGATCGGAGCGACTGCCAATCCGTGGCCGCCGCTGACGTTCGAGGGGCCGTGCCAAGTCTCCCAAAGCTTGGGCCGCCTTCCAGACACTTCGATGAAAAGAATTCCTCATGCCGACCAGCCAGAGGACAGAGGGTGACGTCCAGTAGGATCAGAGGGCGCCCATGCTGGGAATTGTGTTTTGTTATGTGAGGGGTACAGCATGAAAGGGGACCCGAATCACCCGGGGGTTTAGGTATCAATTACGTGAGTAAGGCACGTATCGAGGATGGCTCGCGGATGGATCCTTCGGCCGATTCTCGCGATGGTTACTCCACCCGCCCCTTTTTAGGAAAGTCTTTGTCTTCAACGCTTTCTGGAAGATGGTGGGGCATCGCTTACCGGAGGGTTCCTCTGTGGTTCTCTTCTTGGTTAGGACGGCAGACTAAGGCACAACACGCAGACTGTATTGTGTGCTCTAGATGTAAGGAATAGTGGGGTGTACATCTGGATGGGAACAGCTCAGACGAAATTGTCTACACCGAGCCCTTGTCATGGGTGCCGTAGAACCCCTCCGCGGGGTGACCACTGACCCCTCAAACGTGGCCGTTGCGTGTGATTACGGCGTGGTACTAGTATTGCAGTCAGAGCATGACATCAGACTGCAGACTGCGGACACTGTGTTGACCCGAGACTTATCAGTACTCTAACAAACGCGTATGGCGCGACTTATGGATTCTCAGATAGTCTGGTGTCTCATCTGACCCGATCCATACCGCACTCACAGCTCAGACTGATCAATCAACCTTGTCGAGACTAACATCGGGATTCAACTGCGGGATGTGTCTCTGTGCTATAGAGATGGCGGAGCTTATTCTTACCCGTTGAAGCAGAGTAAGTCGGGTTCAACAGGTATGCGCGATGACTGGACCCATCAGTACATATTAATTAGGATATTTTATCCGTAACCCGTTGCCCACAAGGAATTAATAGTCCAATCAAGGATACGTCCTATGTCAGTCTAGATCGCGTCTGTGTTCAGCCCCCGTTATCATGGATAAGATCAATACAATACCTCCAGGTACCTTACCTAGGTAGCTATCCATGTAATTGTACCTAGGGTACCTAGGTACCTTCTGAGGTGTCATATTTACATCAGTCTTTGACACTATGGTGTTAGTATAGTAAACGACAATATACAAAATAACGTCGCATCTATAAAAACGAGCAATACTCGTGAAATCCCTCGGTACATTTGATTGTTGAGGTTGACCTCAACAAAACAACGACAAATGCGCCTTACATAATTAACCACCAGCCAAACCACCTCGGCATCTCAACGCCAGGAGGCTGGCTACCTACCAAACAAACACCCCTATATACCCCTACAACCCACACTAATCAATTGCACCAGCAACAGACCTCAAGCTCCAACCCAGCGACGCACTCTCATTCCACGAAACGAACACCCACCCCCCAACAACACCGCGACACCGCGACACCAAACAAGATGCCCTCCAAATCCGGCCCCAAGGGCCTCACAAACTCTACCTAATCGCCTACAACGCCACCAGCTTCACCCTCTGGGCAACCTGCACCCTCCGCGCCGCCTCCCTCGCCCTCCAGAACCCGGAGAACCTCCCCTCCGTCTTCAACGAGATCTACTCGCCGCTCCTCATCGCGACGCAAACCCTCGCCGTGCTCGAGATCCTGCACAGTCTGCTCGGCGTGGTGCGCGCGCCGGTCGTCACGACGGCCATGCAGGTCGCGAGTCGGCTGTTGCTGGTGTGGGGGTCATGTTCCTGTTCCATGAGCAGGGCGATGGGAAGGGGATTGTGGGTGGGGAGGGGGCGGCTAAGATTGGCGATTATGCGTTCTTGGGATGCTTGAGTGCGTGGGGGGTGACTGAGTGTATTCGGTATGGGTTCTTTGCGTTGCAGGTGCTTGGGACCGGGGTGCCGGGTGGTGGACTTGGTTGAGGTAATTTCCCTTTCCTTCTGGGTTTCTTCTGGCTGTCTGGGGTTGAGGGGGGTGCGAGACTGACTGGCTATTGACAGATATAACACCTTCTACGTGCTGTACCCCTTGGATCACCAGCGAGTGCGTCATGGTCATCCAGGCGTTGGGCCCTGCTGCCGAGTTCAACCCGCTCTATCGGTACTTCTTGATTGTGGTGCTTGCGATCTACGTTCCTGGTAAGTTTCTATCCAGAATACATTATCTACCAATCTGCTAACCAACCGTGCTAGGCTCGTACATCCTCTACACGCATATGATTGCCCAGCGCAAGAAGGTCATGAAGAAGCGCGCGGAGTAAAAACCATACGGTGTTTCTGCGCGATGGTGAGGGTCTTGTATAGATAGTAGATGGATGGATATCGGATTCGTAACAGGCAGCGTTGCTGCAATGTATTTCGCGCATGCATATCTAAAAGTTTTAAATCTCGTCCAAATTTTCATCATACATCCTTCATGATATCTCGAACCGCTTTCGCAGCGAACCTCTTCCGTTCTTCTTCCGGTAGCTCGTCGCTCATATCTATGCAAATATCAGCTCGCATCCTCCGAAGCAGCATAGACAGTAGACATACCTTTGATAGCCTTCATCCGCGAGAGCAGTGCCTCCACCGCATCCACATCAAGTTCATCATCACCCTCCCCAAGCACATCAGAGTCATCGACGTGCTCCTCGCCTCCTCGCTCAATGGCAAACCGCAGGCCTACCATCTCGCGCTCAAGCTCATTGACTTCCAGATCAAACCGTTCTCCTCGTCCAGACCGAGCAGATGTCTCTCCAGATCATCCTCATCCATATTCCCCGTCTCGGCCGTCGTCTCATCGGGTATATCCGTCCACTCGTGCGTTTCCAACACCTCCCGAATGCGACGCATACCCTGATACTCTACTCGAATTAGCAAGGGCTTCACAATCGAACCACAGAAGGATGAAAGAAATACATACCCCCAAACTGATTCCGCGCGTCGCCCTCCTCCTCCCTCGGATCCCAACTCCAACCTCCAACCCCATCATTCCCATCTCATATAACTGATCCTCCCACCACGCCACCGAGAACGGCTCCTCCTCGTCACTCCCACCCAAGATACCATCCTCATCCCATCCTCTCCAATCCCACCACCACTACCCCCAGCATCACGAACAACTCTACCCCCCTTCTTCCCAACCAAAACAACCACCCCCGGAATCTCCCCCAACCCACCCTCTCCTCCTCCTCAATCACTCCCTCACCGACAGAATAGCGCGCACAAAGTCTTTCAGCGCGCGCACATCATCCCGCTCCGTAATATCGTCCACATCCCCACCCCCAGCGGAGAGCGTAGAATCCATCTCGAAATTACGCACACAGATCACCACCGCGCCGACCGCGTCGCGGACGACCTGCGCTTCGGCGCTGGAGAGGCGGTTTTCCATTGTGCGGGGGTGAGGGATTGCGCGGGGTCGTCGTCGTCGTCGTCTTCGGTGGTCTTGGCCTTGTCTTCCGCCTTGGCTCTGGTTTTTGGTAGGTTTGGAGGGCGTAGCTGAGGATGAAGGAGGAGAGTCTAACGGAACCTCGTCGACCCAGATCGGCACCTCGGCTTTGTAGTATCTGTTCTCGATGCGGAGGGGCGGGTGTGTCGTGTACCCCGCGAAAGAGGACGTAGTCGGGGGCTCTGCTTGCGCGGTGGATGTGTCTGTATCTGTATCTGTCTGTGTCGCTGGGGTAGGAGCTGAGGTTGAGGTTGAGGTTGGAGGGGTGGCGACTGGTACGCCCGTGAGGGAATGGAGGAGAGGCGGGATGATGGATGTTGAATGCGAGGTCGGCGAGAGGATGAGGAGACGGCGGGGGTTGCGGATGGTTTTGGGGGAGGATGATTTCCCCAGTGGAAGAGCGGACGTCGTCATTCTCAATTGCGTATGGTTGTGGAGGAGGTGTGGAAGAGTTGATGCGTGGGCTGTCATCGAGGGGTGAGTGAAGATGGTGGGTGGTGCGGGGAGATCAGCTTGAGGGAGCTTGAGCTTAGGAACCTCGGTGCCGATATATCTATCCTCCTCTTGCACTACCTGCTTCTGTCACCACATACACAATTCTCCTCCTCTATTCCAAAAGTCTATGCTCCATAAGAAAGAACTATCAAGGTAACAAGAAAGGTAGTGGGTATAAATATCATCGATTCAATCCTAGACTATTTTCACCCAACAACACGCCGAAAAAAGACGTAGCGTAGCGTAGCAAACCACAGCACAACCATGACCTGAGAAAAAAACAATAATATTAAAGAAACGCCAGAAAAACCAATCAACCCTCTCTGTCCCCGTGCGCGCTGCACCGTCGCCTTACCACGAGCAAGACCGACACCACGTCCGCGCTGGCCCCGGGAGCGGAACATAGGAGCGTTCCTACGTCCAACACAACTCGTTAGCATTCGCCCAGCAATTTAATATCAGAAACGTCGTCATAAGCGACAGGGGCGACAGAGCATACCGCAGCATATCCGGCACAATGAAGAACCGCACGTGGCTACCCCGGATGTAGACCTGGTCAAGATGTGAGACGCGACCGTCGCGCGCCGTAACGGTGATGTCCTTGAGTTGCACGTTCATGTTGTCCTCAGCTAGACGACGTCAGTATCTTGTGTATTTATTGCCGATGGGATCAAGCGAGGTGGGAGAGGAGGGGAGACGCAGACGCACCCTCGAGAAGTTTTCCACGATACACGACACCGGAGGTGATTTCTAGCGTGACGACGTGGCCCTACGGTATCAATGCGTTAGTATCTCTCTCTTATTTGCGCAGACGGGAAGGAGACTCGAAACACGGAGAGATAGGTAGAGAGGTGTGCGTACCTGCGCCTCGTTGAGGAGCTTGATCGGGATTCCGATCGTGCTGGTGAGCTTGCCCATTGCGGCGTGTGTGTAGCGAGGGAGCGAGGAAGTAGAGGGTGTGTGCGGTGAAAAAGCGGAAGAAAAGGTCTCTTCCGGGCAATGGAGAATCTGTCGTGGGAGAGGTTGATGCGCTGAGCGAAGGAAACGGTGGATTGGACGGAGTTCAGGCGGAGAGTTTTGCGGCTCTTTGCCAAGACCGGATCTCTCCATCACCGCCTAAACACTTCTCTACTTCCTCCTCTCCTATCTAGACATCCTCATCTCCCTCCCTCCAATTGCGCCACGTCTACCCATTCTCTCTTCAGAACCCCATAAATAGGCCCGGAGTGAACACGGAAGAAAGAGGAAGCCAAGATGAACCCCCCCAACTCCAACCTCCGCGCCTTCAACCTAGCCGTACAAACCCTCCTCAAAACCCCCGCGCAATTCCTCCCACACCTCACCATCCCAACAATCACCCACCTCCCCGAACACATCGTCCAGCAATCCAACAATCTCTCTCTTCAGCCTCTACAAATCAACCCCAATCCAGCGCATCATCCACCGCCTCAAGCACAAGCACAAACACCCCCGAAAAGCCTCAAGGCCAAGGCAAAGAACCCAAAGAGATCACCATCCGCGCCCTCGTCCTCGACAAAGACAACACCCTCTGCGCACCCAAAACCACCTCCTTCCCGCCCCAAATCTTCGAAAAGCTCCATTCCCTCCGCACATCCCCCACCTCCCCCTTCAACCGGGACACGCACCCAGACTCGATCCTAATTGTCTCCAACCGCGCCGGCTCCCACCCGCGCTACGACGCCGAAGTCCTCGACCTCGAGGACCGGCTCTCCGCGCTGCGCATCCCCGTCTTCCGCCTGCCAGCCGGGAGCGAAAAGAAACCCTTCTGCGACGCGGAGGTAGTGGATTGGTTCCGGGAGCGGGGGGTGATTGCGCGCGCGGACGAGATCGCCGTCGTGGGGGATCGGCTGGGCACGGATGTCTTGATGGCGGCGCGGATGGGGTCGTGGAGTGTGTGTGTCGGGATGGGATTACGGAGGGGGTGGATGCGTCCAGGGGTGAGAGGAGACCGGGATGAATGTGTTGGAGAAGATGGAGGTGTGGGTTGAGCGGTATTTGAGGGAGTCGAAGGGGTTGAAGGCGCCGCCGCCTCGGGGGTGGAATCAGTAGGTTTCTTGCTTTGTTGCCTCATACCTGATGTTTATAGATAGATGTATAGTTGCGGTTGCTGCTGCTTGCATTGCAGCATGTTTCTCTGCGCGGATACCCATAGCCATAGCATAGAACTTGATCTTAATTCTGCATGCTGAGATTTATGTATCAACTTGTACTCGGGCACATACAAGCGCTAGGCTACTCGGATGATAAGTTACGACACTACAAAGGGAAGAAGTACTCTGCTATGCAATCTCATTGTCAATCTCCAAACCGCGAAGAATCTCTCAACTCCGCTAGAACAACAACCATGCGCCAGGAGCTAGCTACATCGCAGTAGACAACCCACAACCGAGATCAACCGAAATGAGAATCAAGCAAAACAGATAATAAATGACCATCACAAAGGGAATATGCAAACAAGTTCCGAACCCACCAACCCAGAACGACCAAAACCAACTCAAAAGATCTCCATCTGTCTGAGTTTCTGGCATAACCACGTTAAAAGCCCCGACCAGGTATATAAACAAAAAGAACAAAAGGTCAAAGGGAAATCAAAGCAATAATGGGGAAAGAAGAAGATAAAACTGCCCAGCGAAAATGCCGAGCAAATGGGTAAACGTTCAAGGACCAGCCGCGGAAGAAGGGTATTAATACAAAAGAAACAAATGAACCAAAAATCGCTGAGAACATATCACAGGAAAGAAAAAAGATATATCCTCCTCGTCATCATCAACAGGGGACGCGCGAGGGCATCCCCATCGTCTAGAGAGGCGCGTTTGAAGAAGTGGCCAAATTGGGTATCTCCAAATATGTATGATGAACCACGTTCATCGCCAAAGGCGGGAGCCTTTTCATGAAAGTCGCACAGTGGATTGCCACAGTCGAATGCATGTCGGATCGCTTTCGCAGCAAGAAAGAATCAGATCAGGCCCATTGCAAAGGGCCGTTCAGCAGATTGCTGAACTCACGAGCCAGGGCCAACGTGTTGGGGTCGACATTCTCCAAGGAAGTCATGCTTTGGTAGTCGCCTTGAACCCCGGGAGAGGGGGTGGTTGGACAGCGTTTGGATGGGAAGATCAAAGGTACTCCCTTCAAGCCCCATCGTCGTGGGCACCGAGAAGTTCATGTTGTGCTTAGAGAACATGCCGTTCATGGGCATGCCATCATCGGCAAAGCTCGGCTGGTGCTCATTTCCCAGCCCGTACATCTCCTGCGACGAATGCATGTTCGTCATCGGAGGGGACTGGTCCGCGATCATGGGGTCAGCGTGGCTGACGTTGGAGTACGGAGATGCCGCCTGGGTCGCCAGCGTCGACGAGTCCACCTGAGGCGAGACAAACGGCATATTGAACTGAGGATTGATGTTTGTCGCAACCGGAGTGGACTCCCCAGGAGGTCCCGTGGTGAAGAGTCCAGGGCTGGCAAACTCGGACGGCGAATTTGTCGTCGCGGCGGACATGGGGTGGCCGCGCGGGTCGAAGCCGTAGGGAGCAGAAGTATCGATGCGCAGATTCATGGCCAGGGGGTGGGTGGACTGCGGAACAGGCGCGAAAATGCCCGAATCTGCCTGACCAAAGTGGGAGGGGTTCTGCGGCATCTGGTAGGAGGAAAGCGGAGTCTGCATGGCGGAGAAGTCGACCGCCACGGGAACGGAGCGGCTTCGCTGGCGCTTGTGTCCGCGCGCAGCCTGGTGGAGGCTGATCACAGGGTGGTTCTCTGGGTACATGCCTCCCATGAAAGCGGGCGCGAATTGGTTCGGCTGCGAGGCGGGGCGCTGAATGAACGGCGGAGACATCGGCGCATTCATGCCGAAGTTGTTATACGCGAGACGGTTCTGGAACGATTCCAACGAGACCAACTTGGCCAACTGCACACTGAGAACCTTCGGGTGACCTCCAAGGTGATGCACCATGATTTGGCTCGCCTCTGGTCCTCCGTGAAGTCACCACATTGATAGAAGCCACCAGAGTTGGAAGAATCCATGTAGAAAAGCGGAGGCCGGTTGAGTTCCACGACGAGACCACCCGGGCGGGGAGGAGCCCCGTTGGGCTGGGGGCCCTGGTCGCCGGACTCCAGAGTGATGTTCTTGATGTAGGCAAACGGGTACTCGATCTTGTAGCCGGCGGAATCGTTGTTGATGTAGTAGGTCATGCACGCCTTCTCGGGAGAGTAGAAAACAACCAGGTCCATCGCGTTTTGTCCAATGCGCCGCCAGCTGCCAACCGTCAAGGAGCGACAGGTAAAGTGGTGAATCACTGGATGGGTTAGCGGCGATTCTGTCGCAGTGTCGTGAAGACTTCGCACCAAACTTACCGACTTTGCCAGAGGGGTCGACTCATTCGGGTAGGCACCGTTGGCTCCAAAACTTCCATTACGGCCGAAAGGATCTCTCGCGCCAGGCTTGTTCGGGTCGAATTGCATGGCCAAGTATTGGCGCATCGACTCGGGGATGGAATCGCAGCCTTCGCCGGTTTCGATGCTCTTTTTCGCGAGCATCTTGATCTTGGCGCGTCTACTCACGTACATCATGGTCAGTCACGAACTCTAAGTTCCGACGGGTCCACCCTGCACATACCTGTTTGGAACCAAATCTGAACGGAGCGCTCGGTCATGTTGATCTCCTGGGCGATTCTCTCGCGCGTGGCGGCGGTCGGGTGGGGTTCTTGTTGAATTCCACCTCGAGGGTCACCAGCTGGTCTTGGGTCGCGCGTTGGCGCTTGTTGTTCTTCTGCTGCTGGGTCAAGGTGCTCTTGCGCTGCGGACGACGGTTGTTGTTGTTGGAGGAAGTCGTGGCGCTCGACATGGAGGGAGACGGGGTGGAGGCGGCCGACGAAGAGGAGGTCGGGGCGGTGGAGGCGGTCGCCGTCGACATGGCCGACGGGTCGGGGGCGTCTATCGAAGACATCATTTGCAGGGATTGACCGAAGATGAAGTAGGGTGGTGATAAGAAAGAGGAATCGACCAGGTGGAGTAGTGGTTGAAGATGAAAGGAGGGGACGATGTGACGATCCGGCCGACAGTCAAGATGGGGGGGGATGTCCGATCTCTGCAGCAGCGTCAAGCGCCAGAGAGCAAGGGCGATATCAAACGAATGGAAGTGTTGAGGCGGGAAATCGGAGGATGTCCAAGATTTCCAGGACCAGCAACACGAAGTGGGGGATTGAGCGCGTCGCAGAAGCGTTCAATGGAGTGGATCCAAGTAATAAGAAGCGGGGAATGAATAAAAGAGCTGTCCTAGGCAGCTTGTCAGGCGAAAGGAAATCTGAGCCTTCGCAATCGTGGTAAATGGCGGTGAAGTCCAGTCGCATCGATCAGAGCAACGAGGCGGATGGAAGGATGACAAATGAGGATCACCGTCCAGACAAGACGAGAGCGTCGGCGATATAGCGAGTCGATCGTGAAAGAGTGAAACGATCGACGAAGGATCGGATGAAAGGAATGAAAGAGAAAGAATGAATGAATGAATGAAAAGAAGGAGTGAATGAAAGGAACAGGATGGTCGATGGGGGGGAGGAAAAGGAAGGGAAGGGAAGAGAGAGAGAGAGAGGAGAGGGAGAAGAGAGGAGAGCGACGAGAGAGTCAGGAGATGGGGAGGGTGGCCCAAAGCGGTTTAGGGGGCGCTGGCGGCTTTGGCACCGGCGGTTCCTGACTTCCTGACTGCTCCGTGGGGCGTCCCTTAGTCGGGTTTTGCCTTCGCGTTTCTCGCTTCTGGAGGCAGAGGGTGAGACGGCCAGAGTTTGGTGCTCGTTCGTTTAGCGAGAGGTCTACCTAGGTCTTCGGTGGTGGTGTGTTGAGGTCCAGTGCGAAACACCGTCCGTCGCGTTCGATATTATTTATAATCGCTTCGTCCGCCAGCCTGCCAATAACTGCATGGTTGGTCGAAAAATCATCACCACCACCAAAATAAAATAAACATGCGGAAAATCCCCATCGCCAGCAATCAAGGTAGGGGACAGACCACCACTACTGTTTTGGCCCCTGCATCAGCTCTGGTACGGCTGCCCGATCGTGGTGAGCCTTTCCGGTCTCTCCTCCAATGACGGCGAGGGGCTATCTGTAGGATGCGAGGTACATCCCTCCCCGTCGTCCACCGTGTATCAGTCTGGAACTGTCGGAACGGTTCCCTCTCCGCCTGTGCCTGAGCGCCTGAGCAGCAGGTACAGCCGTCCACCTGCTGGAGGGACCTCCAGTCGGTCTGCAGGTACCTGCTGGTACCTGAGGTACCTCAATCCAGGACATCCTCCGCCCTGTCCGCCGTACTACGACCACCCACTACGAACCCTCACTAGTTCCTCCGTCACGACCGGAACTAGTGCCAATGAGGTTGGTAGCCGGAGTATGTTGCCTTCAGATCCAGCAACTCCCTCACCAGTAATCAAGGTTCCTAACGGGGTCTGGTCAGGACCCGACCGACCGGCCGGGTGACTTTCCCGGTACAACGACTGACACTGACAGACGGTGACAGCCAAATTCTGGTCGTGTCCCAACGGAAAGCTTCTGCTATACA
>JASHHO010000086.1:0-24448 GCA_039763685.1 Aspergillus micronesiensis | reverse complement strand
AATACTATTAGTATTATAGAATCTAGTATTTATATAAAAAAGACTAGATGCTTAATCTCTATTTATCTTTTTATAAGAAGTTATATTAGAGAAAGAGTTATTTTTTAATATATTAGGTTAGTATAATATAGCATTATCTAACTAAATTATTAGACTATAGGGTATTTAACAGATATAAAAATTATAAAAATCAGAAAAATTAAATATTAAATTAAGGATTATATCTTTCTATTTAGAAAGTGGTATTAGCTTTATTTAGCCAAGCCTAGAGGGGTAGTATTAGAGGTAAACCTCTAGAGTCCCTAAATAGACTTTGTTATAGTAAGCAAGAGCCTATAATCTATAGAATAATTAGGTCACAGGTTATAGATCCTAAATATAGTATCATCATCTTTATTCCTATAATAGTTGTAGATCACTAGTTCCACCACTTTAATATATAATATACTAATATGTTAGAAATAATTCCTAATATTTTTATTTTAGATTTGCTTATCAAGTATTATATAATAATACTATCTTTAATTATAATTATTGGGCTCTCTAATAGCTTAGCTATTTTTATATAAATAAAAGGAATAGGAGGCCTAATACTAGTTTATATATATAACTATATATAGAAAAGGGGTATAATACTATATTAATCTAGATAGTGTAAAGCCTTTAGTACTAACACTTTAGTCCTAGTATAGGTAATATAGTATAGAACAATAAAGTTAGAGTAATATTAATTAGATATAAATCTAAAATATTAAAAAAAAAACTCTCTATTTAAAACCTATACTTATCTTTAAAAGAGAAAGACTTAGACTAATCTTAAAAAAATCCTAAATATTATTTTATAGACTATTAATATCTTACTCTATAGATACTTTAGAGAATATATAGAACTATATAGTAGACTATTATTATTTTATAATAAAACCTCATTCTTAAATAATATAAACTTACCCAAGCCCTAAGCTAGAAATATATAAAATATTAGTAGTTATTGATATACTCAATCTAAAATAGTAGGTAGGGGGCTAGGGTCCTCTTATAATACTATATTATAAGAAGAAACTCCTAAAAAATTAGTAATGATAAATAAATAAAGAATTTTTTAAAGTACTATTAATCTTAAGAAATAACTAATTTATTAGAGTTAGGGAGATATAGATAATAGCTAATCTAAATAAAAAGTATTATATTTATTAACTTTATTAATAGCTTTCTAAAGCTACTCAATTGGAGTAAATCTAATATAGGGTTAGTATATATAACTCTTTAAAAGAGGAACGAGTAAGAGATTAAATACTAAACTTATAAAGTTAACTAATATTAAATACTAAACTTATAAAGTTAACTAATATTAAATACTAATACTATAGTTAACTATTAACTAACTACCTATATAGTAAGTATTATTAGTATAATAAATACCTATACCTAGATCTATTAAAATAACTAGTTAATTAGACCTCAAACGAGTTA
This sequence comes from Aspergillus micronesiensis, assembly GCA_039763685.1. Classification (NCBI taxonomy): domain Eukaryota; kingdom Fungi; phylum Ascomycota; class Eurotiomycetes; order Eurotiales; family Aspergillaceae; genus Aspergillus; species Aspergillus micronesiensis. Next base: position 22,975 of record JASHHO010000086.1, on the reverse strand, counting down.
AAAAAGTAAGTAAATAATACCCTAAAGAAAGACTCTAAATAAGATACTATATACAACAAAAAAAAATCTATAATAAAGTACTGAAATAATTAATATCTAGTAGAACTAGAGATTAATATATCTAGTAATAAGCTTATATACTAACTAGGCTCTAATAGTATTAAATACTAAGATAATATAGGAAGTATATTAAATATAAATTTTAGTTTTAGGTAACTCTCTCTAATTTATAAATGTTAGAATACTTAATAATAGCTCTATTATAGATATAGGTACTATATATATTTATAATAATCTAAGCTACTTTAAAATATTTAAGTAACCTAATATATAATTGTTTATTAATATTAGTAATATAGAATTAAGAGTACTAAAACTATTATAACTAATTATAAGAGCCCTATCAGCTAGAATATTAATATTAGATTTTATGTATATTTACATTCTAAAATTTTTATATTAATATAGTCTTAATACTCTTTAATTAGTTAGTTAGTAATGGGTCTAAACTTCATCTAAAGATAATAATAAATTAAAGACATACTTCTCTAGATAATATAACTATTAGTATACTTAGTATAAAGACCCTAGGGTTATTTAAAAGTAATTTAACTATGTATAAATTACTATAATATAGTATAGGATTATATCTAAAAATATCTATAAATTTATAAGACTAGCTTTGCTATGAGCCTAATAGCTACTACTACTTAAGTAATTACAGAGTAGACTATTATAGCAAAATACCTCTTATATAGCTAAAAAATTAGGAATAAGTAACTTTTATTAAGTATATTAGTGTTTTTAATTAGGTACTTCCTCTATATATTATCTTTAAAGGGAAGGTCTATATAAAGAAATAATATTAGAGTAATCTACCATATAACTAAAGAATTAAAGTTAGTATCTAAATAGCTAGACTAATAATAAAATAAGCCTATATTAGCTTAGGAATCTCTTATTCCTACTACTAGTTATATAACTAGGAAATACTATCTTCTAGTTCTTAATAGCTATAGCAGCCACCTAACACCTTAGTTTAATAAAATATATAGTAAGAAAAATAATTCTTATCTATATATCTACTTAGTTTTTATATCTACTAAAATCTCTGGATATTAGCTACTTTTTACCTTTAAAATATATATATAGATGCTTAGTAGAAACTAAGATATACCTTAAGTTTAATTATATTAAGCTTAATTTTCTTAAAGCTTTTTCTTGAGTATATATAGAGATCTATACTATTAGTAATCTCTAGTAGTTTCTCTATTACTAGACTAGTTCTATATAACCTAGAAATAGTACTTAGCTAGCTAAATATTTAGCTTAAAATACCTATACTACTAGGTAGCTGTTAACTAATTTAGTACCTAGACACCCTATACTACTAGATAGTTAGAAAAGCAGGTATCTCTAATAAAAAAAAGATTTTGGAGGTATATATAAAAAGACTTATAAAGTTCTACCTCTTTATTAGAGGTATAATTAGATAAGATTATTAAATATAGTAATTAGCCTTAAATAAGGCAGCTCTTATATATAAAATAACTCTATAATTTATAAGTTACATATAAAAAGTAATTTTTAAAAGAAGAAGAAGAAGTCTATTAAATAACTTATTACTCTAGAGGGTCTTTCTATTTAAGAAAATAAGGAGTAATTTTAATAAAAAAAATTAGGTATTTAAAGCTAAAGATATAGGGTCTTAGGATACTAGGCTTCCTATAGTTAGACCTCTTATATATACACTACTATAGTATTCTAATTATTTATATTAGGGGTATACCAGGGTTAGATATCCTAATTCACCTAGTAATTAGTTTTATATAGAAATATAATTGGTTAGTTAGTAAAAGGGTACTTAAATCTTACCTAGTTAAGAATTAGGTAGAGTGGTAGCTCACTTATAATAGTAACTCACTTACTAATTATATTATACAGGATGACTTCTATATAATAAAGTAGGAAAAACTTCTAATAAAAACTACTATTATATTATAATAGTAGCCTACATAGGAATAATACATATAAATATAATATAAATATAAACTAAATTTAATCTATAAAATCTTTAAAATTTTTATAATATTATAACCTCCTTTAATATTATATATTAATATTATTTCTGCCTGCCTAGTGCTAGTATTAGTAGGTATTAATCCTAAGTATCTATCTATATTATCCTAATCTCTATAATAATAATCCTATTACTTTAAGCTATTAATCCTATTATTTTAACTTCTTATTCTCTTACTTAACTCTTTATAATAAGCTAAACTCCTATACTTACTACTTATCTTTTCTATAATACTTCTGTTTTTGCAGTTCCACTCATTCCTTAAAAGTATAATATAATGTATAAGAGCCTAGATTTATATATTTACTTATATTTATTCTTATTAGCTATAATTAATATTTTAGTAATTCTATTTTTTTTTATAATCCTAGTGGCTATAGGATTGATTATATAAAATTATACTAGGAGCTCTATCTAGATTATAAAGACTATAATTATTAGAGAAATCTATTTATTCTTTATAAGATTATTATATCTAGTTAATATAATATTAGGATTTTTTTTACTTAAATTTTTTTCTATATCCTCCTCTATAGATCCTTATATAAAGAATAAATAAGTAGAATATATTCTAGGCTTTAAAATCTTAGTTATAGCTATAAAGTACTATTTCTAAGATATAAATTATAAATATATTAATTAAGTATAGTTTATTATATCTAAATCTAAATTAGGATAAAATTAGTTACTTTTTAAAGGCCTTTCTAATACTTAAATATTTTACTATAGTTAGATAGCTTAAAAAAATACTTAATTAGCTAGACTTATTTACCTATTTTATTATATTTAGATCTAATATTTTATATATCTTATTAGATGTATTATTTAGCTATTACTTATAGCTAGATTATTGATATTATTTCCTTTAGATTAATAATATTATATAGCTTTTTATAGCTAATTAATTTACTGTTTTATTTCCCTTTACTTCTTTATATACTTGTATTTACTAGAAATAGAGGTCTATATTTAAGAGATATAGTTTCTCTATTATTTAAATACTTACTATAAGTTCCTATTAACTAGAAACTATTCTTAATTTAAGTAGTATTCTAAGTACTATCTACTATCTAAAAAGACTATTATATTATAATTTAATCTTATATTTTTTCTATAGTACTTTAGCCTGTAAAGTACTATAACTAATATTATTTAAGTATTATAAAGCCCTGCTATATATATTATTAATATTAATTTAGGACTTAGGTAGTTTTAAAACTTTAACTAGCCTAGTATTACTACTATAATTAATCTATTCTAATATCTATTATTATTTATATAAAGTGTAGTTTTTTTTTTTAATATCTTTTTTATTTCTATTTTATTTTCTTTCTTTTCTAAATAACTACTACTAGAGATACCTACTAGAAAAATTAGATAAATAACCTATTAACTCTATTATCTATTTATTATAAGAATAGAAAGAGTCTTTAAATATTAATTTTTTTATTAAGCTTATATTTTTATAAATATTATTTTACTAAGCTAGTACTCTCTAGTATTATATAATATTAGAAGGCATAAAGATATTATAAATATAAGACTTATATTTATATCTAAATAATAGCTTTCTATTAATTTATTCTATCTTAACCTAAATTAAAGGTAAAAAAGCTTTATATATAGAGTATTTATTCTAGTTATATAGAAAGCTCTATTAATTATTATTATTACCTATTCTTATATGCTTTTAAATAGGGCTATTATAATATTCTATTATTATACTTTAAGAATTTTTTTTAGAATTATATTTATACTCTATAGAGTATTTAGGATATAACTACTATTAGATAAAGCTATTTTATAGCTATTAAATTTATTTTTAAAGTTAATTTAGTAAGGCCCTAGAGGGCTATTAAACTTTTATTATCTTAGTTATAAATCTTATGGTATTTTTTGAAGGTAAGTCTAGGGTCTACTTAAATTTAAATAATATTTTATTTTTTAGCTATTTTTCCAATTTTTATACTTTCTAATATTTAAGAGTAGTATGTAGAGTAACTCTATCTATACCCTTATATTAATAAATAGATTAGATAAAACTTATTAAATATAAATATAGAGGCATATTAAACTACTTATTATTATATTTATTAATAATTTTCTTAAAGTTTTTATAATTATCTACTACTTTATTATTTACTAATTACTAAATAAGATTAATAATTCTATCCTAACTATAGCCCTTAATTAAAGTAGAATTATAGAGTAAATATAAAATAAAAATAATAAAAAAAACCTATAAAATACTTATTAATATTAGGATAGGATTAAAGATATTCTAAAATATATAACTTCTAGTAAATAATTAAAGAGAAAAAGCCTTTATCTATAGAATAATTTTACTTAGCCCGTTAATCTAGAGGTTATAAAGAAGATATTAATAAATTAAATTATTATATATTTTACTTATATCTAGACTATTATATTAATTATTAGATACCCTTTCTTATATAATTTTAACCTTATTAAGTAGTATCTAGATAGTATATTTTATAGAGATACCCTTTCCACCCTCTAGATAAGTAGGAGGTAATAACTATATTCCTTAATAAAATAACTTAGTTATTTTATAATATTACCTTAAGGCCTTTATTTATTATATTAAATAAAGCTATTAGCCTATATAATTTAGTTATATAGTAGTCTTACTTAGAGCCTCCCTTTCTATAACTATAGTAGTTAATTATTAGAACTATAGGGGGTTATAACTAATATAAATATATATATTATAGATCTTTTTTAGAATCTATAAAAACTTTAAATTATTAGCTAATTAGTGTTTTATTTAGTTTAGAATATTATTCTTCTTATACCTTATTAATACTACTAAGTAAATAACTATAATAATTTTATATTACTTTATCCTAGGAAAGGCTAGTTTAGGATATTCTATATTATTAATATCTAACAGGTCTACTAATAAAAACTTAAGAAAAAAAATTTTTTTTAAAAAATTTGTATCTTTTTTTTACTATATCTACTAGATTCTAACCTAATTAAAGGTATAATTTTACCTTTATATATTCCTTATAGTTTCTTATTTATTTAGATGGTTTCTATAGTTCTTTAGAACCTATTTTAATTATCTATATGTTATGTGGGATGAACAAGACTATGGTAGTAGAGGAAGATGATGATCTTATTCTACTATCCTAGCGTTGCCTATCTACTAGAGGTTATATAACCTGTTATATAACTACCTGTGTTATATAATACATGCTAAGGACAGATAATCCATGTTCTAATAGTCTATACCCGGCCTATAAGTAAGACTAAGTTAGTAACATATCCCCCTCCTTTTTTTAAAATATAGATGTTGGTCTGTGGAATAACAGTATAATTATTAGTTAGTTAGTAAATGTAGCTATAGATTATCCTAAGGGCGCGAAGTTGTGGTTATAGATGTCATCATCATTGTCGCTGGCAAAACCGACACGACGGAGCGCGGAGTGGGTGGAAAACGTCGACAACATCTTGCATCTGGGTTTCCGGACGTAGGCGTCCATTGCACCCTCCACAAGGCATGGTAACGTGAATGTCAGTCCGTAGACATTCAGGCATAGGAAATGTAGGTAATAAGTAAGAGTAAGGATACAGTTAAGTAGTAAGGGGTAAGAAGAAGAAGGCCAGGGAGTAATAGTAAAGTAAGATAAGGGTATAGGAATCAAAGGTAGTAAGTAAGGGATAACAGGTATAAGAGAACAGAGACTTAGAAACAGGGAAAGGAGTAATAGAAGTATTAATATATATATCTTAGGTAGCTAGTAAATAATAATATCTACACATCTAGCATATATAAGTAATTTTTATTATAGGTATTAATGAGCTTCTACATATTACCTAATTACTTAATAGGGTATTAGGTATTATATTTATTAGACTAGCCTTTCTATTTAATAAGGTATTTAGTTGTCTTTCTTTTTCTTTACCTTTTATTTATTAAGCTAAAAGGGCTTTAATTTTATATAACTTATACTTATCTGTGTTATCCTCTATATAGACTAGATCTAGTTTATTAGGCCTATATTTAAATAGGTCATCTCTAGGATAATATTTAAGGTATACTACTAATATAATTAGATAGATCTTCTAGTCTTTTAGAAAGTCTAGTTAGTATACTAATAGACTAATTTTATTAAGAATTTTAAATAGACCTATATATTAGTTTAATAGTTTCTTATTTAAGATAACCTGTGTTATATATCCTTATAAAGTTAAAGCATAACCTTATTACCTATATTAAAGTTAACTGGTTTATGTCTTATATTATAGTACACCTTTGTAGACATCTAGGCTAATAATAAAGTATCTATCACTTCTTTATAATATATAAAAGTTTAAGAAATATATATTAGCCTAGGATACTATATAGTTTTATACTATATTAGTTTATAAGGTAAATATCTAGTTAATACTTATATAGTACTATTATAGGTATATTAGAATATTAATAGTATGTCTAGCCATACCTTAAGCTTTTTAAGTAATACTATTATATAATGTATCCGGCAAGCGAGTGGCCATGGCAAGCGAGCGCCATGTCACACGTTTTGCCCCTGGTCTAAAACCTCATTTACTTCAACCACCAACCATGCCTCTAAAAGCGTGTTAAAATGCTAGAGATTTAGTAGAGTAAGAGGGTAGAATCCTACTTACTATCTCTACTTTAAAAAAACAGGAAATTCATAATACTACTAAAGTAGTGTAGGTATATAATATACCATATATAACACTCTAAAGATGACTAAATGGTTATACTTTTTAGTAGAAACACGTGCTAACTCTCATAAATTAACTTAAAATAAAGAGGAATTACTTATATAATAGATTCTATTACTTATTTAATGTAGAGTACCCCCGTAACTGTCTTATATATAAGAAATAGCTAATATCCTTCTTATTATATATAATACTATACCTCTTAATTAGTTAGAGAGAAATGGGTTTGCTACTTTATTTAATAGTATAATAAGCTAAAGACATACTTCTTAAGATAATATAACTATTAGTATACTTAATATAAGGACCCTAAAGTTATAAAAAAGTAGTTTAACTATATATATTACTATAATATAGTATGTAAGGAGGAACCCTTAGGTATTATAGGCTTAACCCGTGTGACAGAGTATAATAGTATCTCACGAGAGTAGAAAGCAGTAGTATAGGACAATAGGGTAACTCTTTACTGTAGAAAATTGTCACTGACCCCCAGAAGTGCGGGGTCAGGGGATATCTATATATATATACATAGATGTATGGGGCTGAGTAATCACCCGGCTCCCTCGCGATAGGAGTTGTATACTATCCAATTATAGTATCTTACAAGTATAGGATTATACCTAAAGATATCTATAACTTTAATAAGACTAGCTTTACTATGGGCCTAGTAGCTACTACTTAGGTAGTTACTAGAGCTAATTTCTATAGTAAAGCACATCTTATATAGCTAAGAAATTAGGAATAGATTACTTTTATTAAGTATATAAGTGTCTCTAGTTAGGTACTTCCTCTATATATTATCTTTAAAGGGAAGGTCTATATAGAGAGCTAGTATTAGAGTAATCTACTATATAACTAGAGGATTAAAGTTAGTCTAAATAGCTAGACTAATAATAAAATAAGCCTTTACTAGCTTAAAAACCTCTTTATTCCTATACACTATTAGTTATATAACTAGGAAATATCGCCTTCTAGTTCTTAATAACTATAACAGCCATCTAATACCTTAGTTTAATAAGATATATAGTAAGAATAATTATTTTTATTTATATATTTACTTATTCTTTGTATCTCCTGTAGTCTCTAGATAATTAGCTATTTTTTACTATTAAAGCATGTATATAGATGCTTAGTAGAGAAGAAGATATACCTTAGATTTAATTATATTAATGAGCTTAACTTTCTTAAAGCTTTCCCTTAGTGTATACAAAGATCTATACTACTAGTAATATCTATAGTAGTTTCTCTACTACTAGGCTAGTTTTATTAATATAGAGAGGATACTTAGCCAGCTTACTATTTAACTAAATATACTAATACTACTAGGCAGCTAGTTAATAAATTTAGTACTTAAGATACTCTATACTATTAGATAGCTTAAAAAGTAGATATTTATAGTTAAAAGAAAGCTTCTTTAAAGACATATATATGAAGAAATACTTATAAAGCCCTACCTCTCTTTAGAGGTATAATTAGATAGATTATTAAATATAATAAATTAGCTATAAATAAGACAGCTCTTATATATAAGAAATCTATAATTTATAGTTATACACGAGAAGTAGCTTTTAAAAGAGAGAAGAAGTCTACTAAATAGCTTACTACTATAGAGGGTCTTTCTATTTAGAAGAGTAAGGAGTACTTTTAACAGGAGAATCAGGTCTTTAAAGCTTAAGATAGTATATCTAGGGATCTAGAGCTTCCTATAGTTAGACCTTATATATATACACTATTACAGTATTCTAATTATTATACTTAGGGGTATACTAGGGTTAGATACCCTAATCCACCTAGTAATTAGTTCTATATAGAAATATAATTGTTTGTTAGTAAGAGGTGCTTGAATCTCACCTAGTTATAGAACTCTGGTGGAGCTGGGCTGCTCACTTATCATGGCCACTCGCTTGCTGGATTGTTACTAGAGGTATCTTAATAGTCTAGTTTATTTATTCACTTTATCCGTCTATTTAGGTATAGTAAGAGGTGGAGTATAACTACTTAATACTATACTTATCTATTATTATAACTATACTAAGGATATAAACTTAGGATCTCTATCTAAGATAATTACTATTAGTAGGCCCTAATTACCTATTACTAGTCTATTAAGTAGAGAGTCTGCCTATTATTCTATAGTCTAGTTATTATATCCTATAATAGTAGTTATTTACTTAGTAAATTTGTCTATAACTATTATAATAGTATTATAGTGTCCTTTAGGTAGTACAGTAATTATATTAATTATTAGATATAAAAAGGGACTATTAGAATAAGTACTAGTTATAGAAATCTATAGGAGATATTACTATAATTTCTTCTTTAGGTATTTATAATAATGTTTAATATATTATTTAACCTAGTAACATCTTTTATAGTATTAGTATACCTGGGTATTCTATTATTAATTAATACTAGGGTAACCTTTTATATTATACATATCTAGAGTACTTTATAAACCAATAAATATAGAATATAGAGGTAGTCTTTATAGTAAAACAAACATTATTTACCTTATATAGTAGTTTAATAGAATATCTACTGTTCTTATTATTATGGGTTAAGTTAGTATTTATAACTATTTTAGGTCTATTGAGTATTTATACTTAACATATTCTATAAAGTTATTATATAAGTGTATATAATAGATTATTAGGGTATAAAAATTAGGTTTATTATTAATCTATATAGGGTATCTAGTGAGTATTTATTAGAGTCATCCTTTATTATATATTAGTAACTAGGACAATATATCTAGTATAATATAAGCTTTTTCTAACTTATAATAGAAATATAGTCTAAAAATTATTAAATATACTATATATAGATAAGTCATAGATTCAGTTTATTAGTTAATAAAGTAAGACTTATCTATATTACTATCTAGATAGTTACTAAGTAGTTAGTATAGATATATACTCTAGCTATATAAGCTTTAATTATATAGTAGACCTTTTTTATGTTCTAAATAACCCTGGCTACTTCTAACTTAGTTAGCTAGTAGTTCTTCTTTACTATATTAAGTAAGTAGCTTAGAAATATAATAGATTATATAGTATCTTTATTTAGTAGCCTTAGTATTATCCTATATATACTTCCTAGTAAATAATAGATTTATTATACTTAGTATAAAAAATTATTAGACTATAGCCTTACCTTTTTTAAGAGTTAGAATTAATATCTAGCTAATATTTAGAATTAAAATAAGTAAGCATTAATATTAAATAAATACTAGTAAATAGACTTAAAGCTTTATATTCTTATCTAAAATTATATCTAATAGAGTATTATTAGTATAGTACTTTTAGCTCTTTCCTTGCTATAATCCTAGACTAGTAAGATAAGCTTTCTATTTTTTTAGTTAGTCAGAGGATCCCTATATAAAATAAAATATATTATTATAATTATCTAGCTATACTAATATAAGTAAAAGATTAGACAATAATTTAGGAAAATTTAATATTTAGAAGAGCTTTAACTTTATTCTTAGCTATAGTTATTCTTAGTAAAGAAATATTCTGTCCTAGTAATTAGACTAATAGAAATATAATAAAATATTTAAGTAGGATTTAATAATATACATCCATTTATATTTAATAAAAAAACTTATTAAGATATTATAGGTATACCTTAAAGGTTTAACTAAAAATAAAAAAATTATTAATATAGATATAAATAAAGCATCTTATTTATTAGAAGATTATATTAATTTATTACTATATATAGCTATTAAGTTTATAAACCCTATTAGATAAATCTTAAAGTACCCTATCTATAATAGAAGATAATACTAGTATACTAATAGCTATCCCAGATAAATTAGTTACTAATAAAATATCTTTATCCTATCTACTATAGTAATATAGCTGTAGCTAGTAATTTAGCCAATAATCTTATCCTATATAGTATAGGGTAGATATCTAGAATATATTTTATATCCTCTATTATAGTTATTAATAACTGGATGTTTCATTATAATTATCTAATTATTCTCTTTAAATGTCTAGGTAGTAATAAATAGGTACTTTTAATAGTATTAGGTTTTAGTATAGTATTATATAAGTTCTTATTTATATAGATTATCTAAAGCCTTATTAATTAGGTAGTAATTTTCTAGTTTTTTAGGATATACCTTATTTTAATACTTTTTAAACTCTGTCTTCCCATCTATCTTTTAAATAAATGTATATCTAATATTTCTCTAAGACATTAATTACTTATTTATTAGTCTATATAGTAGGATACTATTAATATTAGCTATTTAGTTATTTAATTATAGTGCCTATACTTACTATACTTATACTATTATTTAATATGTGGATATTTATAGTTTTATTAGGTTTTAATAGCTGCTTCTATGTGTCCTTCTAGTAGTATAATAGTAAGATTCTATAGGGTTTTAGTATTAATATAATATATAATATTTAATTTAAATTCTGTTAGATAATTAACTAGCTTATATTAGTATAATTACTATATTATTATACTATCTAGTTAACTATTATATATATAAAGTAAAATTTACATTCTTAAGCTATATAAAAAAGGGATAGTTACTTATATTACTAAGATTTAAAAGATATAGTTTTAGTTAAAGGATAGATTCTTTGATAGCTTAACTAGAATTAAAATAGTTATATATAGTAGGACAGAGTATTATATTATATATATATATATATATAGATAATTATATTCTAGATAGGGGCTTATAGTAATAGAAAATATTACTTAATTATATAATAATATTAAAGTATAATATATAGTAAAATTAATAATAAACCTATAAGTACTAAGAATATTAGTCCTAACTAATATATTTACTGATTAGTTCTTTTACTAGGTGGGCTTTAATTTGTATCTTTACTAGTACCTTAATACTATGTCTAATTATAGGGAAATATAGGTTAATTATATAAATTTAGTACTAATAAAACTATTAGAGATCCCTTTTATTAGAACACCCGAATATTATTATATTTTAGTATTTAGAAGGTGCTTAAGTAGTAATTCTTAGTTTATTATATTAGAGTATAGCCTAAGTCTAGATAGACTATTATTATTAGATATTTAGGGTTTAGATAGACCTTAGCTACTATAATATTATCTTAAAGGCTTATCCCTAGTAATATAGGCTAATATATGTCTATACCTTAGATAATAGGGGTATTAATATTAATATAATATATATTTATATTTACGGGTTAGCCTTAATAATTAGGTATAATATATACATAATATATTATTAGATAGGAATAAAGTTTTATACTAATTATACTAAAATAGTTATTTCCGTACTATTAATATATTAGGTATTATAACCCTATTTATTTAGTTATAAATATTATATTACTAATTATTATATAATAGATCTTACCCTAGATTATTATAATCTAGAGTATAACTTATTATTAATATATTTATTATATAATTAGTTATTATTTCTCTTCTGTATAGTATGCTCCTTAGTTAGATTAATATATTTATTATTAATATTAGGTATATTATCTAGTATTTCTAACTAACTATTTAGGTTATAATATATATATATTTAATTATAATATAGGCGTATTTAATTATACTAGATTTAGAGTCTAACTCTTATTTTATAGAGATTAGAATGGCTTTTACTAATTTCTATTAGTTCTTTGATTTTATTCTGGTATGTTATATCCTTAATACTATTAAGGGTTTGGGGACTATTAGGGGTTTAGGAACTAATAGGGATTATTAGCTTAGTTAGGTTATTTAGGAGTCTAGTTATAATATCAGGGCTATATAGGATAGTATAAACCTTAGCTAGTATTATAATTTTAGTATAAGGCTATTTTTAGTTATTATTTTATTATTTATTGTTCTGTTGTCTGTTTCTATTATCTATTAGTTATAGAAGCTGGTATATTCTAGTATACTATAATTACTAGTTAATATCTATTAATACTAAATTTATTAAGCTAATTAACTGCTTATAATATAATATTTTAATAAATTATACTATAGTAGTACCCTTAATAGGCTTATTAATTATCTAGTAGAGCTATATATTAAGATATTACTATATATATAAAACTAAGGAAAACTCTATATTACCTTCTTTATACTGTTTAGCCAGAGAAATGATTAAAAATATATATACTAAAGGGTTTTTCTATATTTAGACATCTAATACTATAATAAATAGCTTTAAGCTGTAAACATACTTAACTAGATAGTAGCTTAAAGTATTACTTTATTTACTTATACTAGTCCTTAATATTCTAGGTAAAGAGTAATTCTAGATAAATAAGACTTAAAAGCTCTATATTCTACTAGCTAGATGCTTTATCATAGAAATAAATATCTAAATTTTAGGATACCTTAGCTATATTATAGGATTATATAGTAATATATAGGTAGTTATAAAAGTAACTAGTAATCTATAGTATATTTTATTATTTTTTATCTATAACTTCTCTAATCCTTATAATAAAGGTATGTTAGGTAAAAGAATCTAATACTAGCTATATATTAATAGCTATTAGATGGTTTAGTACTAATAGGGTTAGAGATAGGAGTAATATCTATATCTATTCTATAGTTATATTATTAATAATACTTTATAAGGTTTTATTTATTTATATTATTATAATAGCTATTTATTATATCTACTACTATAATATATTAACTTTATTATTAGTATTATTTATTCCTCTAGTTAAGCTAGAACTAGATTATCTAGTTAATAATATCTTATATTATCTTATTTTAGCATTTAAAGTTTTATATAATTAATTAGGTCCTATTTACTCTCTAACAATTATACAGTTAGTATTTTATAGAATATAATAAAGTTTAGTACTTTAAGGTCTTTTATAGCTTATAAAAATTAGTTAATTAAGGTCTAGAATATCCTCTTAGAGTAGATCTAGTTAGGAGAAAAAAGTATTTATTCTTTATATTCTATTATTAGTATAGATACAGAGCGTAGTCTAGCTTAATATAGTAGTAATACTAAAGGAGATAACATTCATAGTATTATAGAATATAGTTTAATAAGCTTTATATATATGCTAGAATATCTAGTAGATACTTAGGTAGGGTATTAATAAAACTATATCCAGTTTAATCAAGTATTATAGATAGTAAGTAATTACTATTATATAAGGGTTAAGGTTTCTAATAATAGCTTAGTTAGCTTAGAGTTAAGGCGTTATAGGTATTTCCTAATATAAAAGGTGTATATATATATAACTAGTAATAAAAATTAAGTAGTACCTAATAGTATTATAGTATAAGGTTAGTTTTAAAAAGTCTTAGATTAATAATATTCTAATTATCTAGTAATAGAGTTAGTATTAAGTCTTAGATTAATAATATCCTATTTATCTAGTAATAGATTTAGTATTATATATTATTAACTAGGTAGTTAATTATTTAAAGATAAATAACTATTGTATAGGGGAATAAGCAGACTAATCTTATAAAAATATATACGTTATTAAAATAATAAAGTAAATATAATATCTATAACCCTAGGATAACCCTAGAAAGGACATACTAACACTATTATAGGATAAACAAGATATAGTATAGAGAAAGATAATAATCTTATTTTACTATTCTAGTAGTGCCTATTTACTAGAGGTTATATAACCTGTTATGTGACTACCCGTGTTATGTGACATATGCTAAGGACAGATTCTAATATTCTAATAGTCCATACCCAGCCTGTATGGTAAGACCAAGTCAATAACATTATATATATTTCAGTAGCTTAGATATAGAGTCTTATTAATTATATATTTTTTATGGTTTTATATTTAGTAGTACTACTACTATATTATAAAAGTATAATATTAGATATATTATTCTTAGAGTTCTTATGCTTTTTTTAACTGTCTTATAGTATTTATAAGTTAAAATTAGGGGCTAGAAAATACTTAATTTTATTATTAGTATTACCTTTTCTATGGCCATATATAGATAGTAATAATACTAATATTTTAAGGATTAATTTGCCTGTTTCCTATATTATTTATATCTAATAGCTTGTATTATTATAATACTTTCTAGGTCCTCTTCTAGAGTATCTTAATATTAGGTTTTTTTTAATTTTTTTGTAATTTTACCTTTCTTTATAGTATTATAATACTAGGTACTATCTATAGTAACTAATAGTCTAAATCATCTACTTTACTTATAAAAAACTAGATTATCTATAAGATTACTAGTTAAAAATATTATATTAATAATTAGTTTCAGTATTTTTTATTACTAGATAATTATTCCTAATATACCTACTAATCTAAGTATGTAAATATTAATTAGCTTAATTAGTTTATTATTTTTTATATTATTTCTAATCTTTAGTCCTTTTTATATATAATAATAGGTATTAAAGTCTTTTAGAATTGTTTATTTAATATTCTTTTCTTTTTTTTTTTCTATAGTTGTTTTATCTTTTAGCTTAGTATCTAGTGTATACTAGATTATAATTAATTATATATATTATAGATAATAATTATTTAAATATCTAGTCTCTGGAGATAGGCTTTCTAGTATTTTATATTATCTCTAAAGAGGCTACTACTAAAGAGACTTATTATAAGTATTATAGCTTAAGCTACTAGTAGTCCTTTACAACTATCTAATAGGACTAATTATATAGATATATCTCTTTTAATATAAATATATAGACTTTAGTATATTTTATCTTTTTTTTATAATCTCCTTTTATGGCTGTCGACTATTTAATCTTTTTTAATTTTTTCCTAGTCTCTTTTTTTTTAGATAAAGTAGTATATATATTATATTTATTAATTAATAGGTAGTCTTATTTATAGTATTACTCTATAAGTTTTAACTTATAATAATCTAAGTTTTTTTATACTATTCTATCTCTTAAGAAGGTAGTTATAATTTTATTCTTAGACTTATATATATTATATTAAATAATTTAGAAATTAGTATAATAGCTTATCTCTAAAGAATCTAGATAAGATATTATAGAACTTCTTATCCAGAGGATTATCTCTAATATTATTATTAGCTATTACTGGTAGGTACTCTCTTATCTAACTATTAGCCTCCCTAAAAGAAGTAATAGAGTTAAATAAGGATTTATAATTAATTACTAGCTATATCTCTATAGATACTTTCCTTTTTTTCTTATGCTTATCCATATTATACATAATACTAAATAGTATAGGTACTTAGTATATAAGCTAGTAGGGAGTTAATACCTTAAAAACTTAAATAGGGGTATAAATTAATATTTTAACTAAGGCTAGGGGTACTATCTTAATTAATATTAGGCTAGGTGGGATATCTTTTTTTTACTAGCTTTATCCTTCTTAATAAAGAAAGTAAAATTCTTATTTATTATCTTCTTTATAGTCTCAATATAAGGCTACTTTATAGTATTCTTAAATAATCTGTCTGGGTTACTTAGAGATAGAATAGTTATTCTATTATACCTTTCTTTATATAAGTTACTTTAGTAAATTCCTTAATAGTAATACTAACAGACTAGGCTGGCAGGGTGGCGCAGTAATAGGCGCCACCTGACTAGGTACTAGGACTCCTCCCCAGCAGTAGTCTGTTGTGGGATCTTTCTCTACTCAGAGAGGCTTGTCCTAGGCCTTATAGGTTCAAATCCTACTGCTAGTAAAGGATATTTTTTTATAGTTCTATAGGTCTAACCCTGCTAAGCATATACCTAGTAATTACTAGAAAGAATAAATACTATATAACTATAAGAATACCCCACTACCAAGGGAATAGTAGAAAAGATATAAAGGCCACAGAATAGAGATATTTAAATATATAGTACTACCTACCTAGTAGAGTTGCGTCCTGTCCTTTACTCTATACTAAGTATGACTGCCTCTGCTTAGTACCTCTACTAGGATAATACTATATATCAGAATAGGTAGTAGGAAAACTATCTCTTAACCTATATTTAATATACCTAGATTTATTAGAGTTTATATAACTTATTAAAAGGATAACCCCTTATATTACAGATACTAGGTATAAATTAAGAGGCAGAGTAAGAATAAAAGAATAAATAGCTAGTAAAAGAGGCAGGCCTCTAGTAAACTATTAAAAGAGATAAATGGGGGATATATAGATCTAAGAAAAGGAATATGTATCTAGATGCTTCAATTCTTATATAACCCTGGTGGTTACATGGCTATGACCCATCATGCATAGCAGCCAAAACTAGGCAAGCTCAGACATATAAATATATTAATCAATCAATCAATCAATCTAACAGACTAGCTAGCTAAAAGAATAGAGCTTATATAGATAACCTACTATTTTAGTATAGGTAGGGTACTATCCTAGAACCTTACTAGCTTTAACTAGGGATAACCTCTTAGTTATTTTACTATATTAGCTGCTTTTAGAGTAATATAAGAGATATTACCCTAATAAGTATATTAATGTTATATTTCTCTAGAGTAATAGTACCTTAGTAAATTAAAGTATACTTATAAAGGTAATTTCCTTACTTAAAAACTTCTTTTATTATATATAGAATAGTATTTAATAAAGTAATAGACTTATAAGTAAGATTATTTTTATTTATTTTATAGCCTACTTCCTAGCCTTATATTTAATATTTAGCCTAGTATTTAGTTATTATAATTTATACTTTATCTTTATTAATTAAGGTGGATTTTACTAGCCTAAATTAATTTTAGATTGATACTAAGCTATATAGATTTTTACTTAAATTATTGGAATACTAACTTTAGATATATCTAATATTATAGTATTAGTAGTATTTTTCTAATCTAGTATCTTAGATATAGATTATATTAGTTAAAATAGTTTTTTTCTATATAATATCCTTATTAATTACTTGATTAGATACAAGAGACAGAGAATTTAAAATAATTAATTTTAATAGCTTTCTTTTTTATAGCTTAATAAGTTATATTATTATAAAACCTTTATACCTAGCTTTTAGGTATAAGGATTAGTTTAAATTAAATAATTTACTATTTTTTCTAATAATTTAGTGGCTAGATTAATAGAGAATTAAGATTGTCTAAATAATTACTCTCTATATTAGAACCTATATAAAGATATTTAGACTAAATATTTTAATTTATAAATCTAATTTCTTTTAAATAATCTTTATATTTATAATATCTTTAGTATATAGTAAGATGTCTCTAGAAAATAACTAATATATAACTATAAAGATAGTATATTTAAAGCTATAGATAGATCTTTTTAAATAATTATTTATTATACTTTCTTTATCTCCTATAGAATTTAGGCTAGTTTTTACTAATAAAGTTAATCCTAAATAGCTTTATTATAGATCTTAGCTATAACCTTATTATCTATAGCTAATTCCTTATATAATATATCTAGGGTAGATATGTAGGCTCCTAAGGACTAAATTACTAGGAAATTAGTATCTTAAGTTTGTTGCCTCTACTAGTATGCTATAAAAGCCTCTAACAATAGGCCCTAGAAGGCTACCATATTTTAAATTTTTTTATGAGTTATCTACTAATTTATTTACTAGTTAATTTACTTAATTGTATCAAGGACTTTATTTATAGTTTTAAAATTACTATAATATTACTATCTTAATAGATAATTTTCACATATTTTTAATAAATTAAAGTATTATATTATTTACTTTAATTATAGGCCCTTAGTAGATATACTTTAAAATTATATTAGTAGCTTACTTAAGTTCCTCTATATTAGTAAAGTTAAAATATGGCCTTAGTACTTTCTAAGTAGGGATAGAAATACATTAGAAAGTTTTTAGGATAGAAAAACCCCCCTAATAATACTATGTTAATACTAATTATTATATAGACATAAAACTAGTATTAAATTAAAGCTACTAATATTAAATATATCTAAATAGATTCTAAGTCCTATATAGACTATAGTTAGCAAGCAATTTGAAAAAGAAATTCTAGGTAGAAAGAGTTATTTTTATAATATAAGTATTTAGTTAGTAGAGAAGCTATGCTATATCTTTAAAATATAGATCTCTATTTTAAATAAATACTAGATATATAAAGAAAAAAAAAGGAAATAAGAAAATAGATTAATAAACTAAAAATATAGCTAATATAATATTATTAACCTAGAGGGAATAATATAGATAATCTAACTATAAGTTATAGCTAAATAATATATC
Source organism: Aspergillus micronesiensis (assembly GCA_039763685.1). Lineage (NCBI taxonomy): Eukaryota > Fungi > Ascomycota > Eurotiomycetes > Eurotiales > Aspergillaceae > Aspergillus > Aspergillus micronesiensis. The sequence goes on along the minus strand of JASHHO010000086.1, from coordinate 4,019 downwards.
TAATAAGATATATAAAATATATAGATTAAAGTATAGTAAAAGAAATAAATAGCTATCTAACTATAGTAAAAATATTTAGATACTAGAAAAATCTTTAAGAAATAACTAACTTTATTCTTATTTAGGTTTATATAAGATAAATTATATTTTATTAATATCTTAAAATAATTAATACCTTAGAAATAGTACTTTATAGCTATAACTAAGATATTTAAGTTTTAAGTATATCCTACTTATTTATTTTTTATATAAGGATCTATAGAGGAAGATATAAAAGAAAATTTAAATAAAAGAATTCTAAAATCTATATCAACTAGATATAATAATTTTATAGAAGATAAGTAGATTTTTCTAATAGTAATAGTCTTTAATCTAAATAAAGCTTCTAATATAGTTTTATATAGTAAGTCCTATGGCCACTAGAATTACTAAGAAATAAAACTACTAGAATCCTAATAATATAATACTAAAATACTAATTATAGCTAATAATAAGAATAAATATTAAGTAAATATATAGATTTAGGCTCTTATATATTATATTATATTACTTAATAAATAAGTAAGTTATAGAGGTAAGAATACTATATAGAAAAAATAATAGATACTAGGATTAAGCTTAATAGAAATAGATAGTTTAAAGAAACATAAAATTTAAAGAATTAAAATAGTAGGATTAATAGCTTAAAGTAATAGAATTACTAGCATAAAAATTAAGATAATAATAAATAGATACTTAAAATTAATACCTACTAATACTAGTACTATAGGTAGATAAGAGTAATAATAGTAAATAATATTAGTAAAGTTTATAATATTATAAAAAAATTATAAAGATTTTAGAGATTAAATTTAGCTTATCTTTATATTATATTTATATATTATTATTCCTATTTAGGCTACTATTATAATATAATAGTAGTTATTACTAGTAGTATTATTATATTTTACTATATAAGGGTAATCCTGTATAATATAATCAGTAAGTTAGTAGCTAATAAGTAGGTTAGTTACCTCTACCTAATTTCTATAACTAGTGAGATTAAGCGCCTTTTTACCTATAAAACAATTATTTCTATAGAAAACAATTACTAGGTAGATTAGGATATCTAACCCTAGTATACCCCTAAATATAATAATTAGAATACTGTGATGGCGCGTATATATAGGGCCTAACTATAGGAAGCTCTAGATCCCTAGACCCTATATCTTAAGCTTTAAATACCTAAATCTCCTGTTAAAATTACTCCTTATTTTTTTAAATAGAAAGGCCCTCTTGTAATAATAAATTACTTAGTAAACTTTTTTTTCTTTTAAATTGCTTCTTATTTAAAGTCTATAAATTATAAATTTCTTAATATATAAGCTGCCTTATTTAAAGCTAGTTTACTATATTTAATAATCTTATTAATTAACCTTTAATAAAGAGGTAGGACTCTATAAGTCTTTCTATATATACCTCTAAAGCCTTTTTTTACTAGAGATACCTGCTTTTCTAACTATCTAGTAGTATAGGGTGTCTTAGGTACTAAATTAGTAGACCAGCTACCTAGTAGTATAGATATATTTAGTTAAATATTAGCTAGCTAAGCACCCTCCTAGATTATATAGAACTAGCCTAGTTATAGAGAAACTACTATAGATATTACTAGTAGTATAGATCTCTATATACATATAGGAAAAGCTTTAAGAAAGTTAAGCTTATTAATATAATTTAATTTAAGGTATATCTGGGTTTCTACTAAGCATCCATATATACACTTTAATAGTAAAAAATAGCTAATATCTAGAGGCTATAGGAGATATAAAAAATAAGCAATATATAATAGGAATAATATTATTCTTACTATATCTTATTAAACTGAGGTGTTAGATAGCTGCTATAGCTATTAAAAACTAGAAGCAATATTTCCTAGTTATATAACTAGTAGTTATAGGAATAAAGAGGTTTTTAAGCTAGTATAGGCTTATTTTATTATTAGTCTAGCTATTTAGACTAACTTTAATCCTCTAGTTATATGTGAGGGTTAGATCTTAATATATTTTTATAATATAAACCTTCCCTTAAAGATAATATATAGAGGAAGCACCTAATTAGAGACACTAATATACTTAATAAAAGTAACTTATTTATAATTCTTAGCTGATAAGAGGGGCCTTTCTATAAACTAGCTCTAGTAACTACTTTTATAATAACTATTAGGCCTATTATAAAGCTAGTCTTATTAAAGTTATAGATATCTTTAGGCATAATCCTATACTATATTATGTAATTTATATATAGTTAAACTACTTTTTATAACTTTAGGGTCCTTATATTAAGTATACTAATAGTTATATTATCTAGAGAAGTATATCTTTAATTTATTATATCTTTAGATAAAGTTATAGACCCATTTCTCTTAATTAATTTAAGAGGTATTATATTATAAGATAATAAGAGAATATTAGCTATTTCTTATATATATAATAGTTAGGGAGGTGCTCTATATAAAAATAAGTAATAGAATCTATTATATAAGCAAATCCTCTTTATTTTAAGTTATCTTATGGAGTTAGCATGTATATCCTTATAAAAAGTCTTTCTATATAATTAGTCTTAAAGGGTTAAGTAGGATATATCATAAATATATACTACTTTATAAATATTAGATACTTTATGCTTTTTTAAAGTAGAGATGGCTTGTAGAATCCTGCCCTTACTTAGTTAAATCTCTTGTTTTTGACGCACTTTTGGAGGCATAGTTATGGTTGAATTGAGTGATACTTTCGATTAGGGCCAAAAACGCGTGAGGTGGCTGACCTGCTTACATGGCTGACCCTTACTGATTACGTTAATAGCATTAATTTAGGTAAGCTAGGATTAGGTTAATAAAAGCTACTACTACTACTACTACTACTACTACTACTACTACTAATACTACTATAGTAAAAATAATATTTAGATAAATACTCCTAATCCTATTCGAATAATAAAAAGTATTATTCTTATTGATAACATTTTTTATTTAATAAGAATTACCTTCATTTTTTAATTAAAAACTATTCTTAGTAAAATAAAGGAATATAAAATATTTATAAAAGACTTAAAAAGATCTTTAATAGAAAAAATAATAGTTTATTATTAAAGAATATCTAAAGTGACTCCTCTTTATTAATAAGATAGAGGTAAAATTAAATTAAGAAATATTAATCTTTTCCCTCTTAGTTTTAAGCTTTAGTAATATTAAGACTAGATTTTAGATATAAAATATATTTTTAAAGAAATACCTAAAAAATACCAGTTATATAAAACAGAGTTATTATAAAAATTAATAATATAAATCCTATTTACTAATAAAGATATACTAATATATAAAATAAAAGACGCCTAATAATTATTAAAAGGTTAAAGGATTATAGCTAAAGTTTAAAAAATAAATAGTATTTTTAATTAAAGATACTACTATCCTATAAATAAATATAAAAAGCTAGCTAATTTATACTTAATAAGAATAAAACTAAGATTTTAAAAAGTTTTATACTTTTTTGAATATCCTAGAATATATTTTTCTGAAAAGGATAATTATTAGTAAAATCTAAATTTCTTTCTAAAAATATAAGATAACCTTAGTCTTTTTATCTAGTAATATTAAATGAGACTACCCTAAACATAAGATAAAATAGTTATATTAACTACTTATTATTAGGATTTAATAAAGAGATTTAAGGGTAATTTTAGAAATAAAAAAATACTCTATACTATATTCTAAATAATAAAGAAAAAGTAAAGAAGATAAGTAAAAATAATAATAAAAAATTAAAGAAACCTTACTAAAATCCTATAAATAAAAAAGAAATATCTAAATATATAAATATAATAATAAAGAACATCTTTAAAACTAAAAAAATAACTTTTCTACCTAGAATTTCTTTTTAAAATTACTTACTAATTATACCCAATATAGGGCTTAATATTTATTTTAATTATATCTAATATTAGTAGCTTTAATTTAATACTAGTTTTATTCTAATATACCA
>JASHHO010000085.1:0-152118 GCA_039763685.1 Aspergillus micronesiensis | reverse complement strand
ATTGGGTATATGTATCTGCGGGACGGGGACATCCACTATTCACTATATCTTAAGCATATCTTCCACCCACGTTGCTTATTAGGTCCAACCCATAGACCACCCACTAGTATTACCACACTATAAGAATCACCGACTTGCCTCCCACGCATTCTTAAACAACCCTCGCAACTTCGCCGCCTCCGCCGCATCCTTCAATCTCTGACCCAGGAAGCCCTCAAGATCCTCCCAGAAGACCTCCGTCGTCAACAAAGTCTCCCCACTGGGCCCACCGCGCACTGGGCACCGGTTGCGCCGCAGCCGTCGTGGAGGTGTCCATCTCTCGACGACCTGCGCACCACCCATGATCATCACTCCGAACTCCACCTCCTTACCCCCAGACAGCATGTTGGGTTCATCGGAAAGGATCTCGGCGATGGTCTTGCCCGCCACGGGCTTGCGCTTGTAGAGAATCTTGATCTTGTCCGCGGGGACTTGTCCACCCTGCGCATCGACTACGCGGGTCTGTACGGCGTCCTTCAGGTCCGAGACGGAGGTTGTAGCGAGGGGGACATTGGGGAGGGTGAATTCGAGGGCCGGGTTGCGCGCGGACTTGAGGCGGACGCTGATGGATTTGGAAGAGCCTGGTGCGGCGGTAGACTTGACCTTCTTGGGCATTTGAGGGCGCGAAGCCGGCAGTCGCGGGAGGAGGTACTATATTAGGTGGATGTCAGTTACAATCGGTTTGTTTGTTCTGAGGATGTGGTGGTGGGTGTGTTTGGCTGCTGTGGGATGATTGGCATACCGGCATACGGAGCCCGACTCGCTCGGGGTCAAAAACATAGTCGGCAGGGAGCTTGACCGGACGAGAGTCCAGAGAGGAAAGGAAAGACTTGATGAAGTTGACTTCACTCATGGCGGCGGTAGGGGAAGTTCTGAGGGGTCAGGGGAGGTGGAGGGAGACAAGGTGTTGGGAGAGCTTCAGGTGTTCAAGTTGGTGACGACCATCCCGCATTCAGCACCAAGGCATCCACAAGCACATGTGGCCTCAGGCAAGAGGTGGTTCACCGCCTGCCAAAAATCCCTGCCTGGTTGACCGCCCGCGGCAGAAAAAATCGCGAAAAGAAAAAAAATGTGGACGGTGAAGAAACATCAACTCCATATCAACCAACTTTCCCTTTGCCCCCACCTTTACACACCACTCGTCAGCATGGGTAAGGGTCGTCGCATGAAGAAGCAGGGCCCTCCGGCCCCGCTTGATGAGTCGAAGATCACCATGCTGAAGAAGCGCAAGGCTGGAGAGCCCGAGTCGAAGCCCGCGTCGGGAACGAAGCGGAGAAGAGCTGAAGCCGACGAGAGCAGCCCGTGAAAAAGGTGACCAAGAAGCAGGCCAATGGCGTCGCTACGAATGGAAAGACGGCGAAGGCCGCGAAGGCGACGGAGAACAAGACCAAGCAGAAGTCTACTCCTGCCCCCAAGCAGCTGTTCGCCGAATCCGACGAAGAATCCGACAGAGATGTCCGGTCTCGACGATGAGATGGCGGATGAGTTTGGTGATCTGGATGGCATCAGCGATGGTTCAATGGATAGCCAGGAGGAAATCGGGTCCGACGACGACAACGATTCCTTCGTCGACTCCGACGAGGAAGACCACCCTCGCACGAACATGTTCTCCGACGACGAATCCGACGCCGAGGAGCAGCTGACGGCCGCCAACATCGAAGGATTGTCCCGGAAACTCGACGCCGAGAAGCAGCTTGAAGAGGAGGAGGCCGAGCAGGAATTGCAGGAGGCCGCCATGCAGACCAACATCGCTGGTCCGACGTCTTTGGCGACGCTGAAGCCTCTGCCACGCAGGGCCTGGCTCCCGACCTCCAACTCCTCCGTACACGTATCACAGACAGCATCCGCATCCTGGGTGATCTCAAGACGCTTGGCCAGCCGGGCAAGTCGCGCGCCGACTACCTTCAACTGCTGCTCAACGACATCTGCACCTACTACGGCTACACCCCTTTCCTGGCCGAGAAGCTCTTCAACCTGTTCACCCCATGGAAGCCTTCGCCTTCTTCGAAGCTAACGAGACGCCCCGTCCCGTCGTCATCCGTACCAACACCTCCGCACCAACCGTCGCTCCCTCGCCCAGGCGCTCATTAACCGCGGTGTCGTCCTCGAGCCCGTCGGCAAGTGGTCCAAGGTCGGTCTGCAGGTCTTCGAGTCTGCTGTTCCCTTGGTGCCACCCCTGAGTACCTCGCCGGCCACTACATCCTGCAGGCGGCTTCCTCCTTCCTGCCCGTCATGGCGCTGGCCCCGCAGCCCGACGAGCGTGTACTCGATATGGCTGCCGCCCCCGGTGGTAAGACGACGTACATCTCCGCGCTGATGCGCAACACTGGCTGCGTCATCGCCAACGATGCCAGCAAGCCCCGTGCCAAGGGTCTGATCGGTAACATCCACCGTCTCGGCTGCAAGAACACCATCGTCACGAACCTCGACGCCCGTACCGCCTTCCCCAAGGCCATGGGCGGCTTCGATCGCGTCCTCCTCGATGCCCCCTGCACCGGTACCGGCGTCATCTCCAAGGACCCCAGCGTCAAGACCAACAAGAACGAGCGCGACTTCCTCGCCATCCCCCACATGCAGCGCCAGCTGCTCCTCGCCGCCATCGACTCCGTCGACCACTCCTCCAAGACCGGCGGCTACATCGTCTACTCCACCTGTAGTGTGACCGTCGAGGAGAACGAGGCCGTTGTCCAGTACGTGCTCAAGAAGCGCCCCAACGTCAAGATCGTCGACACCGGACTGGGCGAGTTCGGCCCCCGGTTTCACAAACTACATGGGCAAGCACTTCGACGCCAAGATGACCCTGACCCGTCGCTACTTCCCCCACCGCGAGAACGTCGACGGTTTCTTCGTCTCCAAGTTCAAGAAGTTTGCCCCCTCCCCCACCGCTAAGACCGACGCCTCTGCCACGACCTCCACCTCCACCACCTCCACCACCTCCCCCTCCGCCTCGAAATCCAAGCCCGACACGACAGACGACGACTCCGACTCCGAGCCCGTCGACAAGACCCCTATCACGGACGAGAACGGCGCCGTACCCGATGCGAGGGCGGCGCGTTCGGCCCCTTCGAAGAAGACGAGGATACCGAGCGGATTGCCGTGCGGAGCGTAACCGTCTCCGTCGTAAGGGTGTCAACCCCAAGGCTGTGCTGAACAAACCGGCCAAGACTGCTAAGGCGAAGGAGGCGCAGCTGCTGCTACTGAATCTGCCACCCCGGCCGAACAGGAGGAGAAGCAGGAGAAGCCTAAGAAGAAGATGAAGAAGGCCGCCAAGGCGGAGGAGACGAAGGAGGAGGAGAAGAGAGAGGGAAGGAGACGAGAAGCCTGCTGCTGAGAAGAAGACGAAGAGCAAGAAGACGGAGGAGAAGACGACGACGACGTCTGCTCATGTCGAGAAGAAGGCGAAGAAGCAGGGTGGTAGTAGTCCCGGAAAAGGGAAGAAGAAGGCTGCTAAATAAGCCGGTCTAATCTGTTTATATATCTTATGTTTCTGCAAGTGGTCTGAATAAAAAGCTTTATTGTTCATGTTGGTGTTCAGTTCTGTCTGTTTAGATGGGTGGCGCATGCATTGTATTATCTCTTGATCGAGTCAGGTCGGGAGTCAGTATGTTGATAGACTACTTCTTTCAATCGATACCATCTACGACTTTTACTTTTGGGAGCGTAGGTGCAGGAAAACTAAGTTTCAATTGTATAAAGCGAGTGCTGATAGCAAAAGCAATTCAAATCAGATCTATTCCGCTCGTAAAATCGATCCCATATCTTCATATCCAAAAACGTACTGCCGGGGTATGCCGTAACTATTCTCCAATGCAACAAGATGCAAACTCAACCCGTGTATCGGACAAAACCAGAAAAGATTAAGCCAAGCAACCAAAAACACTTTCAAAGGTAAACTCCGCGATCGCCATGTCATTTTCCCACGTATGTTCCAGCATACTTTCCTATGTCCGATAAATCTTGACCACGCTGAGAATGTTCTTCCGGCAGATGGGGCAGATGTCGACCTGGCGCGCACAGGTCACGCACGCACAGACGTGACCACAGTCGTAGAAGAGAGCGTCCTGCTCCTCGCTGTAGCAGATCTGGCACAGATCCATCTCTTCATCGGCGACCTCCCAGTAGCTGATACCACGGCCGTGGCGCTTGCCGTCCTTGTATCCGCCGACATACTTGTTGCCGGTCTTCTTTTCGACGAATGTGCCCTGACCATGACATTGGTTCTCAAACCAATCACCATCGTAGGTGTCGCCGGTGGGGTACTCCATGCAGCCCTGGCCATGACGCTTGCCGAGAACGAAGTCACCCTCGTACGTTGCAGCCAGGTCGGAAATGTGCTTGCCCTTGCCATGGTAGTAGCCCTTCTGGAACTCGCCACTGTAAAAGTCGCCGGTAAAGGTCGCATCGATCGTCTTGGTACCAGTGAAAGCTTTCGTCGGGTGGTTGCGCGACTCTGCCCAGAGGTAGCGGACAAGTTGATCGGGGTTGCCAAACAGACCGGCCACGTTGAGTTGGGCCCGTCGGTCTTTGTTGAGCTTGTCTCCGACGATGAAGCACGTTCCGTCCGGGACGAAGATCTGGAAAGATTCGGCGGACGACAAAGTCGTCACAGTAGTGCCGTCAACCCGTTGCCACACCTGGAAGTCCTTCATGGGAGGCCATTGCAAGTGCTTCCGCACCGCGGACTTGATGTTTTCCTCCCTGCGCGAAAGAAGGATCCCACCGTGCGCAGGGCTTGAGTTTCCACGTCGAAGGTTTGGATGAAGTAATAAACATGCTCGACCGGGAGGAGATATCAGGCTCTTCGGACTCAGTAGGGACGACCTCTGCCTCGTTCGGGTTTCAGCAGCCTCGGTCGTCGGGGCGACCGACGTGGGCTCGACATCCATGCGGGCGACATCCTCAGCGATAGCGGCCGCAATGGCTCTCTCATCGGTGGGATGTTCATTTGCCGCGTCTTGAACCTGGGTGGGTTCCGATCCCAGAGCTGGAGTCGAAGGAATCGGGATTTCCGTGGCATCCTGTTGATCAGGCACAGCTGCCGGGACCGGAGTAGCCACAGCAGGCAGAAGTCCAAGTTCAGGAACAGTGCCGGATGAGCCTGCCTGACCGACCTCCACTTCCATGGTGGGTTGTTGTTCATCGGCCGATTCGGAACCTTCCCGCTCGACAACAGCCTCTTCTGGTTTGTTCTCGAGGATCGTCACCTCGGGAGGGTCGGAATGGCGAAGTATTTGGCATCACCATCAGAGACTACCTGCATCCAGAAGCGAGCGGGGTTGCAAGACAAATCCAAGGTGGTGGCTAAATTTGAGATCCGGGCAAAGGCGAGGGTTGGCCCAAAGTGGTCACGCGTCTGACCAATTTGCCAAAGACGGATATTCTCGGGGTTGGTATCCTTGTCGGCGCCCGCAGAAGCCCACAGCGCGATCCGTCGGCGTAGTTCAATGAGACTGGTGCAGCCGGGCAGAGTCAAATACATGACCCGGTTGGCGGCCTTCGACTGGACATCAGATCGTAAGTATCGAACAGACTTCCCAACTTGTCGTATTGAGGCAAGGAATAAACCTCCACCTGGATATCATCGGTAGCCTTGGTCTCCGGATATGCTCCGGTTTCATAGTATTCCTTCATGGCTGGGTGACATCCCAGGGGCCTTGGGGACCCGGCAGGTACTCAGAAACCATGTCGCTGCGGATATACATCACGGCGATAGCTACATCGTGGCCGGTCTTGTGATCGGGCTTTTGAGACGCATCCAGACCCAGATGAGGGCCGAATGCCGTCTTGCGGTCAAACATTCCACGCGGTTGTCACTACCGTCGTCAAACGCCAACCACCGAGTCCCAGGGCCACCGGGAGACAGGATGGAAGAATTTACCCGAGGTACGTCGGCCCCGATGGACAATGTATCCATACAAGACATACTTGCCACACTGGCCGTCCGGCAACCAGGGGGAGAGATCGACTTCTTCATCAAGGTCCACCCGATTGTAGAGTAGACGCCATTGACGGGCGGCCTTGTCGAGCCGCTGGCGGCCCAATTCCAGATGCAGCACCGGGGGCAACGACCAGCGGCCCGGCTTGGCATCCAAGTACCCGGCTAATGCAGCGCCGGTGGTCTTTGCCTGGTCGGCAGGCACGCAGATGCGGGAGTTGAAGTCGGTGGGGATGGTGTTGACAGCCGCATCGATCTGTGGGGCCGGGCTGTCAAAGAGCGCGGCTAGGTCCTTGGCGGCATCGGTTCCCGCCAGCTCCAGCTCGAGCCCGCGCCGCAGTCGCTCCCAGAATTCGCAAACATCGCTGGAGTACTCGTGCAAGTTTCGCAGCGTGGAGGTGATCTGGTCGGTGTCCACGTATTGCAGAGACTGTCCGCGGGAGCGCAGCTGCCAGAGGAACTTCTGCAGCGCATCACACAATGGCTTGGGCTGTACATCGCAATCCTTCTGGTGGTCCAACACTCGAGCCTTCTGGATAATCTTGCAAAAGGGTGCAGGTGCAGCCAAGTGGCCAACCCCGCAACTTCGGCGCTGTGGTTGATCACCGAATCGCCCAGGGGTCGATAGCCGGTGAGACACCAGACTGTCCCAGGTAGGCTCCGAATCACTGGCGTGCCACCACAGGGAGCGCGTCGGATCATCGACAATCCGGATGTAAGCGTCGAAGGCGAGGGTGTCATTGCGAAGGAGAGCCTGGGTTGGCCACGCTGACGACGGTGAATCTGGTCCCAGGGACCGTGGAAGTTCGTCCAGCCCCAGTCGAGATTGTGGGGGTTGAACTGATGGCAGGAGGACTGCATTCCACCGGTGCGCGGTTCATCGGGGTTGTACAGAAACACCGATCTGGGCCGACACTCGCCAGGTCTCGGTGGCGGGACGCTCTTTGAAGGATTGGCGGCGGGTGGGTAATGGGACCGATAGTGATCAGCCAGGTGGGTGAGCCCTCACCGTGGGGAAGGTGGAGCTGGACTCGGGCTGGGTCTTTGAGAACGGCGTCGGCGGGGCCACGCAGCACGCCAAACTCAGTCTCGGCAGTGTTGGTATCCGCTGTCGGCATCGTCGGCGAACACTCGATGTAGATGCTCAAGGAATTGACATTGTTGCCGCGGGGGAAGAACTTGACTGTCCACCAGTAGCCTCCCACATAGGCGGGGGGCGACCGCATGATCTTGGCGCGGTTGGGGTGCTCCTTAGTGCCCGCACGCCCTTGATCTTCCGGTGAGGCGGGCCTTCTCGATCGGCTGGTATTCGGGGTCATCGAGTTCGGGGTGGAAGTTCTTTTCCCAGTAGTCATCTGTCGAGGATGAGATCAGCGGGGGTCTGGTGGGAGTGGCAACATCGCAACTCCTGGAGTATTACTCACTCACTCAAGGCACTGTAGTCCCGTCGGCGGCCGACTCGATCTCCTTCATTTCGGCCTCGTCGGGGATGGAGGCATCCTCCTCCATCTCCGCCCAGTAGGCATGTTCTAGATCGGCGGCTGGGGTCGAGGCGGCGCTGGCGTGTCGGACTGGACGGCGTGTGTGGTTGGTCCTCATTGCGGGGACGCTGACGGGCGGTTCGGAGGATGGTACGAGGGGCTGTGATGTCTGGTCGGAGGTGAGGCTGATAGGTGGTGGCAGTTGGTCGACGGCGATGGCCGCGGGGGCGGGATTGGCTTCCATCGTGCCGTAAGAGAAAGTGTGTGTGTGTGGTTGTCTGGATATGATCTGGCGACAGATCGGGCCCGAGGGGGCGACTGATTATAGAGTTCTCTTATCAGGAGGGGAACGAGGGGAGGGATCGATGGTGGAAAGAGAGACGGAGCGACGAACGAGTGTCGGCGAGGGAGAGGTATGAAGAGAGACGGAGGGGAGAGAGAAAGAAGGTGATGCGGAGGAGGAGAAGAGCGAGAAAAGCGCGAGGGAAAAGAAAGGAAAGCCCAGCGATCACGGGGTTCACACCGCTGTTCTTCGTCCGAGTCGGTGATTGGAAGCGGAGGAGGTGCTGCTCGATCCAGACAGGCCAGTGGGGACTTTGCCACTGCTGGTCGGTACCTCTCTTGCCCACTTGTCCTCCTCTACCAGAGTAGGTAAGATACCTAGTAGGAATACTCCGTGCATACTACTAGTATGTACATCGACACCACCGACAGACACCACCACCACACCACACACACCCCTACATACTCCGTCCAGTTTTACAGCTCTTCCCCCGATCCTCCCCCCCAACCATACACACTCACACTAATCTCGGCTGCGTCGATCCCGGGGAAACTTCTTCAGGCTCCACCACAGCCTCTCCCCGCTCATTCGCCATCCTCTGGTCGCCTCATCGCCGCCCCGACTTTCCGGTGGCCCTGCAGTGGAGACGCCGTCCCACTGCCGCCCTGCCGTCTTTTTCGCCATCCTTCCAGAACCGCTATCCACCCTTCTTCCATGGACCATACATGATTCGCACGTTTATTATTCAGAGTAATTTTCCTTCGTTTGTTTCCTGTTCCGGTCTTCCTCTTTGGGTCGACGGTTCCGTTCCTGGGGTCTTTTTGCTCCATCGGGTGGGGCTCTCGCCGCCACCACTTCCGATGTCTCTCCGTGACTCGATCCATGCCAATGGAGACCTGCGGCAGAGACAGGGGCACAAAGACACCTCGAGTGACAGACACATACCTAGGGCGGGGTCGTCGTCGAGTAAAGTTCACGCTGCGGCACGACATCAACTCAGTTCGCAGGTTCGGCCCGCGCAAGGATCCCGCCACCATCAGAGGGAAGACCACCGTCGCCTCGGCATACACCTTGACAGAGTTGGCATCCGCCTTGATTTTACCCCAACTGACCGCCTCGTCGGGTCGTGCCCCCGCATCACTGCCGTCAAACTCCTGCGCCGTGTTCACATACACTGCATGCTCCGCGCCGTTGCGCATCAGACACGCGTTCGCAATGTGATGCTTCACCACCCCGCCTCCCAGGATGATCATCCCTGCTCGGGCCGCCCGCACCGCCATCGTGTTGATGCGACGCACGTCGTCGACAATGTCCACCCGCAGCCGCTGCGGGGACGATCGGTACGTGTGGAAGTACAGCATGTCACCGAGGGAGCCGTCCGTCAAGGCGGGGCAGAAGATCGGGATGTTATTGTGGGCGGCCCAGTACAGCACCGAGTCTTCGTGGTTGATCTCGCGACCCAGCCGTTCAATGATGCGACTGGGGGTCCAATGGAGCCATCCTCCTCGTCACCCGTCTCCTGGGCTTCTTCTTGGCCGCTTCCTGCTCCTCCAGCATGCGGTCCAGGATCGGCACCAGCCAGTCCTCAAACGCACAGTAGTTGCTATTCGGGACCAACAGGTTGCCGATCCGATTGAGCCCCTTGGCGCGGAGACCGGCTCCAGGGCGGTGAAGGACCCCATATAGGTCGGGGCGAGGCACTTGATCAAGTCTTCTTCCACACCACCGGCAGTTGTGACAATGGCGGAGACATGCTTGTGGCGGACGAGATATCGGAGGGTGTCGCGGAGACCGGAGGAGATGAGGTTGTGAGTGTAGCCGAGGAAGATGGTCGTCTTCTCGCCGGTCTCGGGGTGACGGTAGGCACGCTAGAACGTAGCACAGACGAAAGTCAGTATTCCAATGTCGTAGCAGAGTCTGTCCACCTGGGCTGCCGAGGACCTACCATGTCGTTGATGATGCGGGTGGCCTCTGACACGGCACTTCCCTGGAATCCCATTATCGCATGTTGTCGACCATCTCCGCCACCGTGATATCCCGACCCCGATACTTCTCAAAATCGATGCCCTGGACCTGGTGAGTGCCCTCGGGACTGGTTCAGAGGCCCACCAGGACGGCGTCCATGGGGAGGGAGGATGGAGCCGCGGCGTCGGCGGGGGTGGGCTGGGGGGTCATGGTGGGAGAGATAAATCCGACTGGACGACGGGGAGGAACAATGCAAGGACTGGCGGAACGTGGAGGGAACTCGAGCGAGGAACGGTGGGATATCTCGGTGGCTTCGTGCTTGCGTAAATTGTTGGCTGTGAATCAATGCGGCGGGGATGATTGGTTCGGGATAAAAAATGGCGGGCAGTGGTGCCTGAGGCTGCGGCCGTGCTGGGCTAACCGGATCGGAGGGAGGTGGAGGATGACTAAGGCCCTTCTGGGAGGCTGCCTCAGGCTGCCGCCAGGTCCAAATTGAGTTCTGTTGGCGGGCAAAAGAGGAGGCAGCAGCAGGCAGATTGGGTGCACAAAGGAAGAAACCGACGCTAGAGACGGCGCTAGGCGGCTAGCCCTGAGCCTTCTCTCCGGCCCATCTGATTGATTGCCGCATGCTTGGATTTGCACCTGCAAAGCCTTGAACCATCCAGAGCGGGTCCATCCAGTCGCTCTCGTTCCTTTGGCTCTGCTCTGTCTCTTCCGCTCCACTCTGCCTCTTCTCTCTCCCTCACTTTCTCTTCTTCCTCTGCCCACCTGTCCCTTGAACTTTCATTCCTGTTTCTTCTTCTGGTGCCATTCTTGCTTTTAATCTCCTACCTCCGTCCGATCGACTCATCCCCCGCGTCGTGTCGCCGCCAAAACTCCCCTGATCGCCGTCGATCCTCCTTTTCCTCCAGCCGAATTCCTCGCCCCGGTTCTGGACGGTGTGCGGCGATTATCTCCGACGGCAGAGGGTCTTCCACCTTCGTGAAGCTCCCTGTCCACCATCACCGCCCACCTGACCGGCGCCAACTCGCGGGTGTCCGATTCTATCTCCAGCTGGTGGCTCGTGTGGACTATTCTGACACCCACCGCTCCCCGCTCCCTGCCGTCCCTCCTTGCAGTCCGTGGTCACCAGCTCCTGACGCTTGCCCGACCCGTTGCTTGTCACGAATCCAAGGTGCGGAGAATTTCCCTTCCCTGAACCCTATCCTCCACGCGACATCGTTCTGGTTCACTTGGATCGCCTGTGTTGTTTATGTTTTTCTGTCTGTTCTCGTTCTCTCTCTCGCCGGCAGGTGGTGATGTTGCGATCCGCTCGTGTGGTCCCTGTTTTTCGGCTGTCATTCGGCGGCCTTGCAGTTTCTGTGGAGGGCTCAAGACTGTTCGCGCAGGCTCTCCCCCTCGGCGGGACGAGGCGGTGCTTCGCAACGGGGGTCGCTGCATCATGCGGTGCCAAGCGCAGGGACGTCAGTCTGGTTTCACCCTCTGCCTCCCCAAGTCTGCCGCCAGCCCGAGTCCGATCATGAAACGTCCCTGCCTCAACGGGGTGAGCCCTGCTGGTTACATAATGCTCCTTCCCTCTCGGGGCGCGACACCGCGCTAGCTCTATCGAGCTAGCCGTGGTCCGAGTGGCTTCCCGATCCGGACTGGCGTGGTCCAGGGGGATCCACACGCCTGTCGGGATCACGTGGACTCCACCTGGGCTTGCTCGTCACTTGCGCGCGCGTTCTTCTTCCCAGCACCAGTTGTCGTACCAATACCCGTTCCATTCCTCTCGTTTCTCTGTCTTTGGTCGAGATCCTACCTGCCGGTCGCTTGTTCACTCCGTCGTTCCCTCGTGCCCTACCCATTCTCGTCATTGCCTCCGCTAACCAGACGCAGGCCTTCTGCCAGTGGCCTCGTCTCCCTCTCTAGCATGATCTGGTGATGTCGTCTAGATATCCCCCGTCGTCTGGGTTTAACTCCCGGGACCGCTCCCCCCAGCGCTTCGGGGACCGTCGTCCCCCGTGGGCCCCGCGGCACCGACGATGCCAATCTACCGCCTCTCGGCCGCGAGCCTCCCCGCGGCCCCCAAAGCCTTGATCGACCCGCCCCGCGGCTCTCCCTTCATCGGACGAGGACGCGGCTACCCTGGTCGCTCCGACTTTCGCGATCGAGAACGAGACCCGCGCGATCGGGACCGAGATCGGGATCGGGATTTTCGTGACGTACGCGATGGTCCGCCTCCATTTCGCCGCGACCTGGACCGCGACTGGGGCCGTCGGGATCGCGACTTCGACCCTCGAGAGTCCCGAGTCGGCTTTGGACGTGGCCGCTCACGTTCTCCTCCACCCCCGCGAGATTTTCGAGATATCAGAGAACCGATGGGACGAGACCTGGATCTTGTTCGCATGCGACGAGGCTCCCGGGACAGTCTGATCTCCGTTGGGTCGAACGCGGGCGGGCGATGGTCCTTCCGGTGCAGGACACCACCCTCGCACCGGCCCCATCCGGGGTCGGGGTCGAGGTGACTGGGACATTGGCCGGGGCCGAGGTCGCGGCCCATATCTCGATGATCGTGATACCTTTCGCCGTCGGAGTCGCTCGCGCGATACCCGATGGGATCGGGATCGTGAGAGGGATCGCGAGCGTGACCGGGAGCGGGCCATTGACCGAGATCGAGACAGGGACCGTCTGATGGATCGCGATCGTGAGCGAGATCGAGAACGAGAACGGGATCGGGATCGCGTGTTGGATCGAGACCGCGACTTGGACCGACGGGATCGGGACCGGGAACGCGACCTCATTGACCGCCGCGATCGATTTGAACGTCGCGATGAACTGGACCGTCGCCCAGAACGAGAAGATCGCGAACGCCCAGCAGATCATTGGAAACGTGATCGCCCGCCCAGTCGGAATGAAAATCGCATCCCGAGCACCTCCAGTGTGTCATCTCTTCCCGCCGCACCACCAGCTCCGGCCCCTGTCCCCGAGAAACTTCCCGAACCTCCCCTTGTGGAACCCCTTCCGCGCAAGCCTTCTATCGCCGAACCGCGTCGCGAGACCGAGCGGATGGAACCGCCAGTACCTCGCCCCGAACCCGTGAAGGAGGCTCCTTCGCCAAGTAAACGGTCTCCGCCGCCCGCCGCCCCGCAAGTCCCTGCTTTTGGCTCGGTCACGGCCCCGATACCAGGGCTCGCAGCGGAGAAACCTCCCGTTGAGGGACCTCCTGTCGTGACACCTGTCCCATCCGCCCCGAAAACCGAGGAGTCGAAGGATCGTCACGAGCTCCCTCTTCGTGCACCCACCCACCCACCCACCGAGCCCAAAGCAGCTCGTGTGCCGCCTCCAGCCCTAGCAGAACCTCGAGCACAGCAGGATGATGCTCGTCCGGAAGATGCAGCCCCTGCGGCAACGAAAGCCGATCCCATTGTGCGTCCGTCTCGACCACCGCCGGCGACTCCTGCAAGTGTGTCGAAGCCCCTGGATGTTTCGCCTCCGACAGCGCCAGCGGCCATGATCAGTAAGGAGCCCTCGACTGCCAACCTCGAAACATCGCCCACGACCAAACATGGCCCACCACGGGCACCTTCGGCGGAACCTCGACGAGGTCCTCCGTCGATCGGTCGCGCGCCATCCACATCACCACGTATGCCCCCATTGAGTATTCCCAAAGGTCCTCGTGCGTTCCAGCAACGTCCCGCTCCGCCGCGCGGACCGCCCAAGCCAAACAAGCCCTGGGGCCCCAAGGGGTACTCTCGACCTCCGCCTACCCCAACCGCACCCTTAGGTCCGAGGCGAGAATCCGTGGAGGATGGAGACCGGATACATGAGGATGACCAGAAACGAGAACGCCAAATGTCCATCGATGATCCCCTGACGGGCCCCGAAGCCGGCGAAATCCTTCCTGAGAAGCCTGCCAAGTCTCAAACCCCAGCGTCTGCAGAGGAACGTCCGACAACACCCCCTCGCCCTTCTGATACTGTCCCGAAGCAGGAAACCGCCATGAGCAGCGAGAAGGACGACGATATCATTCCAGACTTTACCCAGGCCAGCGAAGATGACGAGGACGAGAACTTTATGTTTACGCAGGAATATCTAGAGGAGCGCAAGCAGATATTTGAGAAGGATATGCGAGCGCTTCGCGCGGAATTGCCCCCGTCCCCTTTGGAGGACCCGGCCATTGTCTCCCTCCTGATGCGAATCCAACTTCTCGGGATGGCTGCCAAAGATCTGATGCCCGAGAAGGCACCCACGCCACCGCCCGCCGCAGAGAAGACCGAGCATACGGAGCAAGTCTCACCGGTCGAGCCCAAGGCAGATAAGACGGAGACGGAAGCCAATGAACCGTCGACAAAAATGGTCCTAGATTCCCTGCCACCAGCCAATGTGATCAGCGTCGAAAATCTTCCATTCCTAGAATCCGGACCCCCGACCCCAATTTCGGAACTCGATGTCTACCATGATAACGCCACTGTGCACGAAGGGTTGAAAGAGGCTATACGTGCCGATCTGATCAAATGGCGCAGGGAAGTTGCTCAGAAGAATGCCCTCTTGCGGGAAGAATACCTCTCCTACTATAAGCCCTGGCGACTCAATGTTCATGAACTCGACCGTCTCAAGGAGAAAACCGTTGTGACGCCCACTCCAGTCACTCCCCCCGCACCTCCCCTTCCCGTGACTCCTATGACCACAGCAGAAGCCCGGCGGTACAAGGGCAATAGCGAGCTCGACTTCCAAAATGCGCTGCGCGCATCGGAAATCTCTGCGCAAGAGGAGCTGGAGCGACGCCGAGGAAATAAGGCCACTGCTCAGCCTGACCTCGGGCGGGAAGCTGTGATTCCCGATATGCTCGAGCCTCGTGAAGTCAAGGCTGAGGTCTACAAAGACACAAACAACCTGGTTGCGGCTGCCGATGCCATGGACGTCTTTGGTTTTATGCCCCCGGTCAACGACTTCACTGCTGAAGAGCACGAAATCTTTACCGATGCGTTCATGGCTTACCCCAAGAAATGGGGCAAGATCGCCGAGGCGTTACCTGGCCGCGATTTCAAGCAATGCATTGTTCATTATTATCTGACCAAGGAGGAGATCAAGTACAAAGCTAAACTCAACAAGCGCTGGAGTCGTCGTGGCCGTGCCCGTCGCTCGGCCCGACCCAAGTCAAATGCCCTTATGGCTGATTTGGGCGTGGTGAAGCCCGACTACGAAGGCGATGAAGAGCCCGCTCCGGTGACGGATACTGGACGACCTCGCCGTGCCGCTGCGCCTACCTTTGGCGATTCCGCGGCTGATTCGGAGAATGCAACGAATGGCCGGCGAGGAAACGCTGCAAAAGATGGAGAACAACCCGAGAAGCCGGCTGGTCGGCGAGGAGGACGCACGGGTCCAGGGTCTCGCGGTGGTCGACGAGGCAAAGCTGCTCAACAACAGCAACAGCAGCAGCAGCAGCAACAACAACAACAGCAGCAACAAACTCCGCAACCCACGCCTTCCGAACCGGTTACTCCAGTCCCGGGAGCCAGCACGCCGAATGGCCCAGTCTTCAAATCCGAGGTGCCGGACATCTCTATGGACGGTGCTATGGACGTACGAGCCAAGGAGACGGTCGAGAAAGAACTGCACGAGCCCCCGCTTCCCCGGGCAAAGGCTGGACGAGGACGTCAGAAGGAGGGAATGTATGTTTTCGAATCTACGGAGCAAGAAACCCCCCCAGCAACTACAACACGGCAGTCTGAAGGCGGGTACGGTTCGTTGCAACCGACCAGCTACTGGTCGGTTCCTGAGCAGCGTGATTTCCCACAACTCCTCGCCCATTTTGGCCGCGACTTCGAGGGAATATCCAACTTCATGAAGACCAAGACGACGGTCATGGTCAAGAACTACTACCAGCGGCGTATCGAGGCTGGTCAGAAGGATTTTGAAGACATCGTGGCCGATGCGGAGGCTAAGAAGGCTCGTGGAGAGCGCACCGGTGCCCTGCCCGTTCCGAACCCAGCATCCAAGCGACGATACGAAGCGACGCCTTCATCGATTATCATGCCCCGGCCATTGGCTCCCCACACAGATGCAGCATCTGCGGAGGTGGAGGAAAGTCGCTCTGGCCCAAAGTCAAAACATGGCTCGCAGCCTTCACAAAGTGTCCCACTTCACGCTCGCCCAGGATCCGAGAAAGATCGCTCTGTTCCACGATATCCTCCTCTTGCCCAGGCAAACAGCGGCCCCATGGCTCCTGGTACCCTCCTCAGTGATGATCCTGCGCGCGGGATGCGTCCCCAGCCTGGGATGCCGTCCCGTATGCAAGGACCACGGGCTGGCTACTTCACGGAGGACCGGCGTGATATGCCAACCGAGCGATGCCCCATGCTACCACTCGTCCCCAAGAAACTACCATGCCTGCCCGTCAAACGCCGATCTCGGCTCCCGAAATGGCTCGCATGGATCCTCTCCACGCCCAGGCCCTTCGAACCTCAGCTGTTGATGTACATGGCTCACCGCTGGTCGCCGTACAGGGTCCAATTCCTACGTCCCAGGCATACCTGCAGTCTCAGCCCCAGCCGTCTTTGATCCCCTCGGCATCTCACTCCCGTCATCCTAGTCTCACCCAGCCACCTGGTTCGCCTGGACCCCAAATCCATCGAGCAGATGCAGAACTCTCTCCTGTTCGTCATGATGGGACTAGCCAACGGCCGTTCTACCATTTCCCCGGACAGCACATGGGCATGTCTCAGCCACAACCCGTTTTGTCGCCCCCGAAGGAAACGCCTCGTCCCACCCCGGCCGAGGCCGAGGCCCCTCGACAAGTCCCGGCCAAGCGATCGAACATCATGAGTATCTTGAACGACGAGCCGGAAGAGCCTCAACCTCGGAAACGCTTTGCCAGCGATCAAGCTTCTGCCCTCCCGCCGTGGGACCTGCGTCGCCTTCGCGACCGGTATATGCAGGACAGCCCACTCCTGCGCGCCAAGAAGAGCCTGGATACTCGATGTCCCAGTCAAAGCCGCTGTATGCTCAGCAGAGCCCTTATTTGCCGCCTTCGCGTGGTTACTCGGACTACCCACCCTACGCTCCAGCGGCAGGCAGCTCTGCTGCACCTCCGGCAAACAACGATTGGATGGCGCGATTCGACCCTCGCGCTCAAGCTCCCCAACAAGCTCCAGGGCCGCCTCCCCCCCAGCAATCGAGCACTCGCCCGGCATCGACGCTGGCCCCGCAGCCGTCGTCGTACTCGCCGTATGCCTCTGGACAATCGCTGTCTGGGCCGTCGGTGCAGAACCTGACGACCCCGTCGCCCGCGCCCACTCCTTCCCCTGCTCCCTCCCAGCGGCCTCCATACCATTCCGCTGTCTATGCCCCCTCCCCCGCCTCTCATGCACAGGCTACAGCGGCGGGAACGCGTGATGTTGGCGCCCAGAACCAATATGTTCCGGCCGACCATCGGTTCTCCCACGTCTCGGAACAGCAGCCTTGCCTACGGCTCCCGCCAGGGGCCACCGACTCCGATCCAGTCGCCCGCCAACGTGCTTGGTATTTCGCCGCGTCCACCCCCGGCGACCGCCTCCTATGGCTCTCCGGCTCCGTCGACGCCTGCTCCATCCCACCTGTCGTCGGCACAGTATCCTGGTGGACACCAAACCTACCAGCAACATGTGCAGGGGATGGTCAGCGGTGCCCACCAACCGCCATCGCATCGGTCCTCTCTGGGCATGGCGGGCTCCCACTACGGCCATAGTAGACACGCCACCCCCACCGGCGCAACTGTCGCGACCGTCCGGATTGTCTGGGCCGGCCCAGGCCATGTCGATGGGACGGTCCTATACGCCGCCGGCGATCCTCCAGCCGGCGAGTGGGCTCAGCTATGCGGCCGGTGGACCACCTCCAACAGTTGGCACTGTGCCTCCTCTCCAATCGCGACACATGCCGGGAGCGTTGGGCGAGCCGGGTCCTATGCCCGGTCACCATCGGGTGTATAGTCAGGGATCCAACGCCGGATCCCACCATGGGTCGATGAACCAATCACATCCACCGCGATAGAGTTGGGAGGAGTTTTGTTTTCCCGTCGGTTGTCTTGTTTCTGAGTAATGTTCCGACAGTGTTGCATTTTCGCTGTATATGTCTTGTGTTGTGGTGTGGGGATGTGTTTTGGTGAGTGTGCGGGACTGTATTTTACACCATTCATGTTTCTGACTGCTATCTTGTCTCTCGCTCTTTTCCTTTCTTGATCGATTGTTTGCTTTTTTCCGTTGGAAATTCCCCACCTCACTATTCTTCCGTTCTTGGGTCTGGTGTTCTGTTTGTTTAGGCGGAGGATTTCCCTGCGCCGTTACCCCACCCATATCCTCACGATTGATGTACAGTAGATGAGATGAATACACGCAGACGAGATTGGTCTGTGCATGCACGTCATTCCAGTCGATATCTCCCTTCCCTCTACTCGACCGAGAACGTAGAAAGAAAAGAAGGACGCTGAGACAGGCCCCTCTTGGCTGGATCTGGATCTCACGATCGAAAGGTGAAACACGCTGAAACCGATCCCACGCCATGGCGCCGCCAATCAGCGCCCGTGGCCACGCGACCAGTCGAGTCTAACGCGAATCAGGTATCCATCGCGAGCGGGCAGGAGAATGGTCCCGATTGAGGTGGTATTCATCTACGTGGTGGGATGGGTTTCGGCTTGTTGAGGCGGAGTGTCGGGTTGCATTTGGTCCTCCGAGTGGGAATATTTCCGTGAGGTGCCTAATTACCTAGGTTCCGGGAGTGGAGGAGTTCTTCCAGGGTTATATATAGGAATGGTCGTGCCTCGTGTTGTACCGTGTCCTATCGTATCCATGCCTATCGATATCGATTGCCTGCAAGATATGCTCGAGTCGGATATAGGATATGGGACTCTTACCACCCATTGAGCTGGAATGATCCGAATTGACTGAGGTATAAGTATAAGATGATCACGCCGACTGTGTCTCTCGACCCCCGGTCCATCCGGGAGATTCTCCCACTGTTCCTCCCTTTCCGAAAGATCAGATTGCGAAACGGACGATTCCGAGTCCGCGGCGGAGGTCACCTTTTTCGCCTCCGTGTCTACATCTACATCCGCACCAGCATCGACATCAACGAAGGCATTCACATTCAGATCCACATAAACACCACCAACACCAGCATGATGCGGTGCAAGCGACACAGGAGCAGCAAGCATTGACGCACGAGGCCCTCAAAACCAGTCGCGAACAGGCCAAACTCGATCGACGACGATATGAACACGCCATGTTGCGGGATGCGTTGCGGCGGGGGGTGCCCTATCTGTATATCCCGGGGTTATTGGCGAGGGGGAATCAAACCCCCGAGGCGACGTCTCCAGCTGGATCTGGTATGCAAACCCCAACAACGTCCTATTGGTGAGAAGAACTGTGGACTGACGTTCTGAATGATTGCTGTGGGACAGGATCTAGCTCCGGGAGTGAATCCACCAGACACCCCCCCGCAATATCGATGTAATGACGAATCCCAATGCCAATTTCAACCAGACCCACTCGGTCATTTCCCCGGGAAATCACGGTCACGGGATCGAGAATATCGATTTCGAACGGGAATGGGAGTCTGACTGCGCCTCCTCCGGTCCGTCGTCTGAACCTGGACGACAGTTTTTCTCCGCGCGCGTATAAACGACGTCGCTCGTGGGGTGCGACGGCTAAGGGACGGGCGGCGGCGGAGTCGCAGCATCAGCGGGACGCAGTTCGGGGCAGATTTCGTTTCATCATTGGGTGCCTCGTGGGGGTGAGGGGCAGAAGGTGTAGACTTGAGGTTTTTTTGGTGCATGGTGTGGTGGGCTTGTTTCTGGGGTATGTCTTGCATTGGGGTGGTTGATATTTGCATTGGTGTTGGCGTACTTCTTCTTGCATGTGGTGGTTTGTGCATGTTGTATACTGTCAGTTCAGACCTTGGATTCTCTGAAATGGATTTGTTGAATATAGCGACTTGGTTTATATACACAGAGCAAGTCTTAGATCAGTGAAGACAATGGGCATGAGTATTTAGTAGACTGTTCGACAGCCTGAGGAAGTCAGCGTCCCAGATAGGCTTAGTGCTGCGTATGTTTTGCTTCTTTCTTTGTTTTGTGTCGAACGTCGACATTGACAACCTCTTCCAGTCTCCGGCTTCATATGCTTCGCTTCTCTTGCGCTGCTGAAAGCGAACGACACTAGATCAATATCACTGGCACGATCGGCCATGAGATCTGCGCTCTGCAGACCAGACATCACCTTAATGCTCTCCACGATCTCCCGGCCCACCGATCACCCCAAGTCGAACGTGGTGCCCATCCCTTGCGGGACAAAAAGCGGGCCATTCTCCTCCGACAAGGTCTCCAAGTGATCTGTCTCATCCGTATGCAAGACGAAGAGATTTCCTCCAGTTCTCCGCAGAAATACCTCAACCATGGGTCATGGGTTACGTCGGATCTTGACCCGTCTTCCAGACCGTTGGACGATCCCCATACATAGTACTACATCGCGGCGGTCCCGAGACCCAGACGCCAGGGTCAGTCACGCCGTATAGATCCGACCCGAGAACGCCTCTACGCCTCTCCCCAGGAGGCCGCCAGGGCCGTCCGTCGGATTGGACGAGATACATTCTCCGGGCCCACCGAAGGAATGTTGTTCCACCTGGACCGCCGTTGCAATCGGCCTTTCACTCCGTGTGCTGTCCCAAGCAAGGGACGATTCCCGCAGGTCGCATTCCAGCTATCCGTCCTTCCGACCAGTCGGTGGGAGAGAGACCCCAGCCATAGGCCCGTTTGCTTGGTTCCACCGGTAACGTGGTCAGCGGTCAGAGGGTCAGAGGGTTGGGTTGGGGCTGAAAACGATATGTCGGATGTCGACTGTCGAGGTAATATTCTACTGCAGGTGGCTGATGCATATCATGTGCGGCTATGAGGTTTGGGGGAGGGAAGATGCAATGGAGTCAGATTATGCTCACCACTGCACCAGCTGGTCCCTAGCAATTAAGACCCGGTATAGAACGACCCCTGACGAGTGTTCGAAGAACCCCAACCATGGACCGAGAGATGGAGTGGGTCTGGCATGCCTCTAATCGGACCGCATCCGTTTTCGGGCACTGTCGATGCCGTACGAAAGAGGATGATGAGAAGACTCGGAGTTGCAACCAGGGGGCAACGGAACAGCTGATAGGCCGTGCTCTATCGTCCGACAGAATATCGTGATATCCAGATGTCAGTCACGGACGATAAGGATTTCCTCGGCCATTCATGATTCATGTTCGCGCCCAGTCGGGCGATATGTGCTCAGCTGATGTTATCATCTCCACCGCTTATCGTCTGCGCCCGCACATCCAGGCTCTTATTTGTGGCCCCGAGTCACACGGGAGAAGGTTCCACCCGACCTGGTGATGCTTCCTGTGGTTGGGTTTGCCCGTCAGTAGAGGCTCTAGGCATCAGCCAGCCAAGCGTTATGAACGGATCGTGTGTACGACATGGTTTGTACAATTCCGAGACAGAAAGAGCAATTTGCCCCATGAGTCAATGATATTCCTCATACCAATCACACCCGGAGGAGTATCATTCTGGAAGCAGCGTGACACACCGAGAAAAGTGTATTTTTCCGGGCCGAACGGATTCGGCTCGGGAATGAGTCGCAAGAATGAGACCGTGTTTTGATATCGCCCAGCCTTGCATACTACTATGAGCAGTCCTGTGGCATATCGAGATCTGGTTCTGGTTCTACCGAGGCAGTCGACCCGGTGGTCTCGGCGCCCCTGGTACCTTAAGCACGGGTTCTCCGAAAGGGGCAATGGCAGCAATGATGTTTGATTCAAGCATGACAGAACTGGCCCTGAAGCAAGGGTCACTGCCTTGCCTCCTTTCTCGAATGCAAGTGTCTCGCATCGAGCGGCAACTTTAGAACTCTACGCTGTGGTTGTATACTTGTTGTTGGTGGTGGTCGTGGTGGTGGAAATGTACTTCCACCCGAACTGTCCAACACGAGTGATGTAATGTCCCAAGGACAAAAAGTCGCTTGCAACAGGGCTTATGCTGGAGAAGCCTTGGACAAGGAATGCAAACCGGATTTGGCACCGGCATTGGCACCCTCCTTGCGTCACTGTTGGCTCGTCCAGCCAGCCAGAGGCCAGCATTTGTCGCTCGGACTACCGTTTTGGGGGTGCCCGACAAGCGCCGAGACGCCAACTGGCGCGAGCGTCCGTTCGTCTCTCGTGGGCGCCGATCACCCTGGCTCTCGACTCACAGGAGTATGTAGGCCTAGCGTGGCAACGCAGGGAGATTTTCCAGATTGTCCGGCTCTGACGTCTCGCCGAGGAAATGGCCACACTTTCCAGGCCCGGTCTTACCCTCCACATCGGGGTCTCCGCCTTGGTATCTCTCTGCATCTTACCAGAATGCCTGCAACGGGCGGTGCAAGAAGTCCGATCCCTGACGGTGGGGAATGGGATTCTTGTCCGGGGGGACCGTGAGATATCAGGTTGTTAGGGCATGACGTTGTGCAGTCCTGGGTTTCCCAAAACAGCGTCCCCATTCCCCTGATCTCTGTGCAACCTGGCCGTCTAAGTATAAAAGAGACTCGCCCTCCATGTTTCTGAATACACCGCTCCATTTTTTACTCTCCTCATACCCACATACGAGCATTGCCCCACCTCCTCTTGCATGCTCTCACCTCTTTATACTTTGATGCTTGTTCTCCCCTCCCTCCTGGTTGATATCTCTACCTCTCCCGGCTCGACCCTCTCTGATAAAGAGGTACCAGCCTACCATGGCGACAGATGAGATATCCCCCTCGACGTCGAATTCCGATATCAAGAAGGAATCAGATCCCCTCGGCAGCAAGAGCTCGACGATGAGCCCGTCCCGACGACCCGCCAACACCCACGCCGAACATGTTACCCAATCCGACAATGACAGCGAGACACGAGGAAAGTTCACAGGTGATGGCAAACGGGAGCTGACAGAAGACGACTGCTATGACAAGCTGGGCTTCAGCTTTCCCCGGTACAAGAAGTGGGCTATCCTATCGGTCATCTTCACCGTGCAGATGTCCATGAACTTCAACAGCAGCGTCTACCCCAATGCTGTGGTGCCGTTGTCAGAACACTTCCAGATTAGTGAACAAGCCGCTCGTGTCGGTCAGATGATCTTCTTGGTGGCCTATGCCTTTGGATGTGAGCTGTGGGCCCCATGGAGTGAAGAGCTGGGCCGGTGGCCTATCATGCAGCTGAGCTTATTCCTCGTCAATATCTGCAGATTCCCTGCGCATTAGCACCTAACTTCGGCACCATCGTCGTCTGTCGTTTCCTGGGTGGTCTTAGCTCGGCAGGTGGCTCTGTCACCCTGGGTATGACCGCTGATATGTGGGAGCCCGATGACCAAGGCTTTGCCGTGGCCTATGTCGTGCTGTCCTCAGTAGGAGGTACAACAATTGGACCCATCTTCGGTGGTATGATCCAGCAATGGCTCAAATGGGAATGGAACTTCTGGATCCAGCTCATCTTCGGTGGAGTCACCCAGCTCGTGCATTTCTTCTTCGTGTGTGAGACTCGGTCGACCATTCTCATCGACCGGGAAGCCAAGCGGCGCCGCAAGACCGGCGAAGACCCGAATGTCTATGGTCCGAATGAAATGAAGACTACTCGCATGGACCTGCGGGAGGTTCTTCGCGTGTGGCGCCGACCCTTCGAGATGTTCCTCCGCGAACCCATTGTGCTTTTCCTGTCTCTCTTGTCGGGTTTCTCGGATGCTCTTATCTTCACTTGTATTGAGTCCTTCACTCTTGTGTTTGAGCAGTGGGACTTTAATGCCCTCACAATTGGACTCTGCTTCATCTCCATCATCGGCTACGTCGTCGCGTACGGCATCTTCCTCCCGGATATCTGGCGCCAGCGCCAAGTCCGCAGAAAGCAAGGCAATGCCGCTCGACTACCTGAACGTCGTCTGCTGCTTTTGCTTTTCATCGCCCCGCTCGAGACAATCGGACTGTTCGGCTTCGCATGGACGTCAATGGGGCCCGAATACACCCACTGGATTGTCCCACTCGTGTTCGTCTTCCTGATCGCCATCGCAAACTACGGCATCTACATGGCCACCATCGACTACATGGTGGCTGCCTACGGACCATACTCTGCCTCCGCAACAGGTGGTAACGGGTTTGCGCGCGATCTGCTGGCCGGTCTGTCGGCCATGTATGCAACCCCCATGTACAAAAATATTGGTGGCCGGTTCCACCTGCAATGGGCTAGCACCATCCTCGGCTGCCTGGCCATCTTTGTGACTATCCCCATTTATATCTTCTACTGGAAGGGCCCTCAGATCCGCGCGAGCAGCAAGTTCGCTCAGACCTTGGAGGCGGATCGACAGCGCCATGCGGACCGTCGCGCGAGTCATATCAGCGCTTCGGAGAAACCGTACGCTGCGTGATCCTGTCGTCGCCTTTCAACATGGAGTATTCCTTTCCTTTCTTGTTTCTATGTCTTACGATGCTCTCTTTTATCTCTTGTTTAATGATTTTGCCTGGATGAGATGGATAGGATTTCGTCTCTTGTTTATCTATATGGTCTGACGTGGACGACTGACGGGCGGATGTGACGGCCGCTTGTCTGATCTGACATATATATAAACCACCCATAGATACCCCGTTTATGATACGATGTCGATGCCTCTTGGCGGAGATGAGATACTGTACATACTGGAGGCTCTTCTGGGCCAATAGGTCGGTACCTGTGTTTATGTACCCTATGAACTATTTCTTATGACATGACTTTCCTGCATATTCAATATCCATCACATCGATACCCAAAAGAATGATTGTAGTATCTAAGAACATGTTCCCATCTTGATAAACTCCACCACATTTTGGGGATTCACGACTGTCCCTCCCGCTGAGGTGCAGGCCTTCGTTGCTTCGACTTGGGATTTCTTGTCGATATCACGAAGGAGCAGGCGCTATTAGAAGCACTCGGTGTCGCTTTACCTCCGATATCATCGACTAGCGTCTTGCATCTTTGCGCGTTGAATTGCTGTGACCCACAGATCACGACTTCGGACTCGGACGCACCGTAGGAGATCATCGCGATGCAGGATGTAGGCGTTGCGTGGGCCAGACTGGCTAACAATACTAAGCCTGTTGCCAGAGGGGAAAGTGCGGCGCGCATTGTAATGTACCGTTGGGGATGAGGGTCGAGGTTTGAATAGTCTGGGAGAAACGATAGAATTTAACCAATATCACTGCGGTAAGGTATGTGCGAATTGACTGCTAACTGCAGCGAGATTCAGACTTATATATCTGACACAGTACTTTTGTACGCAATCAAGATGACCGCCAGGTTACACATGTATGTCACTGGGTATGTGGGCCAGGGAATTCGACGCGCATGTCATATGGATCCCTGCCAGGGCACGTCCCATTCTTGATTGAGTCAGGTGTATGGAAACGTCACTTGAAAGGAGCGGTCGGCTCGCCACAGTGACAGTAAATATGTACGGGGAATATGATGGCTGTCATCCCGGAAAATAAGGAAAATAACCTGATGTCTCGCGCTTTAGTGTCCAGACGCTACATTCCTCGGGTATGGTCCCGCGCAATGCAAGGACGCGATTTGTAGCGTCATGCTTTCAGGTAAGTGGGCTCAAGTCTTGATACGTGGAGTCATGATGAGATGGACGGGTCAACAGAGTCTGCACTGAGACAAGCATGTTGAATATGGTTCATTCTTACTTCCCCATCTTCGAAGAGTTTGGAATTGAAACAATTTCCCAGGCCAGAAATTCACCAATTTGTAGACAACAACGCGCAATCCACCCAGACGTAGTCGGATACTGCAATTTCAATCATTTTCACACGAACCCCCTCACCTGCAGACTAATCGAATCCTCCCAACCAGAGAATTCCTCGGCGAACTTTACCCCCGATTTCAAAAGATACTGATCCGGATCGCCCCAGAGTGCCGCCATCTCCTTGAACGCTCGTATGCCCTTGATATAATGAGCTTCCGTTGAGTGATCACCCTTGGTAGCGTGCATGGCTGCCCAGCTCCAATCTCGTCCATTCAGCTCGTAGCGTTGGACTCGCTCGGGGGTAAATCCAGGACGTAGCTGGGCGATATAGATAGTGATGGCTACCAGCCACCATTGCTGGATGAGAGGTTTCCACCAGTCCTCGGGTAGATTGGGGAGAAGGACACGGAGTGCATGACTGGTGGTGAGGAGGTGGAGGATGAAAAAGTCGTATTTGCTCGTCTTGTTAGTTTTGTCCTTTGGGCCGGTTGACATGAGCATGGATGCGGCGACCTTCTGGGCTTGGTGTAGGGCATAGACTGGATTGTCGATTTCCCATAGTCTTACGTGTTTCAGGATGTAAGGGGCTTGGGTTTGGAGAAGGCGGTCGAAGTTGTCGTTTCCGGGTCTGGAGAATAGAGTGTCGATGTGCGTGTCTTTGCGGATCCTGTCGAGGATTTCGAAGGGGGAGCTGGTGGAGTTGGATGTTTCGTCCTGAGGGTGGAGAGTGATAGACTCGGTCAGGTCGGCTAGGGTTTTGCTGTAGCATGTGGTTGCGAGACCGAGTGCTTCGGTGGCGATGGTGCTGCTTCCCATTTCGAAGGCATATGCGAGATGGATTAACGGGTGTCCGACTGCCAGGTTGTGTTATTAGGGGAATATACGGTACAATATGATGACTGTAATGAGTAAATAATGAGTAAATACGTACCATCTCCTATAATCGAATTGATCACTGGTTTTTCTCCAAGAGCAGAGTATCGGTAACCACCCTCCTCCAGTCGCCGTCTGCGTTTTCGATCTGCGAGTGGAAATAATGCACAAAAGCACTTTCATATCTTGTCAGGCAAGTGTTAGTGTCCGTATCTCTTGTACTATGGTCATATTAGAGAGCGCTCACTCCCTATCCCCGAGATGGCTTCGCCAATTCTCGGTAGTGATCGCCGCTGGAGCTTCTTCCCAAGGAACTAGCGGCTCAGATTCGGAGTCATATACTCGCTGAAGATCCTCTTCTCGTCCACCGAGTAAGATTGACGAGCATAATGCCTGTCGGTACGTCAGTACTGGTGGTCTATACTTGAGAAGAACGGGCTGCATGGACGACAGACATGAGGAACATGGTTATGGAATCTTCTTGAGTTGTATAGGATGGCATTTTTCTCGTGATTAAGGGCTAACAGACGCTTCAAGGCCCTCCATGCTGGTGATTCTGTCGCAGCTTTGTCGATGTCGTGCGCCTCGACGGGGCCGAGATGCGATGTCGATGAGCTAGTCGGGTTCTCCTGTGATGACGGCATGTTTGCATATACCAGCAACAGCTCTTGAAGGTGATCAAGATACAATATTTGTATGAGCCTGACTCCTGCTAGATGGTCCTCGTTCTTGGATTTCTAATTCAGAACTCCAGAGCTGTCAGATGACGTCGCTACCCCACAGTCTGGCGGCAATCGTCGGTTCCTCCCGTTGCTAACCCGGACTGAGGAATGTCGGGGTGTACACTCCTAGGTCGATGAGATGAGGAATGAAGTCCATTGAGGTATGCAGGAAGGGTAAAAACTAGCCGATCATTCTTGTATCACCCACCTATGTCGGGCTTTTTCTTGGTTCAGGGGTTGAACTACCTAATCCTACTACGTTTGGTGTCACAATCCAATCACAGGCTCAGGAGAGGACTTTTCTAGGGTTTATGGTAAGGCTCAATGCACTAACGACTAGCTAACCATGAGAACTGGCTTGTATGAGTGGAGCTGTCTATTATAGGCTCGATTGTATCTCCATCCCTAATGATCATTCACAGCTTGGCCCCAACTGAAAAAGCTCGAAGGCCTTCCTTAGGAAGCGACATTAGTACTTATAAAACATCTTACAAGTTGTTTCGAAGCTCGAGAGATACACTTATTATAAATGTGATTACGACCGTGTCTGAGATGCTCAGGTGAAAAATTACACCAATCTATGGAATATGATTACAACCTGCTGGGTCAAGATTAGACTCAAGAAGCTGTCGCTACTCTTCTGCTATGTCAAGCATCGAGACCTTCTTATATTAACAGGTAGTGCCTCACTACTGTTATTGACATAATCACTTCTTTTGTGAATGGACTTTCTTATGTTCTCATATGCGACTTATGTACAATGTGGCATCTGAACCCAATGAGAGAGTATCCAATCAACGAATAGAGAACCAAACAGTGTATTTTTCTGCTCATCGGCCATGTCGTTTCATAAATAGCTCTGTATCTGATTCACAACGCAGCCGACTGTAATTGAGAATGGCGGTGTACTCGACTTTATACTTTTCAACTTGCAGATTTGAGTTATGTTGACATACCCATATGTGTCAGTGAAAGTTAATAAAGTATCACCAGTCTACACACTAAGGGAATATCTCTAATGCGTAATTCATGTGATACCTTTTGTTGTATTTACCAAAAGTCTAGACGCTGTTTCCCTGATACTTGCTGCATCCCAGTTCATCATAAGCCAAACTATATATAATGCACACGGTGGATAGAGATGGGCCACCCACAAACCATTTCACCACCTCATTGAATCCTCCACAGCGGAAATGAAGATATATTTGATGAGTTTCCAAGAGACATCCTATTATTTCATCCGACTGTGCATACCATTGTGTAGGTGACAGCGGGGCAATCCGCGGATTTCCGCCCCACGTGACCGCGGAACGCCATTCCGCGGGCCGCCTTGCATACAGAGGATGTCGTGAGTATGGACTCGGTACTTCTCACCGACAACTCGCAGACATCCAACGACAACGCCGCTGACCGCAGATTATTCCCCACCGCTGTCACTGGCTGGCCGGAGTGGGCTCCCCCAGGCTAAGCTCCCCCACTCTGGGGCTCCCTTCGCTCATCGCACAGCGTCGGAAATGTACCGTGAGCGGTCACCGCGGAGGTTGATCGCGCGCAATGAGGCCCTTCTGCCCTTCGAGAGGGGTTGCAGGTCCGAGGATATCCATGCGCCCCTCCTCGCTCCCTGTCTGCATATAAAGCGAGCAGAGTTTCACCCCATCGGTCAGCCTTTGTGATTGTCTTTCGATTTCGTCATCCCACGATCCCTCTGTTTACTCGGAATCTGTCGACATGGCGCTGCATACTTTGGCCGTCGCCGCTGTGGCGTAGTAGTCTATTTCATCATTCGCTACTTCAACCGTACCGATATTCCCAAAATCAAGGGCCTTCCCGAGATCCCCGGTGTGCCCATCTTTGGAAACTTGCTCCAGCTCGGCGACAAGCATGCCACGGTCGCGGGCGCATGGGCGAAGAAGTTTGGCCCCGTGTTCCAAGTGCGCATGGGCAACAAGGTTCGTGGTGGAGCACAACGCACCCCCTGGACAGGGAGAACGCATTGCAGCTAACCGGCCAATCTGGTTTCTAGCGCGTGGTGTTTGCCAACAGCTTCGACTCGGTGCGACAGCTCTGGATCAAGGACCAGTCCGCCCTGATCTCTCGTCCCACCTTCCACACCTTCCACAGTGTCGTCTCCAGCTCCCAGGGCTTCACCATCGGTACCTCGCCCTGGGATGAGTCGTGCAAGCGTCGTCGCAAGGCCGCTGCCACCGCCCTCAACCGTCCTGCTGTGCAATCGTACATGCCCATTATCGATCTGGAGGCTACCGCCAGTATCAAGGAATTGTTCAAGAACAGCCAGGGCGGCACCGTCGACCTCAACCCTACTTCCTACTTCCAGCGTTTCGCCCTCAACACTAGTCTCACCCTGAACTACGGCTTCCGCATTGAGGGCAACGTCAACGATGAATTGCTGAAGGAGATCGTCGACGTCGAGCGTGGCGTGTCCAACTTCCGCAGCACGAGCAACAACTGGCAAGACTACATCCCGCTGCTGCGCATCTTCCCGAAGATGAACACCGAGGCCAACGAGTTCCGTGTCCGTCGCGACAAGTACCTGACCTACCTGTTGAGCATTCTGAAGGACCGCATTGCCAAGGGAACGGACAAGCCTTGCATTACGGGTAATATTCTGAAGGACCCCGAGGCCAAGCTGAACGATGGTATGTCTCCAAACCGATATCTGCGGATTTCACGCTAATCTGAGAACAGCGGAGGTCAAGTCTATCTGTTTGACCATGGTTTCAGCCGGTCTGGATACCGTCCCTGGCAACTTGATCATGGGTATCGCGTATCTGGCCTCGGAAGAGGGCCAGCGGGTGCAGAAGAAGGCCTACGATGAGATCATGAAGGTGTACCCCAACGGCGACGCCTGGGAGAAGTGCCTCGTTGAGGAGAAGGTCCCTTACGTCACTGCTCTGGTCAAGGAGACCCTGCGCTTCTGGACCGTCATCCCATCTGTCTGCCCCGTGAGAGCACCAAGGATATCGTGTACAACGGTGCCACCATTCCCGCCGGCACTACTTTCTTCATGGTACGTCTATCCCCCACCTTGAATCGAGTGAACATTGACTGACTTATGGTAGAATGCTTGGGCCGCCGACTACGACGAGGAACACTTCAAGATGCCCGAAAAGTTCATCGTGGAGCGCTACCTCGAGCAAGGCGAAGTTGCCGGCCCCCCACACGGCTACGGCGCGGGTTCGCGCATGTGCGCCGGTTCCCACCTGGCCAACCGTGAGCTCTACACGGCCTACATCCGTCTGATCACCGCGTTCACGATGCACCCGGCTCAGAACCCGGAGGACCGGCCGATCATGGATGCGATTGCCTGTAACGCGATCCCGACCGCTCTGACGACGGAGCCGAAGCCCTTCAAAGTGGGCTTCAAGGCGCGCGACCCGGCGTTGTTGCAGCAGTGGATCGAGGAGAGTGATGAGCGGACGAAGGAGCTGTAAAAGAATTGCATTGCATTGTTTTGCTTTCTGTTGTGTTATATCTATAGTTTAGGATGAGGACGAGGATGAGACATGAGGAACATGTATGTATATAGAATGGAGACGGTTGCATATATTCATGAAGTACGTTACATAAATCGCATATGTGTGATTCCCTGTAGGTAGTAGGTATAGGTCCAGAGTGACGAGGTATTCGTAATGCGGTGGATCTGATATGAACCGCATCCTCGGCAGCGGAAAATCCCCCGCATTTCCCTTTTCCCTCCGCACTTCCACTCTTTGCTTCCATCACCTCCCGCACGCCCCTGTCGATAAACCTTGCTCGCGATGAACAGGATAAGACATGCGCCAAACATGTCGCCCACGCTGAATGCGCAGACCTCCCCTTCCGCCCCGGATCCCTGGGATGAATCGGTCGTGGACGGCGACCCCGACGCACGCGACAGCGCCCACCCGCGGAAACGACGGCGGAAATACATCGCCAAAGCCTGGTAGGTGGGAAGGTTCTGGCGACTGTCCCAGGAAAATGGACATGTGATGACACTGACGACCACAGTAACGAATGTAAGCGTCGCAAAATCAAATGTAATGGTGAGACGCCGTGTCAGCGATGTGGTCGCCAGCGCCTTGACTGCGTGTATGTGGACGTGGCGCGGGCGGAAAAAATAGCGGCGAAGAGCAGAGGTGAATCTATCGGCGTATCGGTCTGGATCTAAGACTGACTCATGATGTGCAGTGGCCTGGATAAGCTCTGTCACCAGATGAGCGCCATGCAAGAACAGTTCGCGGCGCTGTCTGCTGCTGTCCATTCTCTTACCCAGCAGGGCTCCGTCGCCGGCGGACTGGGAGGCCGGAAGGATTCGAATCCGTCGGCTGCTCGACCGTTTCGTCGGCTGTCCTCCGCCAAGGAGCTGACCTTTCAGGGTCCCACGACCTCGGGGTTCAGCTTTGACCTGGCGAAATCGAGTCTTCAGCGACGCGGGATTCTGGAGAGGAATGATCTTGCCGACGATGGTGATATGACGCAGGAGCCGTCTCCGTTGCCGTCTCCTCCGTCCCCAGCGCAGCCGTTAGGGACTCGTCATGTTGATCCGTTGTGGACAATCGATAAGACGGAGGCCCTCCGATTGTGTCGGGTTTACGAAGAGGAGATGGGGATCATGTACCCCGTGTTGGAGCTGGATCAGCTCCTGCGACAGGTCGAGGCTCTGTATGCTTCTCAGGCGAGTGGAGCGTGGCCGCGTCTGGTACCTGTATCGCAGCAGGGACAGTCTGGACAAATGGAGCTGGATGCCGATGATGTTCACACCTTGCGGCTTGTATTTGCGTGCGCATTGGTTGCAGAGTCGAGTGGCAGTAGTGAGCTTGCGATGCGCTGTTCGAGAGTGTCCGTGATGCGGCGGATGATTGTGTCTGGGGGGCGCCAGAAATCAAACGATCATCTTTATGACATTGATTGTGAGTGAAAATACCCTCTCCCTCAGAGCAGTGTCGTCTAACAACACGACAGTCAATATTTTACTTCCAAATGGACGAAGAAAACCCTCGCATGGGGACAATCGGAATAGTCGAACGCATGTGTTTGGAGAAAGGCTTGCACCGCCGCGAAACCCTCAACCAATCCGCCGTCATCAATGCCGGTCGGGATCGTGTCCTGCGACTCTTCTGGTCGATATACATCCTCGACATGCGCTGGAGTTTCGGGACTGGCATGCCCTTCTCCCTCGAGGATACCGATATCGACCCGTGGCTCCCGAGCCGGAAGAGAAGACTCCTTACCTTCGCGTGATGATCCGGTACAGTCGCATCGCGGCCAAAGTATGGAAATTCATCTCCGCGTTCAACAACACCAACGAGATCAAGAAAGACGAAATGAACTACCTCGACTGGCAGGTCCTGCGCTGGGTCTCTGCCACGCCGGACTCACTCCGCTTTGACATCGCGCCAATCGACCATTCGCCCGCTGATGAGCCGCGTAGTATCCGTCGTCTGCGCTCGTTGCTCTACCTTCGCGCCAACCAGCTGCGTATGCTCATCCACCGTCCTGTGCTGCATTCGGCTGCGCATATCGTTCGATACCCGTCGGAGTCGCAGACCGTGGTGGACATCGCCAAGGATACCATCCGCTTCATCACCCGTCTCAATGAAACGTCCGACATCTACCGATTGCAGCAGGTCACGTTCAACTGGTTCTTGGTCTCTGCACTGGCGGTGCTGTTCCTCGCTGTTGTCCAAACACCGGGCCAGTTCACAGCCTCCTGTAAAGAGGAGTTTTACATGGCCCTTGAGCTGGTTAAGGGCTTCTCGACCCGGTCGTATATCTCCCGTCGGCTGTGGAAGTCCATCAAGAGTTTGCGCAAGTTAGCCCCGCAGCTGGGTCTGCAGCGCCAGCACCGACAGGGCGAGGATGCTGGGCGAGAGGAAGGAGCTGGGAATGCACCCGATGCGACCGCTGTTGTTGATCCGGCCGATCAGGCGCACACGTCGAGTACCCATAGTCATACCCCGCTGGATGGCGCGCAGATGACTCGCGAACTGATGGAGTGGTTTGAAGCTGTCGGGAATCTGGAGGATCAGATCATGGGGGTGGGTACTCAGGGATTTGACGAGCAGGCGTGGCAGGTTGGTGCTCGGGGAGCTAATGGGTACATGTTTGATTATGGGGAGAGCTGTCGAGTGTGATGAAAGATTGCTTCTGAGGTGCCTGGGAGATTTATAGAGTTAGTACTGAACAGGCCAACCATGCCGCCTATACGAAGGTATAGGAAGTATCAACTATATGACCAAGGTTATAGTCCAATTGAAACTGATAGTAAGACATTGAGCTCATTTCATGTGGAAGAATTAAGTGAGGGGATTTTATACTTCCTGGGAGTGGTTAACCACATGCGGAGGTGAATATCCTCGGCCCCGGGCAACTCGGACCTCATCCATGCAACAACACACTTGCCGATATCCATTGGGGTATATAAGCTGTTCCCCACTCCAATCTGGGGAGAAATAACCATCTGACTACTCACAAAGAATCAATTACAGGACCGACACAATGTACCCCGACAAACCCACGATAAAACTCCCCCTCTCCTACGAGAACTTCCAACTCCCCCAAATCCAACTATCGCATCATCCCCGCGGCGCAGAAACAGTCACTCCCACCGTCGTGATCACCCTGAACCGACCGGAGAAACACAATGCGTTCACGCCAGATATGGCCCGGAGCCTGGAAGAAGCCTTTCGCATGTTTCACTATGACGATCGCGTGAAGGCGATTGTTCTGACAGGCTCCGGGCGGATGTTCTGCGCCGGGTCCGATCTGGATGTTGGGTTTGGGGATGGGTCTGGGGATCCGTCTGATTTTCGAGATATGTGTTTTACCCCATCCCTGCTGGATATTAAGGTCAAGGCTTGAGCTGACGGGATTGCAGTGGTGGACGAGTTGCGGTGGCTATGCATCGATGCCAGAAACCGACGATTGTTGCGTTGCAGGGTTCGGCTGTAGGGGTGGGCATGACGATGACGCTTCCAGCTGCTATTCGGTAGGTCACGCAGTCTGATGGTATCGATCGGTTAATTGCTAAGAAGAGTGAAGGATTTGCCACGCAAAGAGCAAGTACGGCTTCGTCTTTACGCGACGCGGTCTCCCCCTCGAATCGTGCTCTTCGTATTTCCTCCCTCGGTTGATCGGTCTCTCGCGCGCTATGTTTCTGATCACTACCGGGGGCGTGTACCCCCTGAGCCGCGATACTTCGGCGACCTCTTCACGGAAGCACTCCCGGACGCAGCGCAGGTTCTTCCCCGGCTTTGGAACTGGCCAGTGACATCGCGGAGAGAATGTCAGTCCTATGGCGTCGGCATTGAGTCGGGCTTTGCTCTGGGAGGGAGCGCAGTCCCCCGAAGAGGCGCATTTGCTTGAGTCGAGGGTGTTTCATTCGAGAGTTGGATCGCAGTATGTTTATCCCTCATACCTTGCATTGGTCTTCGGTGTTGTGTAGTACTAATACGGTGACTAGTGATCACAAGGAGGGTGTCAACTCGTTCTTCGAGAAGAGAAAGCCGCAGTTCAAGGCGGACTTGCAGGCAAATTGGCCGCCAAATTACCCGTGGTGGTCTGAGGCTGGTATTGATCGGGAGCCGAAGGCTGAGAAGGAGTCTAAGTTGTAAGATCTGTTCATTAGGTAGGATGTCCGGTATAAATTGTTTCGAGTATGAGACTCTAGGATCCATGAGTAGAGTTTTGTCATGATCTGTTCCCTATATCGGGCAGGACATAGGCCGGAATTTAAGCCATATTCGCCTGTTTCTGTAGCCGTGCAAGGCTATGCCACATGCGAAGATGACCTAGACCAGAAGAGTAATGACCCAAGCTGGAGGAGTGAGCAAACCTGGGACTAGTTTGATCCCCGCCATCCATGTAGCACGGGCATACCAATCCTTTGGTGGGGGATGCTGACTGAATTGGAGGCGGGGGGATATCATATGGTCCGCGAGAACGATGCGGCTCGGATTGAAACACAAGCGACAATAAGGTTCGCTGGCACCAACAGGGACAGTCCGAAGGAATGTCTGTCCAATTGCCGTTAAGCAGGATCAGAATCCATGCACCCCATCGTGGAATACGAAGTCTTAGCCTCGCTCTGCGGGGTGCTACGTGGATGCTCAGAAGACTATCGGACCCCGCCTTCTTCCTGGTCATTGTACAGATAAGGTAAAGGAGAAGCTCCTGATTCAAGCTCTATAAGACGGGCATGAGTTACTTGGCTCTGCTGACCACCAAGTTGAGAGCTTGTTAAAGCCGTTGAAACGGCCTCTTACCTAGGATCTACTCAACTACTTTCCGTACAGCACACTCGGCACGATTCAACACACAGAGGGCTCAAGCTTGTTTCATCACCTACTCCGCCACAAAAATGGTCACCATTATCGACTTGGGAGCAGACCACACCCATGAGGGTCACGGCGAGGAACTTCCTCGACGTAGCAGCGCCCCATCCGCAAATATCCCAGAGATCCTAGATCCCACAGAAAACACGCCGTCAAGGCCCACGACCGAGGGATCAAAGTGCACGATCCAGACACTGTATGAAGGCCCACCCAAATGCAAGTGCTGCAAAAACTGGGTGGAGGAGTATCCCGACGAGCTTCGTCGAACAGTCGAAGAGCAAGCCGAGACGAAGAAAAACGCACTGGTCAAACGAATGAGTAAGAATCATGATAATGGCAAGGCTCTGGTTCTTGACTCCATCGTTGTACAAAGCCTGTCTCTGAAGAAGACGCTCAGGAGGTATTTGATGGGTATGTTGGAATTACCACATCGTCGAAGGACTTGATTTTCAAGTCACCGTTCCATCCTTTCTACAATCGTTGGGCGCGCTTCACGGAAATAGTGGAGCGGCAGAAACGCGAAGACCAGACTGCTGCAATGTATTCGGTTCTCCTCTATGACGAATTGAAAAGGGAACTTAGTGATGTGATGACCGAGATTGACGAGTACATCCCTCAGGGTGTGATCACATATCAGCTTCTCTGGGCGCTTTTCGAGCCCGGGCGACGAATTATGGCAACTGAAGGTAGCCAGGAGCGGTTCTATATTGTGTCAAGTTACGCGTATAACCTCGAGAGGCATTCTCTTTCTATCGATGTCAAGTTTGGGACTGGGACGGAGAGAGCTTTGGGTACGCAGATGACACAATTACGATCTACGAGTACGACGGTACCAAGCCAATCACCAGTCTGAGCGCATTTCCGGCTGAATTCCTCCCCCAGAAGGCGGAGGTGGAGGCAAAAGCCATTTTGCGAGGCCGGAAATTCCGGGACCTTCGTGGCATTCAATATATGGCATACTCGGGGATGGTATGGTCTCGTGATTTCTTGGGAAGAGACCTGGAGCAAAGGGTACGAATTCGTCTTGCAATTATGTTGACGGATGCTGACTACAGGAACGCACAGGCCGATGGACGTATAGTGGTGGATGCTGCATCGTACTTCGACGCGAATCAATCAGAGAGAACTAGCCTGGGTGCCCTTGACTCGGAATCTATTGCCCCTCGAGTCGACGTCGTGGACATCATACATATAGATTATGCTTATTCAAGCAGTGGAGAAGATGGTCCTACCCTCAACTACAATCCTGATGTCCCTCGTCGCTCCAGACGTCGGGATAGACGCCGACGGAGGAGGATGGTTGACATTAGGCAGCCACTGGAAAGGAAATCTGAGCCCGGTGAGTACAGAAGGAGCAGGATCCAACTGCGTCGGAATGTACAGCAGCTAACCCGGACTCTATAGTGCATGATCTAACAGACGAACAACTAATGCTCTGCAACACCCGCGTCAAAGGTTACGCACTGAAGCTGAAACGTTGGGCGATGTTCGACGTGGACAACATCAGAGACATTATATGGAATGAAGATGCATTCGACGACGGCTGATACTTCCCAGGGGGTTCAAAAATATGATCTTGTCTTTTGTTGAGGGACAAGCCAACAGCAAACACGCTTTTGACGACATCATCGAAGGGAAAGGCCTTGGGATCATCATGCTTCTGATCGGTACTCCTGGCACGGGCAAGACTTTGACCGCCGAAGCTGTTGCCGAGAAGGTCCGTCGACCTCTCTATGTATTGAGTGCGGGAGAACTGGGCCAGAACGCGAGTGGTGTTGAGTTGCAGCTTACCGACCTTCTTGAGTTGACTGAGAAGTGGGGTGCCATTCTGCTGTTTGACGAGTGTGATGTCTTTCTGCAGGAGCGATCCATGAGTAATATGGCACATAATGAGATTGTAGCTGTATTCCTCCGGTGGGTGTGCCTCTTATATCTCATTCTTTTCCTGGGTAACTGACATCCTGATCTAGACTTCTCGAGTATCACCGCGGCATCATGTTCATGACGTCTAACCGAGCGGATATGATTGATCAAGCCTTTCAGAGCAGGATACATCTGACCCTGCATTACCCAGAACTGGACTCAGCCGCAAAGGAGCATATCTGGAGACAGTT
Source organism: Aspergillus micronesiensis (assembly GCA_039763685.1). Taxonomy (NCBI): domain Eukaryota; kingdom Fungi; phylum Ascomycota; class Eurotiomycetes; order Eurotiales; family Aspergillaceae; genus Aspergillus; species Aspergillus micronesiensis. The sequence goes on along the minus strand of JASHHO010000085.1, from coordinate 114,607 downwards.
CACCTCCAAGTCAGAACAGGAACACATGCTCAAAGATGAGGACTATAGAGATCTAGCGCAACTGCCTATGAACGGACGGCAGATCAAAAACGTGGTCAAAATTTCCAGACTTCTCGCCCATCAGGAGAAGATTGCGCTTAACGTGGAGCACGTTCGGACGGTTCTGGACGCGACGCGGGAAGTAGATGTCAAGACTACCTAGTTTGAATCTGCCGAATGCACTAGAAGAGATGCAACGGCCTACATGAAAACAGACACTTGTCTGTGCTGGTCAAGTTGCTAGCCGGAAGCTTGCACACCTAAGGTCAATATGCTAGGGATCGTTTCATAATGGCGCTTCAATGACACAGAGAAGAAGGATGTATATGGGAAATATCTATTATGGCCGCACTTAGTATCGGATGTTCTCGATAATCAATTCATGTTAAGCTAAATGTTTCAATCCTATGCTTCCCTGCCGACGACCTTACCCTCATAGCCTCCTGGCCCTGTAGGATATCATCATGGTGCAGATAAGTCGCCCCGATCAACTTCCAGGTAGGCCCGCTTTGCCGAAGGATAAAGGGTATCCCCCCTCCAAAAAGAACGGCGACCTGATCGCCTGACTGCATTGATCGAGGACCAAGCCCAATGATACCAGATTTTGTTCTATATAACCGTCGGTTCCGACTATAGGCCCAGACAGTGCGAGCATATGCAGCTGCATTGCCGGGTAGATGAGCAGAGTCTGTTCCGGTTGCGAGTTCACCGTATGACAATGCCTGGGACGGGTTGAATTCTTGAAGCCAGGCGAGTAAATTCCTTTTGCCCTGCTGACCGAGTATTTTCCATGCTTCAGGTCTGGAGTTTTTCATTGTCAGGGGCTCGCTCGCTAGCATGAGACCCGGACCGAACAGGCCGGCCGTTAACACCGTGAAGAAGGCAATATCCAATGCTTCTTTGGTGAAATGGTATTGGTGAGACGGTCGAGGGAAAAGTGGAAATGGGAAGAGTTGCGCCCATATCGTTTCGACTGGGATCGGACTTGTAATACCGAACACAATGGGCTCGCTGATAGCTTCAACTTGATCGACCCGGTACCCATCCCAGTCGAAGGATGTCGGGATATTGTGGCTCGCCATACAGAGGCGAGTCATGCAACTCAGCAAAGTACCGATAATGACCTTCATAGGGGATTCCGGATAGGTAGATCCCTGGAGGAAACACGGAGACGTCACGGTGTTCGTGCAATTTCGGTACCCATGATGGCCAGGGGTCTTCATATGGATTCCCTGTGTGTTGTACTAGTGATAGGATGTCCAGGACCCGTGGTGACTTGCGGAGATTAAATCGAGTAAAGTCCCGATATACAATGCCTACGGGCTTTGGTAGCTCGGTTTCAGCGCGGGGTGTCTGCCGACATCTATACCGGGCCCGAGGGAATTGAGGTTTTCAGTCAGCCAATTTGCACCCCGGCGCAGCATCGATGAGAACCGCGTCTCTAGTCCTCCCTCCAGCTGGGTTAGAGCAAGCACGGGCTGGATACCCTCGTCGGAGATGCCTAACAGCGCAAAGATGCGATCGCGTGGATCAGTGCATTTGAAGTTTCGGATGCCCATCAGCAGATGCAGCAAACTTCCCATAGATCCTTGGACCGAACGACCGGACGATTGTCTGGCTTGTAAAATGAGAGACCAGAAGGAACCTGTGGTCTCATGGAAGTCTTTCCCCTGTGCATCTTCGATTGCATGACGGACTTCCCAGACGTGTTGAGACAGCGCGAGGAGATCGAAGAAATTCATCTCATGCTCTCCTGACTTGGCGATGCACTGTTGTGCCGATGCGACTTCTTGGATACACCACACTCGCTCGAAAAGTCCCGCGCCAGAAGGTAAATAAGAAGCAATTGTTGCATCTTCTTCAGCAGCGAGGGTTTCATATATGATCATGTTGGCGCGCGTTCTTTGCGGAATACTGCTCGTCGCTACCCTGCGTGTTGCTGGATGTGTCCTGCATCATGTCCTTTTTGCAGCTCTGATAATTGTCTCGCGAGATTGAATGCTTCCTTCGTACCTGGGACACTGGGTCCCAGCCACGCAATCACCAGACTGGCATATTGATATATGACCTTCATATACCCCGTCTGTCTGGCACGTTCATCCAGGTCCTGCTGGTTGATGCACACCGCATCGACCCAGAGAATGCGGTAAAGTGTAGGGAGACGAAGGCTGTGTAGAGCATGTTCCAGGTTCACTGTCATACGCAACGGGGTCTGTCCAACGTATAGGGGTCGGGAGAATGCTCCTTGCCCCATACATACGACAGGGCTTTCGAAGCGCCAAGGACAACTCTCGATGTTTACCGTCTGGAGACTGCAAACCAGAGGCGCTGACCCCGTACCGGGAAACAATGTGAGAAGTCGAGTAAAATGCAGGCGTTCGGCCTGTATCATTTATAGGGGTAGTGGAGCATACATGATGGGCGCGATGGCGTTGCATCTCGTGGCCCGTTAGTCGCGCGGGAGTCTCGTATTTATGGAGGATCCAAGACTTGCACTGCCACACAAATGCTCAATTGAGGATCGTTCGTATTCAATAACTATGAATCAATCATAACACGTTAACGTACAGCCAGCACTTCTCATACCTAACATCAGTTGAAAGAGCCTCTGCCCAACTTCTCCAAATCCTCGGATCTCCAGTCTGTCACCAGCATATGCCCTGGCTCATGTGCGAAAACCAGTCCCTCCATCTTGTCTCCGGCGGATTCGACGGCCATCTGTGGCGTAACACCACATGCCTGCAAAGGTTAATCATCCTGCACGTGTATGTGCATCTACATGAAGGATAATAGGAACTCACCCAGAATACAGGGACCTCTCCCTCTTCAAACACTTGGGGCTGACCAAAGTCAGGGCTATGGACATCTTTGATTCCCAGCTGCTGTACAGCCTCCCATCCCCAAGCAACGGGTTCCCCATGTGTAGCCAGATACGGCCGGGTCACGTCGCGAACCTTTTCGATATCCTCTGGACGGTAGGGTCTCATGGACACAATGCAAGTAGCGTGTGTGAAGATGCCTGCAGGAAGCAATGGAATGTTGGTCCTGTACATGGCGACGATAGTGTTCGTCTTCTGGTGACGAGGCTGGAGACCCGCGTCGGTGAGGGCATCTTCGAACGAAAAGGAGCATCCAATGAGGAACCCAACGTAGTCGTCTGCCCAGACGTCACGCAGGTCGCGTCGACTACCGAGGTACCTCCCATGCTCGTAGACCCGGTACATGGGGAAGTCTGTCCGCAGGTCGAAGTCCGAATGCTGGATACATGCTGCTGGACGGACAGAGTGTGGATCACCCGGTGACGTGATGCCTAACAAAGGACAGGAACGGGATTGCGCAGACAGAGGTCGTGGAATTGCGAGGCATATCTGGATGGAAGGATCAGGAGATTGGCCTGGAGATATCCCGGGGCAAGTCCGGAGGTGTTGGTGACTAAGTTGTATCTGCTCTGGAGACGAGCCTCATGTGCTGGAGATAGTGCATTTGTCGATATCAAACTTGTGATCCTGTCATAGTTCGCGTCGTTGGCTCCAGACGAGGGTTCTATCTGGGTTTGGTGGTGAGTTGGCTGGGCGGTTACGACGGTCATGTTGGCTTGCTTCTGTCCTACTCTGGATGCTTCGGTGCTGGTTTGCTATCCTGCAGTGCCGAGAGTCATCAAATAATAGGAAACTAGACGAGCAGGATCATTAGATGGATGGCAATGTCAGACCATCCCGACGCCATGTATGTGGCAGGCGACTTCCCCATACACCCGTCGGAGCCCACATCCCGATGTCTGGGGGGGTTGTCGGACAGGACCTCTCTCCGCAGCAGAACCAGACAGACTGATAGCGAGCACGACGGCAGAGACTCCACTCTGGGACCCTGGAGAGGTGGACTGGCGAGGATATACGCATTGTGAGTGTGTGGAAGCCGGTGCTCCACCGCTTATCAGACTCCATCGGCCCGACGACGGTGGTTTTTCGGCGGGGACTCGCCGAGTCTGGCGGAGTGATTGGTAGAGCGTCAGTTTCCATTACTCAAGGTTTGCTCCTCGGGGTTGATAACGGGAGTTTCGTCATGTTCGTCCTACGGCACAAGCACACAAAGTATGGGGTCGAAGTTCCCCCGGTTATCTCGAGGTGAGATAGGCGATGGTGGCCGATCAGCCATGCGCCGGTGGTCTTTTAGGGTTTTCAACCACCCCGGATTAGCTCCATGACTATTTAGAATACCAGTGCCTCTAGAACCGTTCTCTGGCTAGTTTTCTATTCTCCTATTCCATTTCTATACCATTCCTTCTCTATACCCTGGTCTATACGAACCCCCTGCTTTCTATAGTCAACTGTCAACTTGTAGGGTGCGACTCGTACCCCTTCCCATCCTCATGTCCACCGACAAAAATGACATCCCCGTGGAAGACCCCCCGGCCGACGCCAAAAAGTCCCTAGAGGTGGCCAGCGTACATGAAGCCGACGAGGTTGTGCTCGACCCGAAGAAGGAAGCAAAGCTGTTGATGAAGCTGGACTTTGCCTTCGTTCCCATCATCATGTTCACATACTTGACCTGTTTCTTGGATCGAACAAACATTGGTCAGTCCTTTCTCATATCTGGGCCCCTTATTCATAGGTCTAACGGTACGCATAGGCAACGTGAAGGTAGCCGGTATGCCTGAGGACATTGGCGCCTCGGAAAGCCAGTTCTCGACCGCCGTGTCCATCTTCTACGTGACCTATGTTCTTCTCGAGTCCCCTTGGGCGGTGTTGATGAAGAAGCTCACTCCGCGAAACATCCTTACGGGCCTGTGTATTGTGTGGTCCGTGGCAACCATCTTCACGGCTTCATCCACAATGTGGCGTCGCTGTATGCCATGAGACTCATCCTGGGAGCCTGCGAGGCGGGTCTGTTCCCCTGTCTCAATCTCTACCTGACCATGGTCTACCGACGTGAGGAGCAGGCAAAGCGGGTGTCTTACCTGATGAGCTGTGCTGCCATTTCTGGGGCCGTTGGTGGTCTTTTGGCCTATGGGTTGCTGCATATGGACGGAATTGCTGGAAAGGCCGGATGGAGGTACGTGCCATCATCCCTACAAGATACCCTTCTAACCACTTACGATGTATAGATGGGTCTACATCATCGAAGGCCTCCTGAGCGTCCTCTGCGCCTTTCTCATCTGGTTCGGTCTGCCCAACGATCCCGCCAACTCCTACTTCCTCACCGACGAGGAGAAGTGGATGATGCGGGTGCGTAACGAACAACGCCGGAAATACATGGGCAGCGAGGAATTCAGCTGGGAGGAACTGCTCATCTCTGTCCGCGATCCGAAACTGTGGTTCAGCTCGGTCGTGCAGTTCTGTCAGGACATTCTGCTCTACGGTTTCAGCACGTTCCTCCCAACCATCTTGACCAGTCTTGGATTCAACTCATTGATGAGCAATGTGTTGACTGTGCCGGTGTACATGTGGGCGGCGATTGTTTTTGTCGTGTTTCGCATTCCTGGCTGATCGTTATTCCAAGTTTGCTATCGTATGTCTTCATTCTCAACCCTTATCGCATGTTGACATGCTGGACCTGTTTGACTGTTTCTAGTTCATCCTAGGTACCAACGTCTTCGGTATCGTCGGCTATATCATCCTCCTCGCCGTGTCCAACGACGCCGTAAAATACTTCGGAACCTACCTCTGCGGCATCGCAACCTACACCGGTGTCGGCCTGAACATCGCATGGATCAACGTGAATGTGGCACCACAGTACCGGCGCGCCATGACGATCGGCATGCAGCAGACGATCGGAAACTGCGCCGGTATCGTGGCCGGCCAGATCTACCGCAAATCGCCCTATGTCTTGGGCAATTCGTTCTCCATGGGAGCGCTGGTTTTTGCGCAAGGAGTGGTGCTTGCGCATGCGTGGTACTTGCGTCGCGAGAATGCCGAGAAGGATGCGATCGCGGCCGGGAAGGAGGATACGCGTAGGGTGCAGACGGGAGATGGCGAGATCGATTTCAAGTATCATTATTAAAGTTAATTTATTCCTGGTTCGGGAGTGCTCCTGGCCGTGACAGTGGTTTAGCCGGTTTGGTTCTGTGGTGTCGTTGGGGGGGAAACTTTCAACCTTATGCATGACGCCATGACTCGGGCAGATATATATCGGAATTGCCAGCCAGCTAACCACTGCATACATCCCCTATGAAGACCTACCTCTTGTGAATACATACCTCGAATCATTGCCTTCAATTTCCCCTGAATAATATACCCTGTTCATACATACAATACACCACACTACCCTAATATGGGCCTCTGTTTCAGTCGCGGCAGTCGTCGTCGCTACCCCATGATGGGACCGGGCATGGGTGGAATGGGTGGCATGGGCATGCCTCCTCCACGACCGCATCGATACAGTGGCGGTAGCTTTGGAATGGGTCCCATGGGAGGTATGGGCGGACCGATGGTGGACATGGCAGACACTATAGTGGCGGTGGAATGGGCATGGGTGGTATGGGCATGGGCGGTGGATTCGGCCCTGGAGGAGGAGGCAGATACCGCACGGAGGTGGACGATACGGTGGCGGAGGATATGGTGGAGGGTATGGTGGTAGAGGAGGAGGCTATGGAGGACGGTGGTAGATGTTGGGCGTTCACAAATGGATGATTCTGTGTTTTGTATGTATGCTGGGTACCGCAACCCTTCCCAGGTATTGATCTAATAATGTATGAGTGGCCGAGCATGGTCTGCCTGCCCCGAATTTTTGTCAGTCTGTATGATGGGATTCACAATCAACGAGTATGAAGGTGTTGGATGCTGTCATGTATACGGGCAAAGACTGAATTGTCCCTGCGGCATCACCATGGCTGATTCTGCCCTAAGATCTTCAGCATGGGCTGAGGGCAAGATCTGATAGTGACAACCTTGAAAGGCTGAGAGGCTCTTTCCCATGAAAGTAATTTTCTGACCGTCTGATTTCTATGGGCGATGATTCTAGGGCAACCTCTACCCTTGGGGCGATTCTACATATCGTCCCACTGCCGTGTTGATACCGCCAGTGCCATTGAAATTACAGGCGCACAAAGCTGACCGGGCAATACAGCCAAAGGCAACAGCAATCAGCTGTCATCTATTGGGTTTTCTACTCCGTTCATTGGTTTCAGTCCCTAGAGGTGGCGGTCAGGACGTCCAGGGTCAGCCACAGCCTCGCAGAGCTGATCCATAACAAACAAGACACAGCGCGAGGCTGTCGAGGTCTCGAGTGGGCCCCATGGGCAACCGACTGCCGATCAGACGTGTGTCAGCGGTGGGTTCATTTTTCATAGCCGCCAGCCTGATCGGCATGGTTCCCTTTGAGGTGTCGGGCAATATATCCTTTTGATGACAGCCAACACCCCAACCACCGACATATCTGCGCCTGTCAAGACAAAAGTCATGACAAATAGTCCGCACCCAAGCCTTGCGGGCCGCTCCTGGCACGAGCGACCCAATAATCGCGGTGGTGGGGGCCAGCAGGTGCATGGAAGGAAGCTGGCGGCCGAGGAGGCTGGGCGCAATTAGGGCTTCACAGCCAATGGTGCAGCCAAAGAAAGTTGCGCTACATCAGCCTTCTCGACTTCCCCTCTCACGGCAGAAAATGCCTTTCAAATGCACCATGTCGTGAATCCTCCTGCCTCTCCCCGGCATGCGCCATGCTCTTTACCAAAAATTTCGACGACTTCCAGTTGGACATCGTCGGCTTCCTGGCGATTCTGGGAGAAGGCTCCATCGCCGTCAACTACCAGGTCTCCACCCTCTCGTATTTCATCTTTCTGCCGCGGTTGATTCCCGCGCCTCAGGCCTTTATTCGTCCCTCGCGACCGCTGCGACTGGATACCGTTCCAGGGGTCGTGATTGGGGTGAGCTCCGGAAACATCTGCCGTCATGTCCATCGCATCCCGCATATTATCCTGCCAGGGGAGAAACTCAACGCCGGAAAGTCCGACTACAGCGTTCATCGCGTGAAAGTCAGCATTAAAGATGGCAAAGTCGGCGCGCCCCTTGTCACCGCGCGCACGTTCGGTCTCCTATCGCTCCTCTCCGTTGTCGGATGCGCCATCTCTTTCGCGCTGCTGGGAATGTCCATCCACTACGACGATGGATGGGCGCTCCTCGCTACGGTCCTCCTCTCCTGTCTGTCGACTGTCATCGGAGTCGCCTGCAAATGGGAGCTGAAACTGGGGGAGCGCAAGGAAAAACGAATCATCCCCAAGTCCGACGTAATCGTCTGCTACCCGAACGGATCGTTCCTAATCGTCAAATGCGAGGAGAGCGTAGCGCGCGCGCTCTTCTCGCCCGAGCGCTGCAGATACCTCCTCGGCTCGGTGATATATCGCAGTCTTGCGCTGATGGGAACAATGATGCTCATGTTTTGGCGTCGTGGCGCTGGGAAACGCTACGATCGAGATGCAATTGGCCTTTGGTGCATCGTATCTCTTTCTGAACGCCGCCTACTGGGTGGTTGCCGCTCTCCCCGAGCGACTTCATTGGGATTATGCGGCGCTGGAAATCGAGAATGAGAGCTTTGTACAGAGAGAAAACTTCACCAATGGTCTCTGGGAAGCTATCAAGCAGACCAAGGCCACGCGATGGGTGCGCAGCGGTGAGGTGGCTCCAGACACCCGGGCCTGGGATGAATGGCTCAGAAGGGCAAATGAAGTTGCAAACAGGGTAGAGGGTGAGGATCCGGAGAAATGGAAGCCCGGTGAATATCTGAGCGAGTGTATCAGCATCTACCTCTGATGGATAACGACGACCGGCTAAGATCCACATGGTGGGTGTTATGTGCTGGGTACCTAGATGTCAATTTCTGGTGTACATATGATGTGGCATGATGTATGATGATATTCACGACTAATGCATGTATGCTAGACTTTTCTTTCATGTGTTCAAAACTTCTGTCCGTTCATACCCTCTTGCCTCTAGCATACTTCCTGGGTCCTCGACCAACAGATCAATTATGAGCTGCCACGTTACCCCTGCTCCGAATAGTTTCATTCCACTTCCACAACGTCCCTGCCCAACGTTTCGATATAGTCCTGCTGTTAGTCATACGCGATCCTATTGGTTTCCAATTTCCAGCCGATTGGCGCCGGTCCGGAAGGTCAAAGTTAATGGGAGTGATGTCGTGGGTAACCTGTCATGTGTCGCCATGGTGGCAGGCTACTTCATCCGTCGGAGAAGCTGCATGCAAGTGATGATGCGGGGAGTGCGCCAGAGACGAACTCTCATTTGGCCGATATGACATGGCCCATATCGTTCTCAAGATGATATCGCCGTAATTCGCTCCGTTGACCAGACGCCAGCGCCATGTCTCCGCATACACGAAGCAATGGTATTGCGCCGCTACTGCAACCTAGGACATCCTTTTACTCATGTCCCGAAGATACATCGTCCCTTTCAAAGCAGAAGTGCACAATTGCATTCATATTGACTCCATTTCATACATACACAAGCCAATGCTCGGTAACAGCGACGTGGACCCCTTGTAGCTCCGCGGTCACACTCCCTAGGATCGCAGGGATCATGACAGTCGTGCTGCTCATTCATTCGCACGAGCTGCACACCTAGGAAAATTTCATCTCGCGATGGCGGATCGTCTGGTTGCTTTTGGGCAGCAGCCAGACGACTGAAATAAAATCCAACCATGCCTCCGACATACCGTGTGTTGCGGCTCTTCTCCATGAGGCTCATTCATGTCGTCCACTATAAGTTCTCGCAGGTCTCCGGCGAGTCCATCCAGTGGTCTTCATCTACTGGATCTTGTCTGGGAGAGTCGTGCCTACCATCTACATCGATAGCAGTCAAAGATCTATTATAGTGAGTGTGTTGGCGACTCCCTGTGAGATACGTGAGATACTCACGCCTCGAGTGTCGACAAATCGTCCACCCAGAATCATTTGTCACCTCTCTAGTTCTCTTTGCAGACGGATATTCCCAACATCATGCCGACCGTGACCGTTTCAGTGCGATATCTCAACATGAGACTGCTTCAGTTGCTGCTGAGTAACCGCTTTCCTCTGGGTGGTTACGATGTCAAGGTATGTGTAGTACAGCGTTGCTTTTTTTGGTCTAGCCGCGGCAGCCCGGCCTGAGGCAGACACAGCCTGAAATTCCTGGCATACCATTCATCCCGAACTCCGTATGCCAGGCGACAGAAACGATCTGCACATCGCCCCATGCGTCCTGGCACCTGCACCTTATTGGCTGATTCCAAAATATTTGGTGCCGCATTTCATGCTTGCTTTTTTGTTGACACGGGCTGACTGAATTCTTAGACCCGTAATGGTGCTTGTATTATCCGACTCCCCGAACCAGGGCTATCAGAGGTTTGATCATTTCCCGGCCACTCGAAGGCGACGAGGCTTGAACGTGGGCGACTAACCTGCCACAGGAGGATCTCGAAGGCTGTATGGAGGAATCAACTCAGTGACAACAGCCGTCCCGGGTACCGAAGGGTACCTAGGGAAGATCATTGCGGCGGCAAATTGTGTGGCGTGTCAGACATTGTAATACACATGATTGATAGCGTGCATACTAATGCAATGATTATAAACTGGCCTTTTCCCTCGCTTCTTTCTGTTCTCCCCACAATGGATGATACATGGACTACACACTTGAGATCACCTTTCCCTCTCACAAAAACTGCCAGATCGGCAAAACACTGGTCTTTTCTTGGTGCAATACCCGCCTACTATGTACAAGGGGTACCCAAAGTGTCGCAAAGCTCCCGATCAATCCATAGAGGCTAAATATATTAGCCCATACGAGTTAGTTCTGGTGCTGAGACGTGAATATGGGGAGTCCAACTTTCGTCTTGAAGTATGTGATACCCACAGGGCCTACCGGATGTTGTCTGCTGATAAAACCTACTTGTCAGCTACGGTTGGATCGATATAATATATATATTCTGAACCAGGGGAGGGCCCAGAAATCAATTCTTTCAAAGGTTAGGTGATAAGCTGCTACATTGCTCTGCATGGTAGTTAACCAACACAATCAACGTTTAGGAACAAATAGATCGGTTGTCGAGTGGTCCATTGAGACTAGCATGATATGTCCACATGAATGTACGAAAGATCTCATTACTCCGCGGTCCCGCTTGAATATAAATCCGGAAAGAATCAAGTGACGACAGAGAGTGCTTGCTACACAACAAGGCAGGCCGGAGTATGTATGATATATCATTAAAATTGGGGATACAACGCCGGGTTGTCTGTGGATATATACGCTCTACACTGGGAAATGATACACTGGGCAATGATATTGTGTCTCATGCTTTATATGCCTATACCATCCATCTATATGGAATAAGGCTATAGCTACATGGAGCACCATCGGTCTTTTGTTGAGATAGAAGCTCCACAGTCGCCTGGTGAGATTCCACGCTGGCTCCATGAGCGAGGTCTTCTGTGCTCAAGGCGTACCGATGGCACCATTTCGACTCTGAACGAACACGTTGGAAAGGCTATCGTGACCGATTTTCAAGATGACATGAACCAATACTCACCCATAGAGTCTATATGATTGTCGAATCAAGCTGACTAACAATGTTCACCCGATTACATTCGATATATCATCGTATAGAGCGAATTGATAGACATAGGACTAGGCATAGACAGTATCCGGCATGAGAAGACCAGGCGACCAATACTCCCTACAGCTCCAGAGATAATCCAACCGGGCAGGTTGATTTCCACCAATACTGATACATTCAGACATCGTCTTACTTTCCCCTCATGACGATATGGTCCTTAGATACAGAGACTCTCTTCTGGTTGTCAGACGTGGTCTCTCTACAAAGTCGTCTGTTAAAGATGTACGAGGGCAAAAAGCAAACACGGGAATTTCACCCCTCTTACGCACAGGCACGGGACTGATATTGCCCCCATGTTTGACCGGTGTACACTCCACGTCGGTTAGAATATCATTGGAGAGGACACACCTACACATGTAGTATCTATGTAGGGTCATGCCAGTGATTATGCAAGGCTGTGCCATTTAATTAGCGGCAAGGCAATCAGCGCAGTATGTGATCGAATTAGGCAATTCAATACATCATAGGCACATTTCTTTCTGCTGAGTGGGCGGATGATAGCGCCGAGCCTGCGAAGGGCACGGCTCGGGTCGAATGAACAGCGTGTTTCGTGCATGAGGGGCAAGCCAACTTTGCCCGGGCAAATATTGTAATGCGTAAGCGAGGTTACCAGCCTAGTCATTCGGGTAGAGAACACGACTGCGCCATACAGGCGTGATACGCACGCAGGGATAAAACACAAGGAAGCTCCTCAGCTGAACTGGGTGGGGTTGCCCCGTTACGGCTTCACCTTTACCTTCACCCTGGTCCTCTAGGCGCCGGACAGCATCATGGGGGCTGGCCTAAAATTTGTGATTGTCGGGCGATTCATAGACCTAACGCTTTGTTGTAGACCTCGATTAACGACCCTACTGGTCTGGTCCAGTCGTACAAATGTGAGGGGAAGAAAGAGCGCGAAAGCCTTTTGGAGGCTCAGCGGGAATCTGCACCGCCAACCTGGAGAAACGCCTGACACACGATGGCAAATGTATCTAAGAAAGGCAGCCAGATCGGTGCTGTATAAAAGGCCAGGAATCTCTTTCCATATGCTGTAGATATACGCAGAGACCACTTGGTGAAAGGTCACGCGAAACATGGCAGTTGAAAGCAGCGCATTGTACAAACTGGATCCTCAGCTTGCGAGGGCCATTCAATCAAGATCATCACGTCTTTTACATGCACGAAAAGACTGTCCCAGCTTGAAGTATCGCTGGTCTATAGATCTAAAGATGTCGATGGGAAATGGACCTTGCGGGAGAAGCCGAAACAGGCGGTCAATGACGTCTCCGGACTACACAGGCTGCAAGCAGTAAGTCTGGATCGAATCGTTGCAGATGGAATTGGGGAGATCAGAATTTAGGTTGACCAAGTTCAGCAACAGGAGGCAAGTGTTGCCCAGGTGCAGCTCTACACTATCGACATTCTCGGTCATGGACGCCCTTGAATATATCATACGAGCTTTTCCAGGAGCTATTATTGAGACAGAACGTCTTTCGCCCATTCCTCAGGACGACTCTCACCTTTGGGCGTAAAGTGGAAGAGAATGAATATGGATTTCCCCCATTCCGCTCCAAGAATTCATATTCAATGGGGGTGCAACATAGAAGGTCAGTGCGCTTTTCTCAAGAAGATCGAACAAGCCAGCAGAGTCTGGGGATGATACTAACTAGTACTGTGTTACCAGAGCTTACTTATGTTATCCGACGGGTAGAGCGCCACGGACGTGATGATCCTAAGCTTAAAAGCCCGTGGTCAATTCGACAGACGGGGGTGTATCATAAACGAACCTACGGGAGCCGTCTCAAACCAGTCAACGTTTATTGTTCTGGCTCCCTCGCCTGCAGTTACCGGAGAGCTATCAAGTGCGATGTGTGAGACTATATCAGAGGATGACCACATGAGACCCGCGTTTCCGTGCATGAGCGCATCGTGGCAGACAGTCTTCGGGGCTGGATGGACATATGGCGTGGTTAGAAAAAGACACCAAGCTCCATGTAGGCTCTCCAAGGTACGGGATCAACGTTATGTATGGGTAGCTGACTACAATGAAATCACAGCGGAACCGGGTGGTCGTCTCCGACATAGATGAGCGTGAGATATACTTCAATGCAAAGGACAGGCAGCAACTTAAGATCACGAGGATTTTGGTTGCAGATATGCAAGTGATCCTGCAGACAATGGCAAATACCATCTCGCGGATCGGAGAGGCGTGCCTACATCACTGCAAAAAGACCTGCAAGGGCGGGAGCGCCTGCTCCTGCAGTTGTATCCAGGAATTCGAAGAATACGCAGCGGAGACGCAACAGTATCTTGAGCGATCCCATATCCTCATGGCACGGGTGCAATCTACGGCCCATCTGGTACGTACTTCTGGCACCCTCCACAGATCCGTGGATGGGGCGGTGCTGACGCGCTCGAATCCAGTTGGCAGACATGCTGGCCTACGATGAGACTCGAGCATTGAAACATTTCGCCGAGATACCCAAGAGGAGAACCAGAATATTATGGAGCTCACGGTAAGAAAGACCCTGTTCCCGACAGTGGCTGTGCTTACGCCGCTGACATGACTGCCAACCAGCGTCGCAGTGTCGAGGACGCTGCAGCCGTGAAGATGCTGACCATCATCGGTCTCTTCTTCCTCCCTCTCGCCACCGTCACGGTCAGTCTGCCTGGGTGAGACCGTTGCTTCTCGATGACGCTGACTCGACCGATCTAGAACTTCTTTTCGACACAGTTTGTCACCCTCAAGGAAGACCACCTGCAATCTCTCACGATGCATGGTATCTCGCCGCCGTCGCAGTCCCCTTGACCGCGGGTACATTGTCTCTCTGGTGGCTTTCTCTGGTACTAAACCGGTCAGGCAAAGCGCCCTGGATGGAGAAACTCTTCCAAATCACACCGGCGGTGGAGGATGTAGAGCAAGGCACCCCCGTCAGGCATGGCCGGGCGTTCACCTTCGCCCTGTTTAGGTCGTGGACGAGCCAATCGTCTCCCAAGTCCGAGTAATTTGCCACCGAGAAGAAGGCTGGGTACTATGGGTAGTGTGTTAGCGTCGTACTTGTGACAAATCCAGTGCTTTTGTGATAGCCCTTTCCGGGTTCCGCGGATGAGTGAATAGATGGCCCCAGGCCAGGTATTCTTGCGTAGAGGAGGCCTTCCCGATAGATGTATCCAAAAGCATACCGCGGCGCAAGGTGCCAGGGCAAACGAGGCGTGCACTGCCTTTACATCTCTCCCACTCGTGGGGAGGGCGCGATCCACTCTGGATGCTCGTGCAGGTCTCGTCTCCCTCCGCTCCCCTGCCCGCCAGACGAAGTATGATGCCCGACGGATCAACCGTGCGCGCGATTGGTGTAGAGTTTATTCTTTGACCATTGGTTCACAATGCTGCCGTGTGGTCTGCACATGCAAAACTCTGCCTGGGGCGGACTCGAATCTCGAGAGCCGTATCCGACATCGGGTTCTGGTGGCCAATGCAGCGGCACGTACATATTCGACGCTGTCTCCCCCGATCCTGGATGATATCTCTTCTGCTTCTTGTGTGTCCTCACGGATGTCGCCTCCCCCTGGTCGTGTTCCTGATCCAAGGCCGTCGCGGTCCCTCTTCGTCATCACGAACCCCTCCCTCCCTCCTCCCCTCCGTCCCAGGTATGAAAGGCTTGGACTTTCGCCTCTCGCCTCCCGCCGTCAAGTGCTTGTTTCCACGCTTCATTTTGCCTGTTCATGGAAGATCGTCCCCGGACCGGCTGATTTCCCCCTCGGGGCGGGCTGGCTCTGCAAGGCCCTCCCTGCCCCAGAAGACACCACGTCCTCCCGTGGCACTGCGTCTTCTCTCGAGATCGAAGTGGACAGCTGTCGGTCCAGTCCAGCGCAGCCGCTCAGGGTCATCTCAGCTCACTCAACGGGGACCAACCGGATGGACCGGCGCATCGGCTGCGGCAGGCGCTGAGAGATGCCTCCTTCGTTTGCCGCCACGACTCGAGCAAAATCTTCAAGTTTATCCCTGCACCGGCCCTAGCTCAGTTACTGACCGTTGACACGGTGCGCGCCATCCTGGGAGAGCACCTCCTCGCGGGATGACGGGGCGTCCACCTTGGCCAAGCTGATCGTCGACGAAGCCCCGCGTCTGCTTGCCATCCTGGTCAGTGTGGACAAGGAGGCCGACATCTGCAGTTTCCTCGACCAGGGCATTCGCGATGAGGATCTTCCTTTTCCCTCAGATTGACGACTTCAACAGGCGCGGCGACCGATATTCTCCAGACCCGGAAGCATCAGGATGTTGTCGTTCCCGCCCATTGGGATAAGGAAACCCTGACAAACTGGAATCGAAACAGCCTCGAATGCTGGTGCCAGTCCTCCGCAAACGAGAGTATTACGTTTTCTCGAGTGCTGAAATGCTCCCTTTTATCCAATGGAAAGAAGTCAGTGCAGCCCAGGGCTCCTACTCGAAGTCATCAAGGCACGCATCCCCCCCGGCACCATGAGTTCGACGCGACGTCCGAATGGAGGTATGTTGCAGTCCGCTATTAATCGCTTCCTTTTAGGATACCTCCCCGGTAGCGGTTGCACTCTCGCTAACATGCTGATATCGTCGGCCAGGCGGATGGGACCTGGGTTGCAGTCAAGAAACTCTTCAAAGACGAGGCTTCCTCTTTCGAGACGAACGTGGTAATTAACTCTTGAACTCGGCAAAACCAACATTCATATCGTGAAGCTTCTCTGCAGCTATCAGAAGTTCGGAAAGTATAATAGGTCTTTCCTTGGGCCGATGGCACGCTTCGATCCTACTGGGCCCAGGATCCCGTCCGATCTTGGAGAGACATGATGCTTTGGCACCTGAAGCAAATGACCGGCCTTGCCGATGGACTTTCCACTTTGCATAGCATCCCAGAGAGACATGGCCACGCGGACCTCTTCGGGCGTCACGGGGATCTCAAGGCGGATAATATCCTGTTCTTCGGGTCCTATCCCGGATGCCACGACACCAGAGGGGTGCTCCAGATCACAGATCTCGGATTGGCCTGTATTCACACCCGAGGATCCAGATCAAATGACGATCCTCGTCGCGTCGTCTCTCCTTCGACCTATGCTCCCCCCGATGGATACCGCCGGGTCGCAATCTCGCGCAAGTGGGACATCTGGAGCCAAGGATGCATGTATCTGGAGTGGGTGACTTGGATTCTTCGCGGCTATGCCGCTCTGGAGCATTTCAGTGACGAGAGAGGAAGAGACGATCCCAACATCATCTTCAACACAGACCATTTCTTTTCTTCGGATTGTTCTTCTGTTCGTCCCTCTGTATTCAGGTGGGCACATGGCCTTCATCGGGATTCCAGGTGCAGTGAGATGCTTCATGACCTTTTGGACCTGATCATGTCACATATGGTTGTCGTCGATCCCAATGCCAGATGGACTGCAGCAGATATCAGCGTACCAACTGAGCAATATGCTTGCTAGATCAGAGCGAGACGCCCGGTACTTGCTCCATCCTGTCCCCCTTTCACCCACACGCACTCGCATTCCGCCAGACCCCTCCTCCTCCACCGTCTCCTCCTCCCCAACCGCCTTATCTGGACGGGGAACTAGCAATATTTCAAATTCACCTCCTCCTCGCCTTTGCCGGTTCAACAGTTGCCAACTCGGAACAGCACTTGGCCGATGCCACGTCATTCGGTGCCCAATTCTTTCTGATCGCTGCACGGAACACCTCCACCACTCATGTCTAATCATCGGCTGCCTTGCATATCGATACCAGGTAGAGTGACTAATGTCTGACGAGTTCTCTCATGGCGATTATGTTTTTTTATTTTTTTTTCTTTTCAGCGGTTCCTGTGTTTGATTATATCGTATTTCTTTGCATTTCAGGGATACATGGGTTGAGCATTTGCACATATGTGTACTATCTGGCGTTGGGCAGAATGGTTGATACCAAGTCAACAAACTAAAAGTAGCCTCGCGGCTCTGTTTTTTCCTTTTTTTTTTTTTTTTTCCCCTTTTTTTTCCCGCCTGCATTTGTGTGTCTATATATCGTGATTAATGTCTACGTTTATACTATCTTCCCTCGCCTATTCTAGAATGAATCAATTGTCCTCTTTCCTCATGAGCAGGGCCGATAACATGATCCTTTGTTTTCATTATTGTGAGGGATTCCATCAACTATCGGGAGCTGATAGGACTTCATACAGAGGCCCTTAGACTATCAGTATGAAGAATCCTGCCCCATGCACCGTTCCGCATTTAACACATAATCCTACCATCCAGCCAGCTGGAGCAGCTCCATAGCCAGCTGTGGAGAATCAATTGCCGGCGTATATCCATGGAGGCAATCTATCTCTCTTCCACGACCTTCGTGGTAGGCAGTGAGTGGCATGCACCTTTATCTTATAATCCAGTCTGCCCTCACCGACACATGACTGGAGGATATGAACCGCCCACGATTGACCTCGCGCCTGGACACAAGGCTGAATTCAGAGTGGCCACCCTGGTCTATACAATACGCTAAGTACCAACAGGATCAGCCGTGGCTAGGTGAGGCGCCCCGCCGGCATTATAAAGGCTACGCAGTTAGCTTCTCTCTGTTTGGTTTCCACTGGCATTTCTTGAGACTGCATCACACGTCATCTTCCTCCTTGAGTCTTGCGATAACCCACTCCCACAACAGCTTGTATCTGTAACAGTTGCAATCTGTGACATACATAGTTATCCAGATAGTTACAGATCCATAAGTCGTCGAAAGACTGTTAATGCGTTTTCCCCAAACACTTTTGGGAATTATATATACTCGGGGAAGGTTCCAACATCTCCAAGCTTTTTTTCGTTTGGTCATCGCGGCTATTGAAACACGCATAGCGCATTAATGACCGCTGGGCTCTCGATATGCCGGAGTCACTCACTAGAGTATGCAGAATGAGCGATGAAGGTTGCGCGGCCCGCTCATGACTAGTAGGACGAAATCCACTGTACATTCTACAGTAAGATACAGCAAAGCTCTATAGAACAGGCATAGAGTTTACCATTCCAACGATCAGAATCTACATATCACCTAACAATTTGTTCTAGACGTATGAAGAAATTCCCTACCTGTCAGAACTACTTGATTCTGAACGTAAAGAGAAGTACGGCGGAGTCGTCGGGTGAAAACACCACCGCTGTACCGGGGCCTTTGCGCGATGATGGCGAATCAGCCAAAATATACAGCATATCGAAACTGCAGGCTCAAATAAAGGGCATTTCATCGTTACGCCTGGAGGTGCACAGAGCTATCAGAGACTAGCCTCACAACACACTGAAGTTGCAGTTACAGGGCTATAACAGCAATAATCCAATGGTGCCAATCCGAGAAACCTCTCATTGATTTTCATGAAGCTTCGTAGTGTTGCCGGTCATATTGTAGTTCTCTCTGGGAGCTTGATACACATATTTATTGCATAAGTGCTAGTCCTTTTACCCCTCAGGAGTATGGCAAGAATGCGTTGTCCAAGACAGGAATGGCTGTACGACATGCCATTAATGATGTCCAATAAAGCAGCATGCAGGTGTAATCTGCATCTACGATTGTTTGCATTCATGTAGGGACCCCTCATTCTAACTGGGGTTGGTCTGATTGTACCTCCACTACGCATACCCGTTTGCGTCATGATCTGATTGTCGATACAATCGAATACCTTATGAGCATTAAACATTCTCGTAATGGAGACGGTCCGCCAACAGGAAGGATACCCTCATATCCTATGGAGTCAAGGCAGCTGACAGTGATCTAAGTATGGGGTAGTGGATCGTGAAACAGGGTCCTTTCTGTAGGGGGAATACGCAGGGCAACGCAGCCCCAAACAAGCGAGGAGCTGCAGCAACACCAAGAATAGAACCCATCGACAGGCAACGAGGTCGGAGGAAAAAGACACGACTGCAAACGGAAGAGGGGAACCCCGATCGAACGCAAGGACGCTGAGGCAGCCGATCGGATGGCATCTATCACATCGGGGGCAAATAGTGTGGTCTCATTCCTCCCCCTTGCATTCCAACTTCGCGTGCCAACACAAACAGATTGATCTCCATGCGCGTGCATATATTGTCTTGACTTTGGGATGGAGTTTCTTGAGCAGACTGACTTTTGACTGACAACTCCGGGTGGTTCCTTTCTCTGTCGTGCTTGATATGCAGCTGCCGAAGGTGCCTTCATTTGGGGGGCTGTTCCGACGGGATGAGTTCAATGTTACTGGGAAGGTTAGTCATTACTATCTACGGTTCATCTACGATACTGACGATTCCAGCTGGTCGTAGTCGCGGGGGGCTCCAGAGGCCTGGGAAAGGCAATGGCACTGGAGTTGGCATCCAGAGGTGAGTCCCCTATCTTGGCCATGGATCTGTCTGACCAACCGAGATAGGTGCCAACCTGCTGATTCTGGCGCGCACGACGAGCACCTTGCGTCTGGCCCGCCAGGAGGTGCAAGCTGCATGCACCTCGTCCAAGCAGATCGTGGATGCGATCGCAGTCGACCTGACCCGGCCGGAGGAGGTAATCCACCTCTCTGATGCATCATACCTAAGTCCCACGTACACCACTAACCTGTGCCTTACTCAATGTCCAGGTCAACAGCGTACTGTCCAAGTATCACCCGCCGGATATCCTCATCTGCACGGCAGGAGGCAGTCCACACCAGGCGGGGTTCCTCGCGGAGATCTCGCCTGACGCCATCACCTCGTGTATGGAGCTGAACTACTACTCGACTGTCTTCATCGTGCAATGCTGTCTGCGCCTGTGGCTGCGCACACCCCAGACGCCGTCTCCCAGACACATTATCCTGACCTCGTCGACGGCCGCGTTCGTCGGATTACCCGGATATGCCGCTTATACACCGACGAAAGTGGCGATTCGCGCATTGGCTGATACACTCCGACAGGAGCTGCTGCTGTACGGGGAGGATGCGATTCGCGTGCACTGCAGTTTTCCGGGCCCGTTCTCGTCGAGCACGTTCTTGGAAGGCAACGACAACAAGCCGGAGCTGTTGGAGATCCTGGAGGGAACGAATCGGTCGCGTCAGGACTTGAAGCAGGTCGTGCCGTCGCCGCGGACGGTGGCTCAGCGGATCATTGCGGGTTTGGATCGGGGAAGACGTATATTCCGGTGGACTTTCGCACGGAGCTGCTGCTAAACAATATGCGCGGTCCGAGTCCGCGGTTCGGATATCTCTGGGCTGTGTGGGAGTTTGTGCTGGAATGTTGGCGGTGGTGTTTGGTGGTGGTTCCGGCGGGGGTTTGATGAGAAGACCCGGTTATATGGACTGACACGACGGCGGGACAGTCGGGTCTAAGTGGATATCTGGTAGGGATTAATAATGACGATAATTGTAATGCTAATATACTAGTGAGTCAAGTGAGTTGCCGTTTTCCAGAGATTCTGGTTATTCTGGTTATTTAGGATTGTTCGGAGGAAAAGCCGAGGCAATTTGTCAGCACCGCAACTTCTCCTCTTTTTCCCTTCAGTAGGAGGAGGAGGAGTAAACACCCGATATAAACACATCGCCAGCATGCCCTCTCCTCCTGAACTGACTTCCTTACCCTCTACAGCGACAATCGATACACTACACCCACCATGACAGCTCCCTTCCCCTCCCCCGCGAACGCCTCCTCCCCCCACACCCCCTACTTCACCCCGATCAACAACGCCGGACAAGCCGTGAACCCCAACGACCCGGCGACACCAACTCTCTTTCGCCCACTACGCATCCGCGATGTCCTCCTCAAGAACCGCATCATGGTCGCTCCGATGTGCATGTACTCGGCGGAAGCGAACCCTTCCTCCGCCTTTGTCGGCGCCCTGACCCAATACCACGTCGCGCATCTCGGCCATCTGGCCCTCAAAGGCGCCGGTCTGACCTTTATCGAGGCCACGGCCGTGCAACCCAACGGTCGCATCTCGCCTAACGACTCTGGTCTGTGGCAGGACGGCACCGACTCCGAGCAATTCAAGGGTCTGCAGCGGGTCTGCCAGTTTGTGCACAGCCAGGGGGGTAAGATCGGCATTCAGCTCGCGCATGCCGGTCGCAAGGCGAGTACCGTTGCTCCTTGGCTAGCTGGTGCAGACGGCAAGCGAAAGCCCAGCATCAAGGCGGATAAACATGTGGGTGGATGGCCGGATAATGTGGTTGGGCCGTCTGGAGGTGTTGACCAGATGTGGAGTCCGGATAACAATGGCTTCTGGGCTCCTCGGGAGTTGTCTACGGCCGAGGTGAAGGAGGTGGTGCAGGCGTTTGCGAAGAGTGCCGCGCTGGCTGTACAGGCGGGGATTGATGTGATTGAGATCCATGGTGCCCATGGATACCTCATCAGCGAGTTCATGAGCCCGGTCACGAACAAGCGCACCGACCAATACGGCGGGAGCTTCGAGAACCGCACGCGCATTGTCCGGGAGGTCGCCGAGGCGATTCGCGCGGTCATCCCCAAGGGGATGCCGCTGTTCCTGCGTATCTCTGCGACCGAGTGGCTGGAGGGCACCCCCGAGGCGGCGCAGAGCGGAGGCAGCTGGGATATGGAGAGCTCGCACCGGCTGGTGAAGCAGCTGGCCGACTGGGGAATTGACCTCGTCGATGTCAGCTCCGGGGGCAACCACCGCAACCAGAAGCTCCAGCCGCATACGAACTACCAGATTGATCTGGCCGGTCAACTGCGCAAGGCCCTTCGTGCGGCGGGCTCGCGGCTGCTGGTCGGTACGGTCGGCTTCATCACGGAGGCGGAACAGGCGGAGAGTATCATTCACGGAGCGGACGAGGCGCAGGCCGCGGAAGCGATGCTGTCTGGGCCCGAGCCCAAGGGCGATGCGGTGTTGCTGGCGCGGCAGTTTATGCGCGAGCCGGAGTGGGTGTTGACGACGGCGCAGAAGCTGAAGGTGAAGGTGACGGTGCCGGTGCAGTTTGGGCGGGCGATTCGGATGTAGAATATCCTTAGATGTATAGATTTCACCGAATGCGAGAGAATGACTGATGTCTCGAGAAAAGATGTCTCGAGAAAGACACAGAGTAGAAGGTTGTGGTATCGGCTGGATCCGGTGACGGCGGGCTCCGAGATGAAGCAGAACCGACCCACTGGAGCTTCCTCGGTCGGAGAGTCTAGTCTGCTATGATGATTATTATTTGCTAGTGAGGTTGGCAGGATTCGCTGTCGCATGCAGATGGCGAGTATTTAACAATCCGACCCCGCACTGACATTATCTTTCACCGAATACATCTTCCTCCTACCCCCCTACATACACCACACACATACACCATCGCAATGTCTCTCAAGGCCGGTGACAGCTTCCCCTCGGACGTCGTGTTCCAGTAAGCTTGTTTCCTGAAGATGAATACCCTGGAACATACTGACCGTACAGGTACATCCCCTGGACCGAGGAAAAGAAGGAGATCAACTCGTGCGGCATCCCCATCAGCTACAACGCCTCCAAGGAATGGGCCGATAAGAAGGTCGTTCTCTTCTCGGTGCCGGGTACCTCTCCCTGCTCTGCCTGCTCCATCGATTCCAACGATACTAAGAAGATGCAGGCGCCTTCACCCCCACCTGCTCGGTCAACCACCTCCCCGGATACGTTGCCAACCTCCCCCAGCTGAAGGAAAAGGGCGTCCAGGTGGTGGCCGTGGTGGCCTCCAACGACCCCTTTGTCATGAGCGCCTGGAACAAGGCCACCGGGGTGAAGGAGGATATCCTGTTCCTGTCGGATCCGAGGCCAAGTTCTCCAACAGCATTGGCTGGGCCAATGGCGGGCGCACCGGTCGGTATGCCGTGGTGATTGACCACGGCAAGGTGACGTATGCGCAGATCGAGACGAAGAAGGGGGCCGTCGAGGTATGTTTCTCTTGTTTGGTGGTGGTGGAGTGGTGACGGTGGCTAACGTGTGTAGGCTTCTGCGGCCGAGACGGTTCTCGCCCATCTGTAGTTGTTGATAGATGGTGGGATGGAAGATGGACTAGTGGATAGATTTGGATTATGATGCTTCTTTGGTACTATATTTTGCCTTCTGACTATAAGGTATGGACTTTATGGTCACCACAGACTGCCTCTTGAGTGCATGCCGTGTGTGTGACAACTCGTACTGATACGTAGGACATGACACATGGTTCCTCGAGAGCGAGGGGTAAGGACCTGGGGTTGCGATTATCAATCCATCTGTCCCTCCTTGTGCAGGTCCTCTACTGCATCTCCTCCCATCCTATCGCAGCCCAATGATCACTGCATGAGTATGTCAGCCACACGACTCAACCATTCCGATCCACGGCTGAATTGACTTCAGAAGCTCATCCAACCAAACAGAGGTGTACAGCCAAGAGACAAGAGACAGCTACATTAATAATCGATCCAGTGCAGAACCCACTGCGTGATGTCATGTATCCCCACTGCCTTAAAGGCGGGCTGCACCCAGGGAACCCTCGATCCCCAGAATACTCTAAATATCCCGATCTCTTGATAATTCATTCATCTACTTAATCCTAATTCCAGAACGCACCGGCATCATGGCTCCAAAGTCCTCGTGGTCCTCACTCCTTCGACAAGATCCCGGCCAACAACCACCCCACCGGATGGTATCTGGTATGTGCCCTACACCCCTCACTACAACATGTCTAACGATTGTCGAACAGCCCGAATTCGCCCACCCGTGGGAAGTCCTCCATGACAAGGTCGAGCTGGTCATCGCCTCCCCCAAAGGCGGAGAAGCACCACTCGACCAGGCCTCGGTCAAGATGTTCGAGAACGACCCGGTGTCGGTCAAATTCCTCCACGAGCAGCAGGCGCTCTGGAAGAACACCCACAAGCTGAGTGACTTTGCCTCGCGCGTGAACGAGTTTGATGCCATCTTCTACGTCGGTGGTCATGGCCGTGAGTCTCCCTGTCCCCGTCCCCCAGCACGGTCAACTCCTTGCATCCGAAACACACCACTGACCACGACAGCCATGTTCGACCTCCACTACGACCCCGTCTCCCTCGCGTTGATTCAGTCGTTCGCGGCCGCCAACAAGCCCGTCAGCGCGGTCTGCCACGGTCCCACCGTGTTCCTCAAGGCGACCACCGCCGACGGGCAGCCATTGCTCGCCGGCGCGACCGTGACCGGCTTCTCCAACCTGGAAGAGGACCAGGCGCAGATGACGGCGGTGATGCCGTACATGCTGGAGACGGAGCTGGAGAAGGTGACGGGGGGACACTATGTCAAGGCCGAGCAGCCCTGGGGGGAGAAGGTGGTGGTCTCGAAGACGGCTGGGGGGGGCGCCTTTGATCACTGGACAGAACCGGCGAGTGCGACTGGGGTGGGCAAGGAGATTCTCAAGGCGTTGGGTTTGTAAATACTCCTACTCGGTAGTGAAATGGAGCGAATCGGGAATTGCGCAGGATGGGTTTAGATTGCAGCCACGACGTACGAATGGATTCATCGCCCCAATTACGGGTCCCTTCGACCAACAAGGCTTGTTTGCGCTTCGCCCCCACCGGACCTTTCTCCCTGCTGGCTCTCGATTGGAGCATTGCTTCTGATCGGCGTTTTTGCTTCTTTTCTTGTAGGAACATGCCGCCGGCGCGTCCACGCGCGGGCGAGGGAGATTCTGTCGGCCCCCAAATCCGCCTCATGCATGAATCCCCTCTCCTGATACTGGCGCTGACCGGGTCGCTGGGACGATCCGGCTGAAGAACTCCCTGGCCCATCTCATCTGCAGGTGGTCCAATTCCTGTCCTGTCATCTGCTCCATCCCATCCATCCTCTCCCTCCTGGTCGCTCTGTCCAGCAAGATGAGCGACGACGATCTGGCAGCGCCCAAGGCCGGTTTCCCCTGCGCCGGAATGGACCTGTCTGGAGAGCGAGGTGAGCTGTGGACCGACTGGGCGACTTTACCGCCTGCTGTCCGGGCGATACGATCTGTCCGGGCACGAAAAACCCGTACTATAATAACGTGTGTTGTCCGTCGTGGGCGAACTGCACCATCCGTTGATGGAGAGTCCCCATTGCGCCGACACCACGGGGACGCTCTTCGACCACACGGGGTATTTCTGCTGTCTCCCTGGTCAGACTGGGTTCTGGACGTCTTCGCCGACGGACGCCGTCGGATGCTCCGATGGGTATCCGAATAATGAGAATGAGACGATTCTCGTGCCGATCGAGACTGGTACATCCTCACCACCCACCGGATACATCAGATACATGGGACCTCGCTAACCTCGCACAGCCAGCACTTCCACCTCCCTCCCTCTCTCCACCGCAATCTCCAGTTCCTCCACCGAGTCATCCACCGGCACCGCCGCACCCTCCTCGACGAGCGCGACCTCCTCCACCAACAACACCGCCGACTCCAGCGGCACCAACACGGGCGCGATTGCCGGCGGCGTCGTCGGCGGTGTCGCCGGTCTCACCCTGATTTTGGCACTGGTCTGGTTCCTCCTCCGTCGCCAGCGCAAACAGAAGCAGATCGAGCCGTCGACGCCGCTGTCCGAACCGCCGCCGGTGTACGGGGGGGTGCGGTCGAAACCCGGGCTGCGGGAGCTGGGGGGCGAGCAGATGTCGGAGTTGGTGGGCAATCATCCGGTGCATGAGATGCCGGCGGATAACCCGAAGGTGTAGGATGTATATATATGCATGATGTTTATAATAATATACCTGGTACCGTTGTTCGCATACTTCGGGGGTTATGTAGCGCACGACCGTACAGTAGTGGGTGTCAGTTGATATCGCAACTCACCTCCACGTGGACCAGCGATAGGCAAGACACCGCACTCAAGACGATCCCCAGATGTACAGAGTATGATTGTGTCCGCCGGACTCCGACCTAATCTACATCGCACACTGCAGAACCGGTCGATCCCGCCAAGCGCGAATCAGCGCGGCTCCTCCCCCTGCGTGGTCGCGATAAGAGCTCGTCTCCGTGTAAGGGTACATCGTGTGGCCATCAGTATCCAACGAGAGCCTCTAATACTGTCTCGTCTCGCCGCCAAGCCAGGCGTGTTACACCTGCTGTGCCTGGTGATGGGGACATGCAGGGGATGCATTCTTAGTCTGGCCGCACAGCCGGAAGCAAGTGTATATATAGCGAGGGTTGTCGGATGCACAGCTCCCAGCCCTAGACTCTCTCCTCCCCTCAAATTCGCATCAACATGGCGAAGATCCTGGTGGCCCTCCTGGCTGCCCCTCTCATCGGGGCCATCCCCGCCCCGGCCCCCATGCCGACACCCCCTGGGGTGCCGTCAACTTCAGAAGCGCAGAGCCAGCTGGCCGGCTTGACCGTCGCGGCGCAGGGATCGCAGGATGGCTATGATCGCGACCTGTTTCCGCACTGGAGCAGCCAGGGCAAGTGAGTCTCCCTTCGCCTCGTACATGATTCTGTGGTATCTCCATTCCTGTGACAAGCAGGCCTGACAATGCTACCTAGCTCGTGCGACACGCGCGATCTCGTCCTGATTCGCGACGGAACGGGCATCACCCAGGGCTCCGGATGCTCTATCTCAGGCTCATGGCTGTCGCCGTACGACGGGGAGACCTGGACGCAGGCCAGTGATGTCGATATCGACCATATGGTTCCGCTGTCCAACGCGTGGAAGGTACTTCTATTCTCTTGTCTCTATTCCTTTAGAGGACTCAGTATTAACCGAGTGATAGTCTGGTGCCTCCTCCTGGACAACCTCCCAGCGGGAAGCCTTTGCCAACGACCTGGATAACCCCCAGCTGCTGGCCGTGACGGACAACGTCAACCAGGCAAAGAGCGACAGTGGCCCGGAGGACTGGAAGCCCCCATTGCGTGAGTCCCCATCTGTCTTGTTCTGTGTGGACGGGACTGACGAGTGTAGAATCGTACTACTGCACCTATGCGAAGATGTGGGTTAAGGTCAAGTCGGTGTATGATCTGACCATCACCTCAGCCGAGAAGTCGGCTTTGGTAGACATGTTGGATACCTGCTAGGCCATTGGCCTTCGAGGAGTAGTCTATTTGGTGTCTTTATTGATTGCGCCGTAAGGGATATCAGCGATAATATACAGCGACAGCAACCTTGTCTGACGGGCGAAGGTCTCTAACCATGTCGGAATAGTACAATGCATATCATTGGACTGAGCTAGTGCTTATGCGTACGTATTGGATAGCATCGTAGCAGGATAACGGACTTACCGGGCGAGGGATGTCCTTGGCTTCAGCTGTACCCCTGGGGTCTATAACTACCGCGTATTCCCCGCATCCACCACACTCCCACCACATCCACCATGGCCACCGAGTACGTCCTCATCACCGGCTGCAGTGACGGCGGCATCGGGTCAGCCCTGGCCTTGACCTTCCAGCGCAGGGGATACCATGTCTTTGCGACCGCGCGAGATCCCCAGAAGATGGGGGCCTTGAGGGACCTGCCCAACGTCACTTTCTTACCCTTGGACGTCACCGATGAAGCTCACATCGCGGATGCGGTGGAGGTCGTCACAAAAGAAACGGGAGGAACACTCTCCTATCTGGTCAATAATGCGGGTCATAATCGCTACATGCCGGTTCTCGATGAGGACCTCGCTGAGGCGAAGAAGCTGTTTGATACGAATGTGTGGGGGTCGTTGGCGGTGACCAAGGCGTTTGCGCCCCTGGTCATCAAGGCGAAAGGGACCATCGGGTTTATTACCTCGCTTGCCGGACATTTGAATACTCCGTATATGGGTGAGTGCGTTCCCGTGAATCTAGGGGATGGTAGTAACGTGGTGGTAGCGGTCACGGTGCCTCCAAAGCATCCCAGGAGATCATCGCCGAGACGCTTCGAGTTGAGTTGGAGCTTTCGACGTCAAGGTCATGTCGGTCGTTACTGGAGCAGTAGGTACTCGCGGGCAGTCTTATTTTGGGGACTGGAAACTCCCTGAAGACTCCCTCTACAAGTCCATCGAGAGCACCATCCATGGCCGCGCAGAGTGGGACGACGGCATCAAGCGGATGGATGTGATGGTCTACGCCGACAAGGTCGTCACGCAGTTGACCGCCGGGACGACGGGGAGGGTCTGGTTTGGATCGATGGCGTCGGTCATGAAATTCATGCTCCATTGGTTGCCGACATGGGTGATCGTAAGCTTCTTCATCTTCATCCTATCCTCGTTGAACTCTCTGCTGACACCGCATAGGATAAGAGTCTGGGGTCTGGACAGGGACTGGACAAGCTCGGCAACAAACGCGGTGAATATGAGTCAGTTTTCATCAATGAGGATATCGACATGTTTCGTATCAGATGCATGCTACAGCAACCCACAGCTCTGTAAAACCCAGCTGAAGAATCCTTGCCCACGTCGTGCCACTCCCTTCTCATCGTACTTGTCCACAGACACCCAGTCATCGTCCGACTCATCGCGGTAGGTATTCGTCACGACGGCCGAAATGGACTCCACCTCGAGGCAGAAATCCCCTTCCTGCGAGCCGAAGAAACTGTCCCAGTCAGTACCTATCAACACCTCCACCCCGAGGTAAGAAGTATAGGAAAAGAAAGAGGACATACCTCCGCATCATCAAGCTCATCCGCTTAATATCCCCCAATTCCAACGGCTTCGCATCCGGCTTATCTTTCCCCCGGTACGTCGGCTTAAAATCGCTCCATTTGACAAACAACCTCTCCCTCGCAGCGGGCTGGAAATCATACTCCCAACTCACGCCGCTTTCGTCCCGTCCGTCCGGTCGCTTGCCCGGGATCGTGTCTTTCAAAGTCAGGGTGTAGCGCTTCTCGTCCGACCGGCCGATTTGCAGCTCGAGGCCGTCGTAGTCGGACAGGTCCCAGTGGCGGTCTTGGCCGGTGGTGCGCTGCGAGGCGAATCCGGCGCCGCCGAGGGTTTGGATGTCAAGGTTGCCGTGGAAAACAGCCGTGGGCGAGGAGGGACTGCAGTCGAGGACGGAGTAGGAGGATCCGCCGCGGACTTGGTCATCTTGCGCGGTCCAGTCTTGGGGGGACCATGCTCTGTACCGTTAGCATTGGATACTGAAGTGATGGAGTGGGAGGCCTACCGGTAGCCACCGAAGATGGGCGTTTTATATACGGCGGGGGAGGATTGCATGGTGAGGATGGGGGCTATATGTGTCGTGGATGATATTCTCCAGTGTGAAGTTGTGAGGTTGAAGTGGATCGAGATCGAGGCTGGAGATGACGTCGCGTCGATGTTTGCGGTGCGATCCACCAATTGCCATACCTTACCGGGTTTCTTGGTCGGGTTATGCAAGGAATGGGGAGAGAATAGTGCAGGAATCGTTATATAATGCATTGTATAAGGAGAGACAGTACGGAGTATTAGTGAATCTACTGAGGCAAGGGACTATCCAGACAACCACCAGAGCATCCATACACCAACAGCCACACATCCACACATCCATACACCAACACAGCCATACAGCCAACATCACAACATCACAGTCACAACTCAGACACACAACACCCAGAGAATAAGAGGGAAAGCTACAGCTTCGCCCGTGTCCGCTCATCCCGCACCACAAACCGCTTCCCACTGCGTTGGCCCTTCTCCTGATCGCGCAGCACCCGCCGCAGGATCTTCCCACTCGCGCTCTTGGGGATCTCATCCAGGAATTCCACCTCGACAATCCATTTGTGTCGCACCTTTTTGGCCCGCACGTACTCGATGATCTTTCGTCCAATATCGACCAATCCGCCCGTATTACCGATGCGCTCCTTCACGGCCGGCTTGAGCGTCACGTACGCCTTGGGCCGCTCGCCCGAGTACGCGTCGTAGATGGACGTCACGGCGGCATCTTCAATGTCCTCGTGGCCCAGGAGGAGGTCTTCCACTCGGCAGGGGAGACTGCAATGCCCTTGACCTTGATCATCTCCTTGATGCGATCGGTGATGTTGATGAAGCCTTCCTCGTCCATGAAGCCCACATCCCCGGTATGCAGCCATCCGTCCGCGTCGAAGGTCTCCTGCGTCGCCTTCTCGTTGTTCAAATAGCCCATGACCACCTGTGGTCCCCGCGCGAGAATCTCCCCGGCCTCGTGGTACCCCAGCTCCTTGCCACTGTCCGGTCGATGATCTTGACCTCGGTGTTGGCGGCGATACTTCCGCCCCGGTCCGCGTACTTGTACGACTGTTTGTCCAGCGGGTGCATCGTGATGCAGCTGCAGGACTCGGTCATGCCGTAGCCCTGCTTGAACTGGGTGCCGGGGTAGCGCTCTTGCAGCTTCTGGAGGATTTCGCCGGCGATCGGGGCCGCTCCGGAGGAGAACTTGGTGACGTGGGAGAGGTCGTAGTTGGCCACTATGGGGTCTTGCAGGAGCCGGATCACGATGGGAGGGACCAGCAGGAGCTCCTTGATCTGGTACTTGACGACCGTGTCCAGCATGCTCTCCATGGTAAAGGCCGGGAGCATGTAGACCTCCGAGTTGAGGAACACGGGGAGGTGCATCTGATGGACCAGACCGGTGACTGTGTTGCGTCAGTGTTGATCAACTATAGAATGTAGAATGGCAACTGTCTCACTGTGGAACAGAGGCAGCACCGCCAGCGATCGCTTGTGGTCTGGGGCCGTGACCTGCTGGACCTGCATGCACTGCGCAATGACATTGTGATGGCTGATCATGACCTGGTCTTGGTTAGTTCTCATCGACGCTGGGAGCTGAGAGGCAGGAGGTTACATACCGCTTTAGGCAATCCAGTCGTTCCACTGCTGAAGCTCAAGAACCCACAAACATCGGCATTGGTCTTTCCTGGGGGAGCTTAAACGCAGCAACCTGACCCTCCGGACCATAACTCTTCCCCATCGCGATCAATTCCTGCACATTCGTGTATCCCTCCTTCTCACCGTCCAGCAGGAAGATCCGCTCCTGGGGAATCCCGGCATTCTGGGCCGCCGGGATGGCCACGTCCATGGACGAGGGCACGGTCATGAGGAACTTGGCTTGGCCGGTCTTCAGCGCGTAGGTCATCTCTTCCACATTGTACGCCGGCGAGGCACCGGAGATGACGCCCCTACATGATTATTAGGTATGTGGTCATACTCGGAACGGGGAATAGGATGTACGCACCAGCACGCACGGTCGACAGCATGGCCACCGGATACCAGATGGTATTCGGGCTGAACAGGGCCACGGTCTCCCGGCCTGCAGCCCATACTTCTTCACCAAGGCCGTGGAAATCCACTGGGTGTATTCTTTCAGCTCATCGTAGCGGACTCGCTCCTGGGTCACGGCGTTGACGTAGGATCCCAGCTCCGCCGCAGGGACTCGCCGCAGGGGCGAGTGCTCGGAATCAAACAGCCAATCCCATATGGGCAGCTCGGTGGGAACTATCCGGGGGTTAATGAGTATATTGTTCCTGGTACCGGGTAGCCAGGCGAGGGACTCACTCTGCAACCGGGGTCGGTCGACGTGAAGATCATGATGTCGGGGGCAAAAAACACAACACTGGCCAGGAAATTCACAGAACGACGTCAATGCGGGGAAGGCAAAGATCCTAAATAACCAGCGGCGTCGAGGATCTCCTCTCGTCGTGCCAGTGACGGACTCGGTCTCGTCTAGTTCGCTTGCTTTCCCCGCATTCTCTTGGGACAAGCATCCGGGGATATTGTCTGGCTGAAATCCGCCGACCTTGCATCCTGCTGGCGACTTTCCCGGCCCCCCGGTCCTGCTCCTCGTCGTATCAAGCCGCTGGCTCTGGCGGGGCGTCCTCTGCCTGGGCCGTGGACGCCGTCATTGGAGGCTTGGACGTCGCGCGGATGCGCGGTGGATGAACCCTCGACCCGAGTTTAACGGCCTGCTCGCGATCATTGCCGGATAAATCGGCCTGCTGATTCAGTCTGCGCCGCCGTGGATGCGGCCAAGTCGACTGCTAATCTATTCTCGCCGCAACGGGCGGTGATGGGCGACTAATTTATTACGTGGGCGCTAAGCTCCCAGGAAGATGCTGGCACGCGCGCACGAACAAGGTTATATACCTGCATGCTTCGAACCGCCTCTGCAGTGGTGTTCTCCGCGGACAATGTCCCTTGCCCGCTGATGTTGGGCTCTGACCGGTTGGCACGCCTATCGACACATTGATACAGTGCTTCACCGCATCTTGAGGCAACGAGCGGTTTCAAGGCAGCTCATGCCCACGCGGCCTGTACTGTACCTCCAGGGATGTGCTCGGCGACAGGGATAAAGCCTGCTTTCCCGGCGATCTGGACGATCTCCCAGCGAGATCGGACCACCGATGCTCGCCGCTCTCGGTCAGGTTTGTTGACGGTTCCAGACATCTGTCCGAGAGGATAGGGTTCGAAAGGTGAGATGCACATCTATCAGTTCGGTGGTATGGATTACCCTGTCGCTCCAGTCTCGACTTGGCAGGCTGGATACCTGGTAACTCTGGGAACAGGTTACGCTGCATTATATCTCTGTCTGTTCCATGGAACCTGCAGTTTGGATCGACCATAGACCGGCCGCCTCGATAGATCCGGATCTTGTTCTCCCGTATCTACTGTCCGATGGAAAGCATGTCTGGGATGTTCACTATCTCGTCCATCCCAATGCAGTCGTCATGGATTGAACTTTGGACAAAGTCATACTCCGATATCCACATGGCTGGAGGTTCTGAATTGCTGGCGTGAACAGCAACCAGGTCGCTCTGCTGTGGCTTTTTCGAATCCCGGCAGCGATTGATTTGCAGTATCTCGATTATCGCCTGCATATGATTTAGCTACAAGACAAAGGATTGGCATGGCTCAGACATGATGGACAGGTGTCTTACGACTGATAATATCGCCCGGGCGCTCTATTCTTACAACGCACCATTGTCATCCAACCTTCTGGAGCAATGTCTCAAGCTGAGTACTGAGTCTTTATCTTGTCTCTTTCGGCACCCCAGCCGAAACCTGATAGCGTAGGTCTGGATACTTCGGCACGAGCTGCGAAAGGATGTCTCGCCGAAATAGTTAGTGCGGATTTTTATGGTTCCGTCAAAAGACTCTCATCATGCAAGTTGCTTTCACATGTAATCGATTTTCATTGTCTGATACTGTGTGAAGCAAACGGTTCGAACCTCATGTGTTAGAGACAAGACAATAGACAGCTCCATGTGTCTTGTCTTGGATTTATAATCATGGATGCAGGTTGTGTCCACTCAAGACAATGACGATTGCGCCAGTAGTCACAACGTGAGACCTTTGTAGTAGAGTATGTAGACAATCAAACAGGCCCTTTGACAAGTGCCAAACCTTTGAAGGTCATTGTAGTGGAAATACTGCTTCGTGGAGTCCCCACCACGTTCCGCGCGGCTGATACTAGACACATTCTCCGGGACTGTTCTACGATATTGAAAGATCATGTGGGAGAAAGCTTTGTATTCTCATTCATCCTTTCATGGCAGTCAAAATGTAGACGTCGCAGGAGATTTCTTCCAGCCCGCTGAATCAACAGTTTCACACTCGTCCTGATGAAGAGATATATAAATCGTCAACATCACGATCGTTATTGAACACAACAACGCACCCTCACCGAGCGTTTCCTTTCCTCACTTCCTTCCTCTACTCCAACTTCCCAATTCTGAACGTTCACCACGACCCGGCATGGATTCTGATTCTGATGACGGCCCCGATGTGGTGTGGGGTAAGTTACACCACCTCACTCCGAGAGGCACCATCTAATGGAAGGTAAAGGACGTCCTGCCCAAATCACCCTCACCGATGCAGGACGAGGCGGACGAACACGTGGATGAAGACAATGCCTGCCAGGATATCATGGAACGCGGATCCTCCATGGGTACATTGCAACGCACCGAACTCAACGAACGCTTGGACAGAATCGAAGACACCATCAACCACGTCTGGACCTATTTCGTGAACAGCAAGATCCACCACCTCTCCCAGCCGTTGGTCCCTAGAATCAACCCTACACAACCGAACGACGCGGCGCTTGAGTGGTCGTTTCCGAAGACGGCTCTGGACTTTTATCGGCTTCAGGAGCCTCAGCACTGTGAGTTCCTCCTCCCCCATCCAAGGGATGACAAAGGGTGCTAACGGATGTATTAGGGCCAAAGCTGAAGGAGCTATTGTTGTACTATAATCTGGATGGCCAGTTGGTCTATCCCGCTGGTCAATATTCCCACCAGAAGGGTGCTGGCTACGGGACCCAGGATCATCACGAGGTGACCTACTCGTACACACAGATCCAAACTGCCATCATGGCCTACCCGTTTGACGCTTTGAAGGTGCTGGGTGCCCACATCGGCGTGGACGCAGAAGCAGTGCGAGCCCTGGCAGTTCAAGCAAACATCCGACCTGAGGAGGAACACATCAAGTCGACTGACGTGCCCAGCCTCAGGCACCAGGTTTCCGCGTACAACCGGCTTGCCGAGACCGACTCGGTCCTCCAGAAGATTGGCCGTCTCGACTGGGGTTGTCATACCGACCGGTTTCATGGGCTGATTGGCGCTTTGGGTGAGGTGCAGGGCTATCGCGTGGTCAACGGTCAGCA
Source organism: Aspergillus micronesiensis (assembly GCA_039763685.1). NCBI lineage: Eukaryota > Fungi > Ascomycota > Eurotiomycetes > Eurotiales > Aspergillaceae > Aspergillus > Aspergillus micronesiensis. The sequence goes on along the minus strand of JASHHO010000085.1, from coordinate 79,568 downwards.
CACTGACCACCTTGCTCGGGATTCCCCCTCAGCGGAGGAGCAGGACCCCGATGGAACCCTTGGAGGCGGTTAAGCTTGGTTAGGGCTGCATGACGTGCGTGGTGGCTTGCAAGACTGGTGCTAGGCAAGGGTTTCTTTGTGATTGGTAGACTATCTGAATAGATTGTTGTCGTTCTTTTCTTGCATACCTTGGCGGTATCCTTGTCCGTTAGGCAGATGTCAGTGATGCTTCGTAGTAAGTAGCGACGCAATGGATCGGGGAGAACCGACATCTCAGGAATATATGCTGGATATATCGGCTAACGGCAAGGCATCTCATGGAATCTGGACCACCGTGGAGCCCTCTCGACATGAGGTCCATCCGTATCCGACGATGTCTTGATTCTGTCGCCACTGGTGGTTTTGCTCGACAACCTGTTGATAGCGGGTATCCTCGGTTGACCCCGGCTGTCGACGGTTGCGGTCGGCCCCCGTTGTCATCACCAGCCACAACACCGTTATTTGCCGACCACACTGTGGCGGGTGCTTTTCGACTATGACCGTCCATTGGTCAATGGAGGGCAACACCTCGGCAATGTGGCTGGTGTCACCATCGATCAAGCATCGTTCTATAAAATTTTCTCCATCGCGGAAAAGAATGGAGCTCCTCGACCCTACAGCTCAACCGTTCGATTTGACACCTGGGTCTATAGTGGACTCTCGGCCTTGCTATCTATACCCACACGTAAGAGAATAGAACAGACATGAAAAAACTTGACTCGGGCAGGAAGAGCCCCGCTATGGCGTCGTATATCTACAGTCTCCTGCCCCTTGGCCGCGAGGCCATTCTTCTGTATACGACTCTGTATATACTATAACGACTGCCCCCGGGCACAATGCACCGCTCCATGGATGAACGAGACAAGTACCCATCCAGCACGGACCACACGAGCGACGACTACACCGATGAATTTACCGACGAAACCCCCGACGATCTCGAGTCGCTCGAGCTGAACCGCATCAACACCTACCGCTTGCAACAGAAGACTACTGTAGGATCCACGCGAGGCCCGACACCAAGGGAACAATGGCTGCCCATGGGTGCAGGCAAGGAGTATCCGCCGCTTCTCCCTGCCGCCGAGTCGTATGTGGTGGAATTCGACGGCGCCGACGATCCTCTACATCCCTATAACTGGTCAATGCTGCGAAGGTTTGACACTAGTTCTTACTGCATCTATAGCCTGCGCTAACCAATCACATAGGATCATGCTGGTATGCATCCTTGTATATGGTACCTTTGCCGGATCCTTCACGAGCGCCGTCTTTTCCGCCGCTATTTCCTCCGTCAGCGAAGAGTTCAATATCAGCCAAGAGGTCGGATCATTGGGTGTGACCCTATATGTTCTGGCTTTGCTGCAGGCCCCACGATATGGGCACCGGCATCAGAGCTCATCGGACGGCGTTGGCCCTTGTGCATGGGTCTCCTGGGCTGCGGAATCTTTACTATCTCCTGCGCCGTCGCAAAGGACGTCCAAACGATCATGATCACCCGTTTCTTTGCTGGCCTATTCGCTGCTAGCCCTATCTCCATCGTACCGGCCGTCTTTGCTGACCTGTTCAACAACGCTCAGCGTGGTATCATCATGTCGATCTTCTGTATGGCTGTCTTTGTCGGCCCTTTCGCAGCACCATTCATTGGCGGCTTCATCGCCATCAGCTCCCTCGGCTGGCGCTGGATCATGTATATCTCGGCGATCATGGTATTCGTCGGCTTTATCCTTGTCATCCTCTTCCTCGATGAGACATACGCCCCTGTAATTCTCGTTCGCAAGGCGGCGACCCTGCGTCGCCAAACCCACAACTGGGGCATCCACGCCAAGCAGGACGAAGTCGAAGTCGAGGTCAAGGAGCTCTTGCGGAACAATTTCCTGCGACCCATCAAGATGCTCATCACCGAGCCTATTCTCCTCCTCATCTCGCTTTATATCTCCTTTATCTACGGTCTCATCTATGCGCTCCTGGGCGCCTACCCGGTGGTTTTCCAGGGAGTCTATGGAATGAACATAGGTGTTGGTGGTCTCGCCTTTGTTGGACTTATCCTTGGGGAGCTGTTGGGAGGCGTCTTCGTCCTCATGCTGCAGGGCTCGTATGCCAGAAAGCTCGCTGCCAATGGCGACAAGCCCATCCCTGAGTGGCGTCTTCCTGCTGCCATTGTCGGCGCTGTTGCATTTACCATTGGCATGTTCTGGTTAGCACATCCACCTTTCACGGTCTCATGCGCTCTATGACTAACGTGTTAAATAGGTTCGGTTGGACTGGATACACAGCCTCCATCCACTGGATGGCCCCTGTCGCGTCAGGCCTCCTGACCGGCTTCGGCATTTTCTGTATCTTCCTTCAATGCTTCAACTACATTGTTGATTGCTATCCTACCTTGTAAGTTGCCTTGTCTTTCAATTGATGGATATGATATCTAACGGTAAATTAGGGCTGCATCAACAATCGCCGCAAACACAATCCTCCGAAGCGCCATCGGCTGCTCATTCCCCCTCTTCTCCAAACAGATGATGGAGAATCTCGGCGTTCAATGGGCAGGCACCATGCTCGGCTGCATTGCTGCAGTGATGATCCCCATTCCCGTCGGCTTCATGGTCTACGGGCCGTGGCTACGCGGGAAGAGTGAGCTGGCGTGCTCGCCGATCTACGACGTGGAGAAGAAGACTTACGATGTTTGATTTATGTAAAGCATAGTGCGATCATTTTAGCGGATACCATATGCATAGCGATGTTTATTAGATGTTATGAATAATGGAAGATTATTATAGACAATTGTCGGGTTAGGTTCTATATACGGTAAACTGACATGCTAAGACCCCAGTATATGCTAAAAGGAGAGCCACGCCGATCCACCGTCCTGGGTTAAGGAACATGACTGCACAGAAGAGAGCGGATGACCCCCACACGGAGGCAAGTTGGAATAAGCTCATGGTCTGAGATATCGTATGATTCCCAGTGTTTGCCGCAGATATCACTCCAATGCAGGTGGTAAGCAGGAAGATATTACTACCTGCTGTGTTGGTCACCACCGCCTCGTCAGGATATCCTCGGGCCACTCCTATGCCCTTCTGAGGCAGCGTTGTCGAAACAGCTAGGATGGTGAACCCTACCACGCCGTCGGATAGGTGAAGAATATCTGCGATTGCCGTAGCACTGATAATGAGGATAAATGCCGCTAGAGCTAGCAACACGAGACCGAAAATCACTCGCACGATGTGGTAAGTGATCGGTTGAGCCATACGCTCACTTTCACTCGACCTCTGCGGTTGGTCTAGAAGTCGAGTCCGCTCAGAAGCAGGCAAATGTCGGGACTCAAGATCATCGATGTCACCGTCGATTTCGCTCTCGACGTCAGACGTTTCCGGGCGATCCACAATTCCCTGGTGGATGGCATAACCGATGGAGATCAAGTAGATGGCAAACAGGGGGATTAGAATACCCACAGTCACAGGGTTCAGTTTCTCCGCCCATGCAAGTCCAGTCGACATGGTTGTTACACCGAGGAGAATGGTGGTATAGAACTTCGCGCTGCTATCAAACACAGCATGGTTCGGATGGACCAATAAACCCAGGGCGAACGCCCTAGAATATTAGCGACGCTGGATCCCATCACGTTTCCCAGTGCCAGTGAACCACGATGCCGGGCAATTGCAGCGATGGCCACAGCCAGCTGTGTCCGGTCAGTTCGCGATCTCTCATTGTAGCAGGAAGCCTCACCTGTTCGTATTCCACCCCTGCAGCCAACAGAGTGATCAATGTCGAGGGAGCCCCCAGGCGTCGGCCCAGGATCCCTGCGTTCTCGACGAATTTACCGCCGCCATACTTGAGAACGCATGCACCGGCAACTAACGACGCAGTGTTGTAGAGGAGACTGCTCCAGTCGATTGGAGGCATTTGATCGCAATCAACTTGGAACAAGGAAGAAGACGAAGATGAGCATGGCAGAATGAAAGGTTTAATAGATTTTCAAGGGATGGCGCATGACTTGCAGGTAAAAGGCTGCTGTTTCCTTAGAGTTTGCCATCCCATGGATCCCCCACGCATACGTCGGTGAGTTGTTTGTTCATTATCTCCCTCGTGAGGGTGGTGAACATCCTAGACACTCCATCCCAGAGCCCTATGGGAGCTTGTATCATGCAAGGTGATCCTTCCGTGTAGCCGACAGTAAGCGGAGGTTTTATCCGCCGATTTACTTTGTCTCTCGATCGGAAACCCTGCAATAAACCATGACGTCATACATATCAGGCGGGTTGCCAGGAAAGCTCCCACGGGTTCGCGCCGTCGACTCGTTCCAACCTTAGTCTGTACAAGCATTTGCCCGGCTGGGGTAATCATGGCGGCACGGTCGGGATTTGCTATTGTTACGCCCGCTTCTCGGGGGTTGGGGTTTGCGTTTGCGCGTCAGCTGCTGGCGCGCACTGACTTGCCGGTGGTTGCGACGGCGCGGAGGAACGGTGACAGGCTTCGTTGCTCTCTGCTAGAAGCGCTGCATACGTCCAGAGATGCGAACAAGCGGCTTAGTGTGTTTGAGGTTGATGTCACGGGTATGTTATTCCGTCTCTAAGATAGTTGATTCGTGCTAAACTCTCAGATGAATCGACAATATCCTCAATGGCGTCTCAAGTGCGAGAGACATATCCCGACATGCCTCTGCGCCTCGCAATAACAGTCCCGGGTATCCTCAATGTGGAGAAATCGCCATCGCAGATTGATGCCGAAAAGGCATTGGAGAGCTTCCGCGTCAACGCCTTAGGGCCCATGTTGCTAATGAAACATTTGTCGCCCTTGCTTCCAACCAAAGCATCCTCTCCGTTTCCTACCTCGACAGAGAATTTGAATGAGAATGATCTCCAACTACCCTCCCATGCTATCTACGCCATGATGGCAGCACGCGTGGGTTCCATCTCCGACAACGGGACCGGAGGCTGGTACTCGTATCGCGCCAGCAAGGCCGCTGTCTTCCAGCTGACCAAAACATTCGATCTGTATCTTCGCACCCGCTGTAAAGACCGGGCAATGGCGGTCGCGATGCATCCGGGGACCGTCCGAACGGAGTTTACGAAGGATTACTGGTCTGGGAGGAAGATGCTACAACCCGAGGATTCGGCGGCGCGTTTATTGCAGGTTCTATGCACCATGGGGCCAGGAACAAATGATGGGCGTGGAAGATGCTGGGACTGGGAGGGAGAAGAGGTTTTACCATAATTCTACCTTTCGAAACGATCCTCGTTGGAGTGGGAGTGAGCTTGTTGATCCGCCATGGCCGGTGGGGTTCGCTAAGGATCGGGTGGAGCACCATAAAGTGAGCTTATCTAGATGGTTCTGAATACTTCAAAGACGATAGAATTGTTGCATTCGCATGCACGGTGATTGTGCTGATCGTTACTATGTGGTACAGCCTAATTGCGTGGATGTCGGCTCATTACTTCATCCTCCATCTTTGCTGCGTTCCACCCTTGACACGGGGTATTATTATGCATCAAGTGTTGGAATTCTTCGGGTATACATCTTCGACAGTCTCCTCGGTCGGACGATCCTTCTTGAAAACAATAGCAGTCGAATTGAACACTGCTTCATGTTAGCGGTGGTCGCTTCGACCAGGTCGATAGTCTTACCTTCTTCCATCTCCTCGAGCGATTTGCCCGTAGTCTCCTTGATGAAGACAAATGCGTAGAATACCAGCGCCCAGTTGAAGATGCAGAACATCAGGAATGTACGCCAGCCAAGATTATCGACTGCATGGGGTGTCGCCTGGGAAAAGACAAAATTGAACAGCCACTGGGTCGCTGTGCCCACCGCAATACCCATCTCACGGATGCGCGTGGGGAAGATCTCGCTCATGTACAGCCAAGGAACCGGTCCCCAGGACATATTGTACATCGCCGCCTCGAGATACACCATGGCGATGGATGCAATTCCAGGAGATGCAATGCTGGTCGCTTTGGGGTCGGGTGGGAAGACTTTAGATAGGATGGCGACGATGAGCATGAGAGATCCCATCATGAAGGCTCCCGTTATCAACGACCATTTCCGACCGACTCGTTCGACGAGGAACACGACGAAGATAAAACAGGCGACAACCTTCACCACGCCAAAGAAGCCACTGATTAACAGGCTTTCCTCGCCGGCTCCGACCGCCTTGAAAATCTGGGGCGCATCTGGTCATCGGGTCAGTGAAGGAACGGGGATAAGTAGGTGGTTCACTAACAGTATGCCAGGGAGGTGTTTCCGGTCAATTGGACACCTAAACTCATTAGCCGATGCACTTCTATCCACTTCATATGCTGTCCTACCGATCTGAATGGTGATGGTGATGATCATGCGGTAACGATTAGCGGGCATGCGCAATTCCTTCCACGTCAGCCCTTCTGTCGCGCGCAGCTCCGCTTCGATGCCGTCGAGGATCTCTGCCATTCTATTCCAGGTCAGCCGTACATGTCGCTGTCTAGAAATGAGGAGGCATACTCTGCGCGCACTTCCTCGTCTCTCCCCCCCGCGAATCCACACGAGCGACTCCATGGCCTCGTCATGGCGACCCTTCTTTGCCAGCCAGCGCACACTCTCCTTCAGGAACAACATGCCGATGCCCAGGATCCCTCCTGGGACCAGCTGCAGACCGATGGGAATCTGCCATTGTCGGTCGATCGACGGCACATGCTTCTCCACGGCGTAGTCGACCCAATACGAGGTCATGACCCCCAGAGTGAAGAAGAACTGGAACATGCTACCGAGCATGCCACGGATCTCCTTGGGGGCCATCTCGGCGCTGAACATGGGCACCATAACGGTAGCCATCCCCACACCGATGCCACTGATCACCCGGGCGACATAGAACGCGGCGATGGAATGAGTGGGGACGACCTGGATGATGGCGCCGATGTTGAAGATCAGCGAGGCCAAGGCGATCGACCAGCGACGGCCAAAGCGCGCGGTGAAGGGCCAGACGAAGAAACACGAGAAGAAGGCTGTCCTGGTGGTTAGGGAGGGTGTATCAACAGGGGACAGGTCTCGCACCTCCAGCTTGTAAGAGACTGTTGGAATTCGAATTGATCGTCGACTTCTGCGCCTGCGAGTAGCGGAAGTGATTCTGGAAGGACTCGAGGGTCAAGATCCCCCCAATGATGCCGGTGTCATAGGCGAAGAGGAAAGATCCCACGCAGCAGATGGCGACCATGTACACGGCGCGGATGTTGCCCAGTCGTTTGCCCATGATGGCGGTGGTTGCACGGCGGCGGGAGGTGTTGAGGGAACAATGCAGACGCGGTCTCCCTTGCGATCGATGTCTGAGCCTGGTCTTTTGTTTCTTGTCTGACGTGCGGGGAACTCACCAGCGCAGTCATCTGAGCCGCTGGTGTTGATCGGGCTGGAGGAGCGTACGGAGTACGAGAGGGAGGAAATAACACCATCATGCCGGCCCATAACACCATCGCTGATAGGACCGTCTGGCCGGGTCGGCTGGTCACAGGGAATCGCTTGGATCCAACTAAGGCGAGTGGCTGCGTTGCATCGCCGGGGGCTGCATGGCTGATTCGCCGGAGGGCCTGTTGGCAGCGTTAGGGTTGAGCGGGTTGAGCGTGGCGGAGGAGGTTTGATGCTCCTCCCAATCACCGCTGGTCTCCCTGATCGTCGCGAGCTCTAACTTCCTCCTTACACCAACCATACGCTGATCTCCCCAACTCCTCTCAAATCTCTGTCTCCCACCCCCAGGGGTTGACTCCTGTCAGCCGTGTCTCCCGTCTCGCCATGTGTCGACCTGTCCAGCCGCCAGCAATCCCCCGAAAGCTACCCCTACATCACCACCCCGGTCGCAAGGGCCTACACTGCGACATGCGAGTGACTTTGTACGACATGTCACCCGGCTATTTTATCCACTGGGACTCCATCGCCCGCTAGCTCCAATATAATAGGGTCGTAGTTGCACCAGGGACTTCCGCAAACGGCATCGGCATCACGCATTCTGACTCAGATATGACCTGCATAGCACTCCTTACTCATATATGCTAGTCATGCTATTACACTCATATTACTGTCTAGTCCTGGAACCACCGGTACACCATCGGTTCAGTCAAAATAAGGCACCGCATCGAGATCCGAAATCCGCTGCCGTAACAAGTCCATATCATCCGCCTCCTCGTAAAGCGTCCGCTTCAACTCACGCAACGCCTCCTCCAACTGCTTCTTACTCTTCACCGTCGGCGATTTGAGCTTCGTCTCCGTCGCGTTTATCGCCGCCTTGGCTTGGTGCACCTGGCCCCAGAAGTCGACCGTCCCCTGGTGGTACTCCGTCTCCTCCAGCGGGAGGCGCCATTTCTCCGGCGTGTATTCCACGATATCCAGCCACTTGGACATGTGGCTCCAGCGCGCCTCCTCCAAACCGGGGAAGTGCACGAGTAGGTTCCCGCGTTGGCCTTCGTAGGCGTGAAGCCACTCGTAGGTGTTGATCCATGGCCGGGGCACATAGATCACCCCGTCTTTGTAGCCGTGTTTGTCGGGGCCGCCGTCTGTCTTGTTCAGGACGTGGACCATGGCTTCTTGGTCGGCTGATCGGCCTAGGTCGATCTCTGGTTTATAGAGTGGATGGGCGAGCGTCTCGACGAGCATGCTAATTGTCCAGGGGTGCACGTGGAAGAAGACGACGCCCGTGTTCAAACCGTTCTGATCCTTGGCTGTCACCATATGGATGTCGCTGATCTCAGGAGGTGGCAGGAAGATCTCGACGGGGACGTCGTCGTTGAGAATAATCGAATCAGCATCCACCCACCTAGACAAAACCATATCAGTCAGTGATCTCATCCTCGTGGAAAGATAGCGCAGACTCACATCAACCACTCTACCCGCTCATGGGCCGGTTTCGCCAATTCCTGAATAACCAAGGACAGCAGATAACTGGGCTTATTCCAGAATCCGACCGAAATATCCTCCCGCAGAACATACATGGGATATCCCCAGCGGTTGGCATGGCGCTGGTGGCTGCGAACCGCACGCTCATACAGCGAATTCTTCTTGCCGTACAACATCGTCACTTTGGCCACCCGCCCGGATCCCGTTCCTGGCGAAGCGTCCTCCCATTTTTCGGAATGCCAGTATCGCGAGCTGAACCAGAAGATGAATAGCAGCAGCGAAACCCCCAGGATAATCGTCAGCGGTCGTCGATGGGAAGTCTGCCGTAGCGCAATCATCGTGCACTACCGTCGGGTGAAAGATACATGGTTAGAGCTTTGCTAGAAGGGCCAGGTCAGTAGATATTAAGAGACCCGTTCATAACCTCGATTTCAGACTATCGCTGGTCTCTGGATGATGTAGTGGATCAGGGTTGGCTTGGTTCCTGGTGTCCGCATCCGGGACTGCCGCATCCGGCGACGAAACCCTAACGACGGGTCGCCTATGAACAGGATACTATTTTGAGAGTGATAGATGCCGAACCATTATTCTATCATTCTTATTGCGCTCTTAATTGAACCGACCCATTGTTCGTGGTGGGGTCCAGAGCTCGTCTGGTTGTTGATTCGGTAACGTTGCTGACCGAGCCGTCGGACTGCTACTATACCACCTTCAGAATCTGCAACGACACGTGTAGATGTTCTGATGAAGTCAGAATGGTAGAAAATGTCATAGGTATTCCAGTTGGCTCGATTGATTTCGTCACTGGCCAAAACAAGTGACCATCAAAACACTGCATTTTATCTGTAGATGGTCACTCTATGTCGGTGTTGACAATTGTTCGCGAAAGCAATGTTATCCCAGAAACCGTTTTCTTTCTTCAATGGGGCTCTTGGAGCGGGACAGACAAGAGAAAAACAGCGATGAGCTATCAGACTTTAGAGGAAGAAGCGCGCAGACAGAAGGACCTTGTATAGGGTCTGGCTATCACAACTCCCCTTATGTAGGCCTCAGGGACGTGTCCCAAAGGCGCAGAGCAGTGAATACCGCACTAGATGTAGGTTTCCAACATTCCAACATTAAGCACTTGTATATCCCTTGTATCCTACTCAAACATAGATTTTTAACGCAAGACAAGAACCTACAGAGACAAAGACTGGATGGGCACCCAACCAACAACTAGCCGCCCAGGCCACTTTGCGGCCGCACGACTGGATGTGAATCAAAGTACGAGTTTTTGCGGCGCAGCAAGACCTCCTTCCTGTTGGCTGGCATACGTGAAAGCAATGCAGCCTTGCCTGGGTCTCCTGGTCGGCTGGATATCCACCCGATTATTGTCATATCATTGCGCCGCGCGAGAGAAACCCCGCTTCGCAACTGGATTAAATAGGCCCACCAACTTCTGTTTATTCGTTTGAAGCTCTATATATCTCAATAATCACCAGAAATATGAAGTTATTCAGTATCTGTTTTGCACTGTTGATGGTGGGGGTTTACGCAGCAGAAGCAACAGGTGGCTTTCTCCCAGGCTTTCATCTATCTTTGCCAATACTGACAGCACTCTAGAAACGCCTCAAAGTTCCCCCAATACCGTCGATAATCCTATCCTGTTTCCTCAAAATGACTACGATGACTGGGTCAATCCCGAGGATTTAGCTCCCATGCCACAGTGTATTGCTCAACAAGATCAATCTGCCTGGTTGAGTGCCATGACGAAATGTACCAGCAAGCAGTGTACCGGGCACCTCGGTTTCATCTGCACCCACCATCAATGGCTGACCGATCTGGCCTGTCTCAACGTCGCATTCTCCTCCGGTATTATCGAACAATATCTCCCGTACTGTGCTCGATCGATCCTCGCCAAAGCGCAGTTATACCAATGGACACATGAAATCACAGGTCGAACATGGCTTGTCGAGGTTGGAGACGCGATTGAGCTGCAAAGTCTCTCCCAAGCTTCGCTTGCTAAGGGATACGCGGATGTTGACGTTATTTCCCGTGCACCAACATGTCTGGCCAGCTCGGTTTCTGCTGTTTCAATGGAGTCGTTTCAACATATCATGGCGTCTTGTGGTTTCACGGGCTCTACTCAACATACTGGACGTAATTCTCGTCCTTGGGAATACAGTGAATCCCTACAGTCTATGATTGCTCTGGACTTTGAAACTACCGGTTACGATCTCACCCACCGTCGCATCAAAGATGGCGAATATTTTGACAAAGATTGCTTCTGCAGCAAGTTCACGATAGATTTCCAACAAGAACCTTGTTCAGGCTCAGGAGAGCTAGACTTCACTAGGGAGCGTCTCTGGGTTAACGCTACATGTGGATCGAGATCCTTACCCGATGACTGGACAGAGTCACTCAAAACCACACAGTTCGCATACATTCCCAGTGACGACTGGCACTGGCCCAAGTGTGTCGCCGATATTTCGGAACAGATTATTGATCTCGCAGATCGGTGTGCAACCGATGCTTGTGATGACGACTCAAGTGGCTATTGCAAAGTGACGCGTGCCATTGACCGGTCCTGTTTCTGCCGCGGCATCAACTATAGTTCCTGTGGTGGTTCATGCCAGATATTTGAGACCCGAATGGACTATGTCAAGTGGCTGGATGGAATGTGCGGTAGTTTGCAGGACTGGCATGGTCTGCCAGATAACTGGCGTCAATTAGCTGCACCTACCCCTGTCGATATGATTCCATGGGGATGGGCTCTCAAGCCATTCGTCGATTCAACAATTAACAATACGGCCCAGACTGGATATCCTGGAGAAATTAAATCATGTTCCTCGACTGAGTGGAAGCTTGGAAGCTTTGCTCTAGTCAACATAGCGTCCATTCTGGGAATAATTCTCAGCCACCATGTACGCCCAAACCAAACCACACGCGACTTTCGATCCAACTCGCAGCCCTGGTATTGGCTTTTCAAAGGGACATTCATAGCTGCTCTACAACTTCTTGCAAACTATATCAATGTCTTGATAGTTCAACACACCCCTGGCTATGGAGAGGTCCCCGTTATCCACTTGATGCTCCTCTGGTGCTCCATGCCTCGACCTGCTTGGATAGCGATTTTGCTAATCGGCCTACAACCCTTCCGCGCGATGAATCCCTCTGCTGCAGCTTCTGTGCTTATTTGCGAGTCTATTCTCCAAGTGATATCGTTTTATTACATGGCTATGACCGTCAATTATGGCCGCGAACACAACTTCTACCTTGGAGCTATAGGCGACGTGGAAAGAGGAGGACCAGCAAAAGCCCTGTACGCAGGAAGTCTCATGTGGCTTATGATAGTTGTCCTGACCCTCGTTCAATCAATGCCGGTCAAGCGTAAGATGGAGAAGGTGACTGAATTCGCTACCATCATCCCACCGAGACGGCAGACGGCATCGCCAGGCGTAGAGCAACTAATGTCCGCTTGGGATAGACATTGCACAAGTTCAATAGAGGGCATAGCACAATCATCGGAAAATCAAGATGAGTGCTCAGAAAAGACACCACTCACAAGGATCAGGGGCGACAATGCCAGATATAGCACTTTCTCCCGTTCCGAACGGCAGCACCGCAGTTCTCCTAACCCACGCATGAAAATGTGCTTGGTCACAGCCACAGGCATGGTTCTTCTTTGGATTGCACAGTGGCTCTTCTGGGTTGGGTTCGTTGGTCTCAGTTTGGATGAGTATGTCTTTGTGCACAGACTTGGTGGAGATTGCTAATATGGTTTAGGTTCTGTCCTCCTAAGCTTGGAGCTCTCACGGCCATTTGGGTTACGTTCTCACTGCTGGGCACTGCTATTGTTTTTATTTGACAATTCGTGGTGCATTGTGTCCTCAAGGGAGGGTAGACCATACTTGAAGGCGTCTCTTCACAGTGTGCTCGACGGATTAAGGTGACGGATAGATAGTAAGAACAGTTTTTCCCATTTGACATAATACAAACTCACCTATATTGTCGCATTGCTGTATGCTGCAAAATAAATACAGTTAACAATATGGAAGTATTGCAATGCGTCCACTCTCGATTTATTGAGTGCTCTCCAATTACTACCAAGCTACTGAAAACGGGGGTAAAGTAGTCAGGTCCAGGCGTGAGGAAGTTCCAACAAGCTTTGAACACATTCGTTCTATCTACGTGTATGCGCGTTTTCTGGGATCCTGCAACGTGTATGGCTTCAGTAGACCCTTGTGCACACGAAACGTATAACATGACTACGTACTTGGTCATTTGATTCTAACCCAACCCGAAACTATTTAAAGTACAGCATAACTAATACAACGTGTACAAACACTTCTATCCTAACTTTTGTCCAACATGTAGTCACAGTTGACCATCTACTCTTTCACTATCCAAAATACGGCATATCGCTCGACGAGGAAGTCCCTCAGCGAATACACACAATAGTCCGTCCACCGTCCCAGGTAATCCGCTTGCGAACCCCCATTTTGAAGGTCCCATGCTTCGTATCAATCTCGGTCTGGTCCTCTTTCAGCAGGTAAGAAGAAGGTGCGTAGATCAATGCCTCTCCCGTGTGAAGGCTGGAAATCCGATAGAACCCATCCATGGCATCCTCATCTTCCTCGCGTTTGTTTTCGATCGGTACGTGCTTCTGGATGGTTCGGTACCATTCCGGACTCGAGAAGCGGTGGATCACGGTGATAGAGCATAGGTCGATCAGGCGGGGAGAGATAGTCGGTTCTTGGGTTGAGATGATGGTTCGGACACCGAGGTGACGCTGTTGGCGGATGATGTTGAGGAAGGTCTCGGTGAGTTCTTTTGCTGCGGAAGTATCGGTCATGTACTGGTTTTCATGTTAGTGTTTATAGGCCACCATACAGATGACAGGGGTAAATACCTTATGTGCCTCATCCGCAACAATCATTTTTCCTCTCGACGGATGGGCATAGAGGAATAGGTCGATCGCGATGCGGAACAGTATGCATGCGGTATTTTCATCCACAAAGGGGCAAGACAGATCGAGAATGGTGACACCTCCGTCAATAAAGTAGTCACTCTCGCCCAGGCCACTCAGGTCAAGGTACGAATCCAACAGATCCAGTCGCTGGTAGAGGAACGGGGTTTGAGCTCGATCAAGACGCAAACCAGTCAACCGTTTGCGAAAGTCGGAGTAGTCAAAACGCCCACCACTCTTTATAGCCATCTCACGTAGGATCCGAATCACCTGGCTCATGTACAACGGCATATGATCGTTCTTTCCCATAGACATGAGTGAGAGCATCATGCTGATGTTTAGGTGGCGCGGTTGCAGTCTGAATGGGCGTACCTCCACATTCGGGATCTGGGAGTACATCTTTCCAAGGTTTTGGAAGTTTGTGGGCGAAACTAGGACGCGGACTGGGATAGGTGTTTGCTGGGAGGAATATTGGGGCATGATGGAGGCCAGGAAGGCGGCTTCGCTGGGTTGAGAGCTGACATTGGAACTGTACTCGTTGTAGTTGAGGACCAGAGTGGACACTGGCTTTTTCAGATTACCCAGTGCAGGGAATGTAAGGGAGCAATTCTCTGGCATAGTGTAAGCAAGATACATGCGAAGGGCGGGATGTACCTACCAATGATGCAGGAAGTTGTGTGCGATTTTCCACTGCCCTGGAGTCCACAGATAAATGCCGAAAAGGGAATGTTTGTGTTCAACATCACTCTGGGGTCGGCATTCTTGTCGCAATGGCTCCGGTCTAGCTGGCCGAGGAGCGCGAATTGGGAGGGCATCCGATGGCCCGACTTCTCGGCGGACGGTGTCAGTAGAATGGCATGTTCCAAATCTTTGGACGTCGGCGCGTTTGAGTTTTCCTTTTCTTGAGGGTCACTATTCAGGAACTGGGCTTGTTCATGCAGAGTGGGTATCGATGGTATGACGCTAGAGGTTGGTTCATGTGGAAAATGCTGGAGATCTTGAGTTTCCAGATCGTCTCTGAACTCTGTGTCCAAACGGTCATTATCTGAAGCTCCGAGCAAGTGATGAAACAAGATCGGCATACCTTTGAGAAGGACATTGTAGGACTGCTGTTCGACTGGATCAGTTTCGGATATCGCACTGGAGTCAGTCGTCATGTCGTCGCTTGAGCCCCCCTGGACCTCTTCCATCTGTTCGGGGGTGTGTCTTCTAAGTGCAGGAGCAGAAGGCTACAACTGTGGTTAATACATCACATGTTCCGGCCAAAGGTGACATCGCACATACAACAACGGAGGTCTTCTTTTTCGAAGGCTTTGGGGGTGTCGGGCTGGCTTCGTGCTGCTGGGCAAATCGCTTCTGGATATGCACAGAATAGCTATGCCAACAGGTTAGGGCGATAGCGGACACAGAGGGGTCATGACATACTCGTTGACCACGCTGTCGATATAGCCAGCCTTGTCGGGATGCTGTTTTATGAACTTGGCTTTGATGATGTCTCGGTTGATTGGACTTTTCTGGCCAGCGACAGACCGGATCTCAGCGCGAATCTTGTTTCGAAGTTTGGGATCTGCGCCGCCTTTGCCATCTTTGCCTTCTGAGGGCTTTGCCTGGGCCTTTGCCTTGGCCTTTGCCTTGGCCTTTGCCTGGGGCTTTTTCTTCGACATTCTCGCGGTAGTTGGCTCGTCGGCGGGTAAGTCACGACTGAACTGAGGCGACTGACTCTAGAAGGTAGAGACTCAAGCAGCAGATAAAAACACGCGGTTTGCCTATGTCTAACAGTCTGTCAAACAGACAGAATGAAGAGAAGCTGGCAAACGCGTGGATCGTCCACCGCAACAGTATATAATTTTCTTTCACGGGGGCCTGGGCGCTGCAGACACGTGGGGCTGCAGTGAATCTTCCTTTATGTGCTGGCCATGCAGTGAATAATAATCTCCATCTGGGCGCCTAGACGCTCAAAACAAAAACGAGCTGAGCTGACAGTGGGGCTTCTCGCGCACGACGCGCTTGCCCCTTGCCTCCATTGGACCTTCAGGACAACGCGAGTCAGCCATCGCGGCAAGGCTTGAGTTTTGCTACCCAGGTAGCTCGTGGTGGCTCGCAGGCCGCTTGTCCTCTTGCGAGTGGCTGGGATGGAGCTGATGTACAGCCATCAGGAAAAGCTGGCAATAAGGCTGCCGTGTCGGGAAGATCCAGCCCCTGGGGTCTCCACTCGTTTGAGCCGGGGCTTCTAGCTTCTTATTCCAAGAAGTCAGATTCTGGCACCGATCTCTTGGGGATTAACAGACGAAATGAGCAAGGGTCTTTACTGGGAAGCTTCAGGTCTGCCTTTCGGTAGTACCAGGCGCTTGTATGTCATATATGATGCAGTACATGCACATCTATTTAATGCACGGAGGATGTCGTGACATGGAGTATGTAGGCGTTGTTTCAAGATATTATTATATGGACCATGAATGATGTCACCCATTGGATACAACGTGGAGGGACATTATGGAATGAACCATGACACGTATTGCAATGCGCTGCACCATGCTGCATAGCAACATAATCGTGGTGTACATCATTAAAGGGTGGTCATTTTGGGAGGAGGTGAAGAGGCCGAGGGAAAGGGGATATGGGCATAATATTGGCATAATCTATGCTGACTCATCCACATTGCACAACTCCGATTTCCCCTTCCGGCGTCCATATTGAGGAGGGCACTTTGACGAGATGGTGGTCACCAAATGCTGGCAATGTAACCCACTGACTCGCCTCGATTACTCCAATATGGCTCTCAGAAAACTCATGACTACCCAACAACTTCATCCGACTTGTGTTGGGAAGCAAGTTCCACGACTCATACCCTCTCGCCTAAGCAACTCCCTTGATGCGGACGCGACGATGATACGCGTATCCTGAACTCCTACTCTACCTGCCAATCTCGAGAGTAAAAGACCACCACTATACAGATTCCATGCCCACAAGATGACAACTTCTAGCAGCGGCATTTCGTCGCCGACGGATGACCTACAATGGCCCAACTGGTGCTCCCAAGGAATCTGTGACTTGGCCAACAAATATCGCAGACGATCGGATGCCCAGATTCTCTTCATGCATTACGATACATTCAATGTCACTGCACGATTGCATTGGGACGACAAGGGAAGGGATTGGCTTATCCGCTTTACCTTACCAGGAAAATCCTCATTGATGGACGACAAAGTACAGACCGAGGCCGCTGCCGAAATACGTCTCCATGCACACCCCCATTCCTGTTCCCCGGGTCATCGCATATGGAGCAGCAAAGGACAATCCCATGGGACTAGGCGCCTTCATCATCATGACCTGGGTAGAGGGTAGAAAAATGTCCGAGATCCTACACAACGAGAACGATGAGAATGCTGAAGAAAACCAAGAAATAATAGAGAGACTCTATGAACAAATGGCGGAGATCCTGATAGAGCTGTGGAAGCTGGACTTCGACCGCATCGGCAGTTTCGGTCACAATGCCATGACGGGCAAAATCTCTGTCGATCGTCGGCCATTCGCTCGAGCTGTGAACGAGGTTATGAGAGTCTGCGAATTGGGTGACCATCCGAGCCTTTCCAGAACCTACAACAGTGCATCGGACTACATATTAATGCTGCTCGATCTACAATCAAGGCACCTACGACGACATCATGGCGTGATGGGTGAGACGGCCTCTTATAAAGAACAATATGCTGCGCGGCACTTGATGAAAGCCGTCGCACCGAACTTTATATCTGGGGGTGAGAATTATGGGCCTTTCAAGCTTTTTGCTGAAGGTCTCAGCCCGGACCATATTCTTGTCAACGACGACCTTCAGGTCACAGGGGTGGTCAATTGGGAGTTTTGCTACTCTGCTCCGGTCCAATTTGCTAGCACAATCCCCTGCTGGTTGCTTCCACAGACACCTGACCGGATAATCGAGTCCCATGGCCATGCCTCCTTTATAGAAGCATACTTACCCAAAGCGGATCTGTTCCTGCGAATCTTGGAGCGGCGAGAGAAGCAGAGAGGCGAAAACGACGACCAGCTCTCTACACGCATGCGACGTTCCATTGAAGACAACAGCGCGTGGTTCAACTTGGCGTGTCGTTCGGTCACCTCTATGAACGTGATTTATTGGAACCTTCTAGATGAGTACTGCTGGGGCCCAGAGCATCTATCGGGGAGCGAGCACATGCAACCACCAATACGGCGATGCATAGAAAGATACACGGCCACATACATAAGAAAAGCACGATGCATGAGAACGGAAGAACATGGAAGGTGAGATGACCCTTTCAACATACAAGCTATGCGGGACTGAACGGGACCCAAGTCTGACGTCTGAGGTTCTCTCGTAGCGTCTCCAGAGCGAAATGCCGGGGCGCATTGTAGTGCTCGGATATTTGAAGCGGACTCTTACTCCTAGTCGCTGGCGTAAGGCCTCTACAGAGATGATAAATGGTGGACAGCAATTTCCTTGACAGTAGAACACTGTCAAACGTGATCCTCCCCCCAAAGCTATCAACAACTGTCACCCCACAGGAGACACGTGAAAGGCAAGCTGATCGATTCTCGGCCCGATGATCCCGCGGCACGAAGAACTGGGAGATTGCGATGTGCACACTTTCTGAACGTTGGAGAAGCGGGAACCTCCCGCTAAGCCACAGGCTCTGGCGCGCTTGGAGGGCTGGGGTCTACTCCGTCGTCAACTAAGACAGAGCAAAATCGACTATGATTCCCACTGGCCAACGAACATCGAGGGCTTAGATCTTAGAACGTGGCGCAGCCATTGGCCCCTTTCGTAGGCAGCAATGGCTTTGAGATATGCTGCGGAGAAGGATCACCATGCATACGGCTGATCGGAAGCATTCTCCAATCCCCTGGTTGTGCTTGATAAGCCGATTCAGATACTATAAACCTATTTAGCACCCATGCTCCACTGAAGAGACACTTTTGTTCAACCATGACTGTCGGCTTCCAAACTGAGCCCACACAATGGCGCCTCGATATCAAGGAGGGCGCACATCACTGGCACTACGTCGATGCAGCTGAGGCAGCAAAACGGCCCCAGTCAGCAGCAGAGCGATATTTCCTCGGATTACCTACCGTATGGATGTCCCCTCTCGACATGAAGCAATAGCTGACCACCGCAGGGACTACCGCACCTACCCATTCCAAAAGGGTTCGACGAGTCAGCTCGAAATGGGTTTCGCTTCTATCAACAACTCCAGATGGACGACGGCCATTGGGCCTGTGGATATGGAGGTCCTAGCTTTCTCCTGGCTGGTATCGTGATTGCGATGTACATCACGGACACTCCGATCCCACCAGAATGGAGAATGGAGATTATCCGCTATTTAAGTAACACTGTCAACTCGGATGGTGGTTGGGGTCTACATTCGGCTGGACATTCAACGGTATTTGCGACAGCTTTGTATTATGTCAACCTGCGTATCCTGGGCCTTGAGCCGTCGCATCCGATGGTAGCAAAGGCTCGGGCGCGCCTCCATGTTCTTGGTATTCTCATCTACCTCCTTGCTGCATACATACAACGTGAGACTGATGATGGTCATAGGTGGCCCGACGGGAATCCCTCAGTGGGGTAAGATCTGGTTGTCGTTGCTGAACCTGTATGACTGGCGGGGCGTTAATCCGATTCCTGCCGAATTTTGGTATGTTGAAATGGAAATATGATTTCATCCAACAAGCTAACCACTAATCTTATGTGGTGTGTTGTAGGTTACTGCCTGACTGGGTGCCTTTTCACCCATGGCGATGGTGGATTCAATGCCGTGTTGTGTATCTTCCAGTATCGTACCTCTACGGCGAAAAGGTCCGAAAGCCTCTCAACAAACTTCTGATCAGTCTTCGGAAAGAGTTATATACCAAGCCGTACGAGGAGATAGACTTCGTCAGGTATTCCGGCTATGTGGCCGCATCTGATCTCATGAAGCCGACGTCATTTGTGCTCCGAACTGCAAATGTCTTCTACGCGCCTGGGAGCACTATCCCGGCCGACATGGCTTGGCCGTTGGGCCGCTGATCATGTTTATGCCTTGATTCAAAGGGAGGACGAGAATACCTCCTACAACTGCCTTGCCCCAGTCAACAAAGCGTTTCACATGGTTTCGGTATGGCATACAGAGGGACCGGAAAGTGAACGGATGAACCGTCACCGGGAAAAAATCTCGACATATATGTGGAAAGACGAGACTGGGCTTACATGCAGCGGAACGAACGGAGTTCAGCTCTGGGACACGGCATTTAGCATCCATGGCTGGTGGAGGCTGGACTCGCGCGGGATGAGAAGTTCCGTCCAACATTGGAAAAGGCATTGGAGTTCTTGGAGAAGACACAACTTCGCGAGGATTTGGACGATCCCTACCGTCAACCTCGCAAGGGAGGGTGGCCATTCAGTACAAAGGACAATGGATATATCGTCTCCGACTGCGCAGCCGAGGGTCTCAAATCAACCCTGTTGTTACAGGAACAATGGTAAGGTCCCGTTCACAATTTGAAGGGAACACAAGGTCTCACAGGGCTAATCTGTCAGATGCAGTGGCTTCCGAAACAAATCAGCGATGATCGTCTCAAAGACTGTGTGGACACGCTTCTGCTTATGCAGAATCCCGGAGGCGGCTTCAGCAGCTATGAGAACACCAGATCCAGCGAGCTCCTTGAACACCTCAATGCTTCCGAAGTCTTTGATCGCATCATGGTGGAGTACTCGTATCCCGAATGCACACCGCGGTTGTGACGGCCCTGGCGCTGTTCTGTAGACACTTCCCCGCCTATCGCGCGGCGGATATCGAGAAGGCTATTCGCCTTGCAACTGGGTATATCATGCGGACGCAGCGAGCCGATGGAAGTTGGTATGGATCGTGGGGTGTTTGTTTCACCTATGCCATATGTCGCAGTACAAAGCTTGGAATTGACCGGCCAGACGTGGCAAACGAGCGAAGCGGTTAAACGCAGCTGCAAGTTTTTGCTAGATAAGCAAAAGGATGATGGTGGCTGGGGCGAGCACTACACCTCCTGTGAGAAAGAGGTTTATTGCAACACGAGAACAGCCAGGTGGTCAACACTGCGTGGGCTTGTCTGGCTCTGATGTATGCACGGTATCCGCACAAGGAGCCTATTGAAAGAGGCCTAAAGGTATTTTCCTCTCCCAGCCGCACATTGAACTCAACTAATTTGGCAGTTGATCATGCGTCGGCAGCAAGAGAATGGCGAATGGCTTCAGGAGGACGTTGAAGGGGTGTTTAACAATACTTGGTGAGTTTCCCCGGGTGATGAAGCGGGCGCAGTCCGCTAACAAGTCACCAAAGCATGATCGGCTATCCAAACTAAACTGTTACTTTACAGTATGGGCATTGGGGAGGTATCAGAATTCATATCTGCCGATAATCAAGGATTTCGATATGAAGAATCACAGTGTGTATAGGATGTGACAACAGAAGTAAGACTCGAATGTTTAAGATCCTACGAGCGGAAGTGATGATACTGGTGGTTCAGGCCCCGATAATGGCACATGATGGAATAAGCTGATAGACTATTATCGATTGTACCAACTGACAGAATTTGATATGGATGTCCCATTCCGGTTAATCACTTGTAGGTTATACGGACGGTGAGGTCGCTGACTTCAGATCCTTCTTCATAAACGCCTCCCATAGATCAATTACCTGGCCATCCATAGCAGTCTCTTTATAAAGCGGCTCTTCCTTCCACTCACGTAGCCCAGCTGCTCATACCATTCCTGGATGCTGAAAGACGGCGGCGTCATGCCGAGTCGCGCCCAAACCCCCTTCCCTTGGGGCCCCTCGTCGTATATGTGCCGCTTACTCTGTGCTATGAGAGCAATACACTCGCAGCGGCTATTTCCGTATGGCTGGACCAGAGCCATCTGTTCGATCAAGTGCATGGCATGGCGGCCCAGGTGAAGTGAGCGATACTCGGGCAAGATGAAGAATGAGCTGATGGTGAGCCTGGACTTGTCTGGACGAGCGAGGTCCAGCTCTGGCGGATCACAGTATGCATCCAGAGAGATATGTCCAACTTTGATGGGCCCGGCATTTGGCGTTCTAAGATCGGGTATAGTGATCCAAAAGAGGTTTTTGAGTCCCTCATGTTGTTTTGACTTCCAGTACTCGAGGGTTTGTGGATCTTTATGCCAACCACAGATGATGCGTTTGCCGCTGAAGCTCTGTGTAATCGTCCTCGCAGTCCAGCTTGATCGGCACGAGGTGACTTTGCGATGTGAGCGACGTGGTGGACATGGTAGTGGAGTGAATTATGGAGGAGGATTGAGACCTGGATCAGCAGTTGACGTGAAGGTTTGGCGTCCTACGACTAGTGCTTATGCATTCGCGCCGAGTCAAGTCCGCACCAGACCGAAGGATTCTGCAGCGACGTCCACATCAAGTGCGTTTTTCCTCTTAATACTAAGAGCAAACAAGAAGTCAAGCTAGGATATAATAGTATCCTTCACTGACTTGTGGCACTGCTTTGGCCACCTGAATCACCGGGCGTCCTTCGTTCCATGGTACATGCCAGGCACACCCGAGTCTTCGATTCTTTGTCTCCAATCCACTGTGTTATTGATTATCGCGGAATGTCTATGAGCTCTGTTGGAGCAATGAAACTGACATTAATGGGGGTGATACGCAGTCAATTTCTTGTGTGTTATTTTTGGAGTGTATGCACATAGCCACCGAGCACAATCTCAATGCTTTCCGATAGCGGATATATTGTTCCTCGGCTCTTTGTTGGACAGGCGTTTATATACTGGAGAAGAATACAACTCAAGCTTGTTTCTCTCCAAGTCGAATGCTCAGCGTCGCTAATTAAACCTCACGATTGCACGGAAATCCTTGAGAAGGCGTTCCACATTGACTACGAACCCCGCTATCCCACCAAACATGAAAATCTTGACGCTATCTTACTCACGATCGCGAAGTATGTATCCACCGTGAGGAGGATTGAGAAGTCGTTACTAATATGACCAGCGTCGCGACCGTGTACTCCTGCAGGTGCTACACCTGGGACGACCAATTCGACGATGTCACAACCGAGAGATGTTGCCACCAGGCATTTGGTTATTACCATTGCGGGGATGTTGTCATCCTTGTCCACGATTACCCTTCCGGGAAAGTATGTAGGGGATGAAGCTGATGCATGAATAGTGCCCGTCTGATACGATCGCGGAGAATATGTGGGAATTTGGCCGGTGTTGTTATGCTGCACAAGAATGTAGCGACTGCAAGACTGGCTGCTACGATAAGATCAAAAAGGCTATCAAGACCGGGTAGATAGAGAAGAGAAGGCAAGAAGGATGAGGTGGAAAGGAAGAAGAAGGAGGAAGAAAAGAAGAAAAAGGAGGAGGAGGACAAGAAGAAGAAAGAAGAAGAGCAGAAGAAGAAGGATGAGAGAAAAGAAGAAGGAGAGATGAGAAGAAGAAGAAGAAGAAGAAGAAGAAAAGGAAGAGGAAAAAAAGAAGAAGAAAGAGGATGAGAAGAAAAAGAAGGAAGAAGACAAGAAGAAGAAGAAGGAAGAGGATGAGAAGAAGAAGAAGGAGGACGAGAAAAGAAGAAGGAAGAGGAGAAGAAAAAGAGGAGGAAGAGGAAAAGAAGAAAAAGGAGGAGAATTAGCCACAGGGGATTCCCAAGGAATACCTCAATCATGAATAGAGGTAGACCAGGCCAATGTGAAGGAGCTTCTAGGATATCGGAAGTATTATCGGACGTACGCCCGGATGTACTCTCGGAGGACTCTTTTCTATACCAGTAACCCGTGAGCAGTCTACCACAACGGTCTCGGTGCCCGCTACGCCGATCAGATGGTGCCATGCATCTGGCGGCTAAACTGGGAGGGGTTTCACGCCTCTACTCCGGAGCATATTGGGCTTGTGCTTCGCGAGTGATTCGTGGAATCCATATTACAGATCATCCAGCTGCATATCTAGTGCATCACTAATGCTTCATCACCCATGTTTAGCCGGCGGGAAAAAAAAAGAATCTGGGGTATTTCAACCCCATCTCCGCATTGTGTTCCTGCCGTGAGGCAGATCTTTTGTTGCTCACCACAACACCATGTTGACGACGACATTCTTGCTGCTCTTCGGGGCGTGGGCTTCCACCGCCCAAGCCCAAGTCGATCCTTCGAAACACACATGGTATCAATCACCGGCCGCGGACTTTGCAGGAGCCCTGCCAATTGGCAACGGGAGACTCGCTGCAGCTGTTTGGGGCACTATAGTCGAGAATGTCACTCTCAACGAAAACTCCATCTGGAGCGGACCGTTCCAAGATCGAGTGAACCCAATGCCTACGATGGGTTCATCGAGGTCGAGCTCGCTCTGCTGGAGCAGGGAAACATGACTCATGCAGGGCAAGTCACCCTGGCTGATATGGCAAGCATACCTACATCGCCTCGGGAGTATCATCCGTTGGGTGGGCTTGTGTTGGATTTTAATCACGATGCGACTTCAATCACCAACTACACCCGCTCCCTGGATATGGAGACCGGTACTGCCGATGTCAGCTACACTTACAACGGGATAAAATATAGGTATGAAATTGTCCTAGGCCCCCGAGAAGACTAGCTAATATCGTCAGCCGAGAATACATAGCAAGCCATCCGGCGGGAATTCTGGCCATTCGGCTTACTGCGAGCAAACCAGGAAGCCTCAATGTGACATGTTCACTCGCCAGGAACCGATACATTGTCACCAATTCGGCTTCGTCTATTAATGGGACGGGTGTCTTACGTTTGAGGGCGAAATCGGGTGATATGGAGGACCCTATCCGATTCACCTCGGAGGCGCGTGTGACCAGTCAAGATGGTATGCCTAGCTTCTTCATTCAATGGTCTCCTTTCTCACGAAGCATAGGACGCATCACCAGTGATGAATCGTCTATAGTCGTCAAAAGCGCTACCTCAGTGGAGATCTTCTTGGACACTCAAACATCGTATCGCTTCTCGTCTGAACCAGAATGGGAGGCTGAGATCGATCGGAAACTCTCCAAGCCACGCGACAAAAGTACACTACCGTCAATAAGGCAGCCGTTGCTGATTACAGCGGTTTGGCCAAGCGTGTAGATCTGAACCTAGGCTCTTCAGGGTCAGCGGGCGAGCTTCCAACTGATGTCCGCCTGGAGAACTACCGAAACGATCCTGACAGTGACCCGGAATTGGTAACACTTATGTTCAATTTCGGTCGTCACTCACTAATCACATCGTCTCGAGCGACACAGTCTCCAGGTCTCCCTGCTAACCTGCAAGGGATTTGGAATGAAGACTACGCTCCGCCGTGGGGAGGGAAATACACGGTGGACGTGAATCTCCAAATGAACTACTGGCACGCGCAAGTCACCAATCTGGCAGACACATTCCATCCGTTCATCGATCTGATGGAGACCGTTGTGCCACATGGGTAGATGTCGCCAAGCGTATGTATCAGTGCGATAATGGAGGATATATTCTGCATCACAATACAGACCTCTGGGGCGATGCAGCTCCAGTAGACAACGGCACCAAGTGGACCATGTGGCCGATGGGAAGTGCCTGGCTGTCGCAGAATTTGATGGATCATTATCGCTTCACCCAAGACAAGGAGGTTCTCCGGGAGCGGATTTGGCCGTTGTTGCAGAAAGCTGCCCGATTCTATTACTGCTACTTGTTCGAGTTCGATGGATACTACAGCACGGGTCCATCTCTTTCCCCGGAGAACGCATTCGTTGTTCCATCGGATATGAGTACTGCTGGCAGGGTAGAAGCGATCGATATTGCCCCAACGATGGACAACCTTCTGTTAGACGACCTGTTCGGCGCGATCATTGAGGCAGCGGATATACTGGACATCACCGGATCAGATGTGGATAATGCCCAGACATACAAGGCCAAGATTAAGCCGCCACAAATCGGATCATTCGGTCAAATCATGGAATGGCGAAGGGAATACGAGGAAGACGAACCAGCTCATCGACATATGAGCCCAATCGTTGGTCTTTATCCCGGGGCGCAGCTGACGCCTCTCGTCAACCAGACTCTTGCAGATGCAGCCAAGGTCCTTCTGGATCATCGCATCGACCATGGAAGTGGCAGCACTGGCTGGTCGCGCACGTGGACTATGAGCCTGTATGCCCGGTTGCTCGATGGTGATGCCGTATGGAATCACACACAGGTATTCCTGCAGACGTATCCAAGTGCCAACCTCTGGAATACCGACTCCGGGCCAGGCAGCGCATTCCAGATCGATGGCAATTTCGGGTTTACTGCCGGGATTGCAGAGATGCTCCTGCAGAGTCATGAGATTGTACATTTGCTGCCCGCATTGCCATCTGCTGTGCCGAGTGGCCATGTCTCAGGGCTGGTGGCCCGAGGAAACTTTGTCGTGGGTATCGACTGGGCGAACGGTGTGCTCACGCAGGCTACGATCAAAGCGCGCAGTGGTGGTCAACTCGAGGTTCGAGTCCAGAATGATACTCCTTTCACAATCAACGGCAAGGAGTACACGGGACCCATCACGACATCGCCAGGGAAGTCGTACAAGGTCGTGGTGGACTCTTAAGGGAGGTGGATAGTCAAGCTAGGGATCGGCGTATGACAGGGGCGAAAGCAGGAATATGACTCGGACGCACATTGCAATTAATATCTTGCAGTCGTATCTAACGTTGGCCAGTAGCCATGATCGTAGCGGTGGAGGTTCTGCAGGATCCTGCCGTCTCACCTCCTGATGCCAGCATGTCTCAGACATCCGGGCAGCCCGACGCCGCCAAGCAGTCCAATTCACCAGAATAGCATTCCCCACATCGTATTTAGCGGATGGATCGTCGACATCTGGCCAATAATCGACGCCCCCGATGTCATTTGTGGACGTGGAGGAGCTGGAACTCGGCCGCATCAGGAGAGGTTGTCATGTCGTTGGCATCGAGGTTGCTGGGTATAAATACAGCAGGCCTCCTCAACACCAGTCCTGGCCCATCACGAAGATCGCAGAATAGTCCTACCGTTCTAATCGCAGTACCAACATGAAGCTTTCTGTTGTGCTCCCGACTGCCCTTCTGGCGCTCGGTGCCACGGCTTTTGACAAGAACATCCGTATGTGACAACTCTATGATGCGCGTCCTGGTACTGATCTAGGTCGATACAGCCTGGGGCAAGCGCGATTACGCCTGTGTGAACGTCTTCCAGGGAATCCCCGATAACTCCACGGTCGCTCCAGGGGCCAAGATCACGCTCAAGTTCAACCGTGCCAGCACTGGCCGTTGCGACGATGCCCTCAACCAGTTCCCGGGAGACCCGTATTCCGTTTGGCTGTACAACAACCCCGTCCGGAACTTGGACCAGGTGAGCTGGGATGAAAGTCGTCGGGTCGTCAAGAAGGTCGACGAGGCCAAGGGCACCGTGACCTTCACCATCCCGGAGGATCTTCCTGCCGTGAACGATGACAGCGTCTGGTATATGCGCCTGTCAACTTCTCTGTCGACGGCCCCTCAGGTAAGAACATTCAAGACATGACTGTATGGCCTTCACTGACGGAGGTTCAAGATGCCCACTCTGTTTAACGCTGCCGGTCCGTTTGCCATCCGCGCTTGAGCAGCATCAGTACATATGAAGAAGGGGTATAGCCTAGACAGATGGATCACCTAGTTGATAGAATGGCTGTACAACATGATTCGATCGCATTAAGATATTCTTCGGCGTCAGGAAACAAGTACTTTCTCAGCCCGCTGGTACCATATTGTACTTCTGGTTGCACTATGTTCAAATTTAAGATAAGTCTAAATGTACTATTGGCGGCTAGACCCCAGAAGGTTTAGCAGATACCACTCAATTGGCACCACAAGATTCTCATAAACTACAGAGTGGTTTGGATGTTTTGTCGTGGATTTATCTGTATGCGGCGCTATACATCATGTCACGACAACATGTGCCAACAACCATGTGGATGGGTATATCTGCCACACTATTTGACATACATATGCACTATAATTTTTCAACCCCGGAAAAATGTCTCTACAGCTTGCTTTGCGGCTTCTCGGCACCGTCCCGGGGGTCAGTCGCAGGCAGCTGAGGTTCGCGAAGATTCAGCTGTTTCGCGACTTCCCGTGCAGCCAGAGACCAGTGACAAAGGCCAATGCCAGACCACCAGCGTATCCGCGGTTGCTGAATCCACCGGCATCTACACCTGCCACGAGGAGGCCGGGAATAGCAGTCTTGTCCGGGGTGAGAGCCCGTCCTGTCGTGTCAATCGAGATACCACCGTAGGTGAATGTGATACTGCATGTTGGTTAGTCAATGATCGTGCCAATTCTTCGTTCCAAGACTTACGAAGGCTGAACCTCCATTGCGAAGAAGGGACCGTCACCCTCGACCAGAGGTACAGGAGCAGCTCCCCCATGGCCAACAGGTGCGTCCAGAGTGGCCGTCTTATCGCCCAGACGGATGGCCCGGTCGTACTCATCGATTGTCTTGCGGGCCTGTGCGCCGTTCACGCCCCATTGCTGAAGGATGTCAGTGAGACCATCAAGGGTTGTAGCGCTGGCCACATTGCATCCGTGGTCGCGGGCTTTTTGTAAACGGTCGATATCACCAGCATTGGGGAAGAGAGCCGATATACAGTGCTGCAGGCGAGTCTTGTCACTATTTTCTGGTTAGCCAACGGTGTTATCGTGGAGGCAACGGGCAGGTCATACTTGAAGAGCAGGAAGCCTCTCCTCTTCTCCTGTTTTGCCAAGTACTGATTGACGATCTCATCGCCAGTCGTCTCGTCTGCGAATCGACGTCCGCCTTCGTTCACAAGTAGACAATACTTGCTTTCTGGTGTTTGTTAGCAATGGCACATAACGTATGTGTGTCTTTACTCACGGTACTGCGCCAAAGGAAGGAAGTCCTTCGGGTCGACATCCTCGGATCGCAAAGGTGCAGCGAGCAAATGTCCGTAGTATGTGTTCATTCCCCGGCTGCTACCAGCCCCAGCAGACAGTGCCAGATCCAGACCATCGCCCACCGATCCCCGGTTGGAACGGACGAAGATGTTGTCCTCCCAGGTCGAGGTGCGCCGATGTCAGGCGAGATGACCCCTGGAAGCCTCCTGTCGCCAACACGACCACATTAGCCTTCACCTCGATGAATCTCGCTCGAGGGCTATCGGCCGCGCCGCGACGGATGATGGCTCCGGTGACCCGTGATCCACGCACGGAGGGCTGCTCCTGGATGAGTTTGACGACGGGGTATCGGTGAAGATATCGGAACCAGTGTTGCTCTTTTGAATGCGCTGCTTGTGGTAGTCGTGAAGATGAGGAATCTTGATGGGGAAGCCAATTCCTAGCAGATCACATGTATAGTCAGAAAAGATGCTCTTGGTTTTAAGGGTGTTATCTTCCATACCAATAGTCATGATGCCGTCAAAACGACTCGATGTAGGGACCCCATTCTCGCGCATCCACTGCACTGCGGGCAGATAATCCTTCATCCATGCTTTCTGGAGAGCCGGTTCTCCGTCGGGGACCCAGGATCGTAGGGCATCGTAGCTTTTGGGTGCCCAGCTGTATACGATGATCAGTGCGTCGTCCCATGCTGCCACAGTGTAGATCTACATACAACATGCCAGCAGAGTAGTTCGAAGAGCCTCCCACCACTGCTTGCTTCTCGACAACGAGGACTTTGGCGCCGGATTCTGCTGCAAAGGCGGCGCAAGACATGCCGGACATGCCGCCACCGCAGACGAGGACATCAACCGTGAGAGTTTCCATAGTGAAAAGGGTATACAGACGACAGGGAGAGATAATCTCAACGAGAGAGGAGGGACCCTTGCTGCGCTGCGCATACTTATGCGACAGCTGCAAAAACGCCCGGCGGCCAAAAGAAGAGGCCGGATACGATGCCAAGAACGGAACTGGAGACGGAATTGCGATGACGAGGGGATCTTGACGATTTCCCCACACGCTCTCCTCGTGCTTCTTTCCCCCCCCCCAGAATCATCAGACCATACTGCCACTCCCTCTCGACTACCCCATGGACCGCCCCTAGCTGTCTGCATCAGGCCATGGGAACTCGCGCCAGTGATCGCCCGGCCTCCCGTCCGCAGAATGCCCGGTCCGCCACGGCGGCTGCGTGCGAGGCATGTCGCAAGCTCAAGGTGCGTCTGTGACCGTCCCTGTCGGAGTCAGAGCCGGCAGAGCTAATCTCCCTGGTGCAGATGCGATGTATCCGGTTGCAGGATGCTGAGACCGAGCCCTGTGATCGTTGTCGGCGCAACAAACGCGCCTGTCGCATTCCCCGCCGCGTCCCCTCGGCCGCAAACCCGGAGCGGTTGGGCGTTATCATGGCATCGAAAAGGCATATCGCAAGATGCAGACCGAGCTGAAGAAGGCACGGGCCTCGTCGCATCATATTCCTCCGTCGCTGGAGGGTATTGACCTGTCGCAAAGTGACGAGACGATCCTGGACCTGCTGCTGTCGAATGCACAGGCTGAGGAATGGCCCTCAACCCTTTCATTATGCCAACTCAGCCTCCTCATTAACGGATGTACCTCGATCTGATACTCTTCCTGTGACGAACATCTCGCCACGGACTGAACCCACGACATCTCCGGCTCGTTGGCCGCAAGACCAGGATCCTCCCGGCCACGGGCGAACCCATTAGCAATCCTCTCGCCCTCCTCGCCGATGCATCAGAGGCCGCTCAGGCTGCTGGTTCCCGGCCCGAGTCACTGACAACGACACCTGCGTCAAACCATGAGGCCGCACATAAGGACACTTTTCCGAATGTGGAGATAGGGCGACAGTTACTGCATCGTCCTGGTTACGTGTCCTTGGGATTACAGTTGAGCCGGGAAACCCTAGAAACAGGGCTGGATGCGCTGTTCAAACCGGCAACGGAGCTCTGTCGCTATTCAGACTACTTTCGCCCACCGGACTCCTTGCCTCTTCGTGATGTTGGGCCCGACCTCGATCCAGTGGATTTGGGGCTGGTATCAATGGAGGAAGCCCGTGCGCTGTTCCCCATGTAAGACTCCCTATACTGGATATTGTCGTCCTATATTTCCTCGAGTACATCTGCTAAGTACAGAACAGCTACTTCATTCGCCTCCACCCCGTCAACGGTATCCTCGACCCATGCTGCACACCAGACTATGTCCGTTCCCAGTCGGCCCTTCTCTTCACCTGGATCCTGGCCCTCACGGCACAGTTTGAACGATCGTTCAACCCCATTGCCAAGCGACTTCGGCTACACGGAGACCGACTCTCCCGTCACGTCCATACATAACGGCTTCAAGTCGGTTGAAATCGTTCAAGGCTACTATATCTCCCTCCTGTCGGCTACGCCAGCCAAGTCCCTCGCCGAAGAACGATCCTGGCTGTACACCATGTACGCCTTTGGCGTCGCTGCTGAGCTAGGTCTGGATCAAGAATCCCGGTTCCGCCAACTCGGTCCCCCGCGGCCATTTAATATACAGCTACCAACTCCTGATACCGGGGTCGATGGCTTCTCATACCCCACCCAACAGAAAGATCAGGGATTGTACCAGGGCATCGAGTACAGCTCATCAGATGATCCGACCTACGCACAGAGGCTGGCACGAAATCGCGAACGCACATGGTTCCGCATCTTACTCTGGGAGCGTGCAAACAGTGCAGCGTCCGGTCGCATGAGCGCTTTCCCGGAGACTGAGCTGACGTGCAATGTCGAGAATTGGTGGCTCCATCCGCTTGCTGATCCCACCGATAAACACACTTGCGCTTTCATCCTGCTACGACGACATCTCGCGTCCCTGAATACGGAACTTCGGCGACAGGCTGCCGTCTCCCATGCCAACCCACACTGGATCCGGGATTTGGTTGACACGACCCTGGAGCCCTGGCGAGCGGCTTGGATTACGGGGATTGAGTCGACGGCCCCGTCCTCTGAACAATTGTCCACCATCTTCTTGTACTATGTCTATCTGCACAATCGTCTGGGGACCTTGTCGTTTGCCCTCCACGTCTCCATTAATGGGAACCGAGATCTGGATGCCATCCGCGAGGACTGTTTTGAAGCCGCTGTGCAATGCTGTGAGGTTGCTGTTCGTGACTTGCAGTCCATCGGAGAGCCTTTATACTGCATGTTGGCTCCGACATGGGCCATGATCTCCTACGCCGCCGTGCTTGCTCTGCGCCTCTTCCCCTGGCTGCATGGTGCCCGACCAGGATATGAAGTTGAGCTGCTTGCGCTGCTGTCTCAAGTCGCCCTTCAGCTGGAACGAGCAGGCACGACCCCTTCCCATAGATTCGGTATTGCCGCGTTGCTAGGACAGCACCTTCTCATGATCCTTCGAGCCAAGGCAGCTGGTCTCCGCGATTCCGTGAACGGAGTCGAGGGTGCTGCGCGCGCACCTGCATTTCCTCAAAATCTTCCTGAGCGTCCCACTGCTTCGGCCACTACAGCGGAATTCACTGAAACGAACATCTATGACCCTGTGGTCTCTCTCGCCGATCCGTTCCTGTCCACCGCGGCTTTTCCGACCGAGAACGATCTCTCGGGTGATGGCTTCACGGATTTGTTTCGGGAAATCTTCGGGCCCAGCTTTGGTGACGTATTCTGAGCTTCTCTCCGTACCGATCTGATCATTTCGGAAGAGTTGTCTGGAATGCTTCATTCCGAGGGTTCTCTGGGTCTTTGTCTCGTTCTCCCAGTCACTCTCACAAGCGAGATCCATGAGCCCGATACTGGCTGGCTCACACATGGCAGGAGTGACAAGAGCGCCCATGTCGCTCGTGAGGAACTCCCGGTGATTCCTCACCAATCTACAGAACGAACCTCAAGGCAGCAGATGTATGATAGCCAGGAGGAATACCTCATCCATCATGATGACACGTGACTGGATATAATGTCGGTCTTGGGCAATATTCTACCCCAGACTACACTCTGGTGAAGGTAGCTACCCCGATTGACCAGAGATCAACGCCCAGAGATCCACAAGGGATCTTATTTGACCCCAGAGGAGCTCGACTGGGGATTGACAGATGCATGGGTCGCCGTTGTTTGGCCCCATCCGGCCCTTAAACAATTGACCGGTGAGGAGCTGGCCAGAAACCAAGACCAACCTGAGCCCCCTACTTATGCTCTCTATTTAGAGATCATATAAAACCGAAAGGAAGACAGGCAGGTGACTAGGCAGGTACCAAGGTATATGCTCAGGACAATTTTTTTATTGTTGATAATTGTTTGTCGCGGGGTTTATATCATCAATTGTCCCATATATATGTCACCGTCTTAGACAGAAAATGCAGATACACTCGCAATATCAGCCCATCACATAATGTTTGCGAACTTTTACGGTCAATCATCTTCTATCCCGTTTTGTTTCTAAGTTCCTCCTCATATCCCATCGGGGAGAGCTGGCCTGGGTCCTCTTTGCCTCTTTGACGCTGGGTCTCTCAAGTAAGAAACGAAATCCCAACCAGGGCAACGACAGGTGCATAAGACCAATGACTCCATTCTCCCGCCGAGTACATTTTACACACCACGCCATCAACAAAGGCGACCGAACCCGCAGCGATTAGAGTCCAACCGAGGGACTTGCGAGTCCCGAAAAGCGCAGCGGCGAAGGTTGCCAGACCCATGAAGATGTCCCGGACCCCATAGATCATCATGAGCGCGTCCACCGTGTTTCGGTCGGCAGGAGTGACTGGGAGCGAAAGCTCAAGGAGACTGAGGCCGTGCTCTATGCGGACTATCGCGTTGATGCCGAAGCCAACGAACATGGTCGCGAATAAGTAGGCTGCGAGGCGGGAGAAGCTAGCCATTGCGGGTGGAGATGCTCGAATTGATTATATGTTCCGCTTGAAAAACTCAGATATGAGGCTCAGGTAGAGGTACAGGTACAGTGGACAAGAAGACATGGAACCAAAGGGGCCCTGGAGATTGAAATAATCAGCCCCAGACGCTGTGAATGTTGGCTAAGACTCTTGGCTTGACTATCACGGTGTTTACGCCCTTTGCGCCTGTTAACTCCGTCGTTTCCCCCGCAAACCAAAAGCCGAGTGGAACTTTATGCTCCATCTCTGCACAATTGCTGCACAATATCTCACTCCGCCATTTGCGCCCGCTGTTTCTGACTCCGTCCTCGGATAACGGTGCTCAAATCGCCGACCGGGATTGCAATGGGGAAGTCGACTGTCTCGAGAATCTGGGCGATGAAGATGTGCCAGATGGGGATGCACAGGGCAAAGTTGAACGCGCCAGCCACCTGAAACAACACGCAGTTAGCTATGGTCTGGGCATTAGGGGCAAAACAAACAGACATACCAATTGAAGTTTGGCTGCAAGAGCTTCCTGGCCGAGTGCCAACTGGGAAGGAACCGGCTGTGAGTCCAAAGGTGAAGATCAGCAGGAAGAGAGCTGCAAAGAGGACAGATATTCGTGCGGATAGAGCAGATCAGGTAGATGAATGTAAGGACCGTCAGCATGAATAGTAGAAGCCTGATCACGGTCAGCCTTGAACAAAAAGGTCTCAGTCTGCTCTTTCTTCTTACCCATTGTTGCACTATATGACTCTGTTGTCATGCCTTCTAGCGCATTCCCGGTCTCAGAGTAGTGCAGTCCCGTGGCGAAGAAAGGCATCAGCCCAGTACCCTGGACAATCCAGAAGGTTCCTATGCACATCAGCGATTGACCATTGAAGTAGAATAGCGAGGAAACCTACCGTAGGTGAAAAACAAAGCCGAGGAAAATGTGTTTCCAATAATCCACTCTCCAACCGCTCCAAAGATCTGAACCATACCACCAAAGAAGATATACACTGGCCTGCGCGACAGCATTAGTCTGGAATACACATCCCAATGATTGTGGTAAAAGCCCAGGAAGACCCACAGAATCGCACCACCATTGCCTCCAGCGCCTCGCCAACCCATCAGCATGCAGGCATTGGGGGTTGCTGCGAGCAAGAAGCCCATCAGTGAGATGGGAGTAGGGTTTCCCAACTTCTTCCTCAAATCCCCAGCCACGGATGGGTGCTTTGGCGTCAAGTAGAGCTTTTCAAACACATCACGGGGAATAGGCAGGAGAACACTCTCGGCAGTTTTGATCTGCCGCAGCGTCTCCTCGTTTTTCTCGGCAATATCACTGCTCGACATGATTTCTTGACGTTTCTGGGAGCTCAACGGAGAGACGACAATGGCAAAGCGGAATGGTAAAGCTGGGAAACACGATTCGAAAAATGACAGGGAACTCAAGCCTAGCCAAGGCTACCAAGAAACGCTTAAATACCTACGCCAAAGCTTGCCTCTCGGGGGGCAGAGCAAGGACGGCACCAGGCCAGACACCACCGTGTTCAGCCAGGTAGCCCCTAATTGGCATCATCACCCTGACTCCCCGCAAACCAGAAGGCCGCAATTGGAGTACTGTGGGGGAAAACGCGGGGTTCCAAGTGCGAAGTGGGTTTCATCCGTGTTGGGCTCCACGGATCGTCAGATATTCGCCCATAGCCGAGGTGTTTGGAGCCAACAGCCATCTGGGCCCTGTCTTTGGAGGACTGCTAGATTAGCCTGCATGCATCACTGAGGTGGTTTAGTCTTTATTTCAGTACTAGCAGGGGATGCTATAGATCGAGTGTCACTTTGATCGAGACATCTGTCGATATACTGGTAAGTATGCCACGATTAACCCAGTGGCGAATCTGGGCGGAATTGCACCGTGTCGGCAAGAATCAAGCTCACCAAGGCCAGCAAAGTCAGCCAAGTGCCGAAGCCTCAATGGCCTAGGCTCTGTTGAACCTTCCGTTCGAAACTTCGCGTCCCTTGGCAATCCTCTGGTGTGTGCCTTCATTGGCTTCGGGCTCATGACTCGCATATAACCGTTCCCTTCGTGTCGGTAGCTGGGCTAGATCCCTCGAAAGTCTATCTCCCAGTCAGATTAATCCAGGCGCCAAGTCGTTTTATGCGCACAGTATCGGACATTACCCCAACTTACATCCCACGCAAGTGGGTGTGAGAGTGGGACGGATTTCCCCCTCGGTGTTCGGCTCCATTCGACCCCCGTCTCATACGTGTCTTCTACGGGCTTCGAGCCTGAAACGGCAATAGACGCATTATAGCGTTCCTTGGCAGCGTAATTGATGAGCAGTTGGGGCTCGTAGTGTCAGTTGGGCGGGATACTCCGAAGGTGCGCCATAACAGCGTTGAATGCTCATTCACTTACTTTAATGAGAGCCCGAGCGAAAAAGGGCACCTAGACGACCATACTGAGATACGAGGGGCTAAATAGTTCATACCGGCGGCTATTCTCTGATAACGGTCAGAGAAGAGGTACACTGTCCTGAAGGCCCTCCACGCAACTAGGTCTCCGCCTATCTAGTGTCAAGTCATTCTTAATTGAACTTGCGATGATGCCCCTTTTCAAGCCTCCCTCACAAGGTACACAAAACAATTGATTTAGGCCTAAACATAAACTCAAAATGCGAAGCCTAATTGTCGCACCATTGGGAGTAGACAGTAAGCCTATCTGGAGTAGCCGCATTTGCCTTTGCTTCTTGCTGTGCCCGGAATTCGCCATTATACCCCCATCTATCCAGATTCCTCACCATATGCTACCATATGTTTTGCAAGGCTGGCGTGACGCCTTCTACTTCCCCATTGATTCAAGCCATTTGGTGGAATTTTCGATCTCGTTGTGTGAAAAGCAAACGGCCATTACCTGGACCATTTCAGCAGCTGGAAATTCGTTAGTACCCGACAGAATGGCTACCTATTATGCATGGGGACACCGACCAGTCAGGCGTTTCTCCGATGTGTCATCCTCGTCTAACCCATTTAACCGCGTGTTCTCTAGGACGTAATCAACGCGAGGGCGACGTGCCTTCTCGTAGAGCTGCAATCGCGACGGAATCTCATCGACTCGAGTCCCCATTGGCAGGAGGGTTGCAAGGGATACGGCATCCTCGATACCCATTGCACCTCCCTGACCCATATCTAGTTTGATAAGCAAGAAGGTCCGGGCAGGCCAGGATTGGTCACGTACATGGTTGGAATGGATGGGCGGCGTCGCCCAATAATGCGCAATTACCATTGATCCATGATGGAAGTCGCTTCATATCAAATAGTTCCCAGATCTTGAGGTCGTCGCCTGCATTCTCAGCCATGGAGCGAACACCGGGTCAAACTGGGATAATGCCTGCGTTAAAGCCTTCTTGTTTCCAGTTGCCTGCCATCCTGGTGCAGGTATTAGCCTCCTGTCAAACAATTAGGCTCCAACGCCGAGAGCATACCTTCTGCGATGGTTCCTGCCTCTGCAGTAGGGATGAAGGCGCAGAGGTTGAAGATCTTGTTATTGGAGCATGGGTATGCTACCAGCCGTCGATCTGTGGTGGCCCATTCAACAAAGACACCAGGCTTCTCAACAACGTCCGTTGTGGTGGACTCTCTCTTGAGGTTCTCGGTTGGGATGAGCCAACGGAAGGCCGACTTGCCCACAGGATATGGTGCTGGATGGCCGGGTGCGACATGTTGACGGACGATCGACTGTGCAAGGCTTAGCTAGAGTGCAACTACTCATTCATGCTGGGAAGCATTACATTAAGGCCGTCGGCTCCCAAGAGTAGATCACAGGCAAAATTGCGGCCGTCGTCCAACTCCACGGAAGGCTGTTCACCCGTGATATCGACCGTCGTGATCTTACAGCCGGTATGCAGAGTTGCCACCTGTTGTGCTCGGTATTTCAGGTAGTTATGCAAATCCACACGGTGGACCAGGTACCATTCCTGCGTATTTCAGTGGTTGACTCCTCATACAAGCGACACATTGCACTTACAGCCTGCCATTGATGCCGGACTGCGGCAAAGTCTCTTTTAAACTTGAGGTTTCCAAGGCTGTCATACCGAACGATCTGTCACAGTAAGAATGGTGCGTGGCGTAACAAGAGTAGCTTCTCAGCAGATCATACCTCCTCTAGCAATGTCCCATCGAAGTTGGTCGGGCTACAATCCAACCATTCCAGCAGGGATGTGCAGTTGGGGGGCATATGGATAGCAGCGCCAGTCTCGCGTAGGAATCTAGACTTTTCCAGGATCTGTGATTGTCAGCTTCGTAAGTGACAAGCAGGTTTACTGCGCCTCGAACGAACCACAACTTCGTGGCCTTGCTTGCCCAAGGCTATCGCGCCGCTTAGGCCTGCGATTCCAGCGCCGACAATGAGAATTCGAAGGGGTCTATGCTGGGGCTTATCAACCGTCATTGTGTAGTTTCAGCAGGTCAATTCCACGTGTTAATGGTATTCTTCGCTGATGCTTTCGTTCTTGGTGCCATCACCACCATTTAAGCGCTGCGAGGAGATCGACACTCGGACTTCGGACTCTGTTCTCGGAGATGTCGCTCGGAGGCCCACGGAAGCCCGATGGCCTTGCAGTGGAGTGGATAAGCCAGATTCGAGAGGAATTGTTGGGCAATGCTGCGGGGTCTTCTTGGGTTATGCAGGATAATCCCGACGGATCTACGGCCGTGTTATGCAAGATCAGGCACTTCCCGGCGGGAGGAACCGCGGAGCCGGAAGTATAGGACAGGAAATAATTGTGAGACGCATGGTAAGCTGCCCTGCCATCTAATAGAAATTCAGTCTCTGGGATGGAAGATCAAGAAGTTTTCTGTATTATTGCGTGAGCCTTATGTTTGTCTATGCTGAGGATTCTAAATAAACAAAAAAGTTCCACTCCCTCGCCTACTGTCTGGCAACTCACCAAAAGAGTGCAAATGGGATAGTTCAAGTAACATGCTCCTTCTCTTCCTCCTTGGGAATTCTCACCCATCCCACTATGACTAGAGCCGCCACTAGCTGACAAGCCAGAGCAAACCACCAGATAGCTCGTAGTCCTGTCAGACCGATGTCGCCGTCGGGTCCACGATCCACGCGGGTGCCGATGGCATCTGCCACACTAGTTAGGATTGCAGAGGACAAGTTCTGGTTTGTCACGAGCAGACTAGCTGCGCTTCCCTGGTATGAGCGAGCCACGTTGCTAGTGATGAAAATGGACGCGGCGGCAAATGCAAGGTCAGGGCCGAATGTCACGAGAGCCACGCCGGGGAACGATAACGCCCAGTATGTCGTGTTAGGAGTCTGCGGTAGGAAGAATGCCGGGCCGAGTGTGAAGGCAAACATAGAAGTGGCGTAGATATAGTGTCCAGGAACCAGGTGAAGCGTGCGAGAGACCACCCACGTCGCGAGAACGCCGACTACGGCATTCGGGATATGGTACAGGGCAACAGCCAGGGGAGTCGCATGTTGAATTCGCAACCAGAACTGAATGGCATAGAACTGCCAGGCACCGAAGAACGATCCAAAGCCCAGGAAATACGCGATCATCAGCGGGGTGAATCCTTTGGTCTTCCAGAGTCGATTCGGGATGAGCGGCCGGGAGACATATCGTTCAGCGAAGAACAAGCCGATGAGGAATACAATCCCCAATCCAGTGAGAACGCAGGTATATGGTGTCCAGGAAGTGACACCTCCTTGAGTCAATCCGAACAGCAAACACACGCAGCCAGCGATGGCAAGACCGGCACCGAGATAGTCAAACTGGCGCATGGTGGGAGCTTCAGTACCGGCTACGTCGGCCACGGGACGCAACGGAGGGATCGAGAAGTAAGCAGCCACGCAACAGAGAAAGGTGATCAATGCGTTGGTCCCAAAGATCCATGGTAAGTGACCACTCAATGCACCCCCTTCGATGGCACCGAGCGAAAAGCCAAATGGAGCGGTTGCAGACATGGCGGAGAAGACACGATTCTTGCGAATCCCAGGGCTATATACTCTCCCATGATGCTCATGCTTCCAGAGACGAGTACACCAATGGCCAGCCCTTGCATGGCGCGCACGATGAAGAACAGTACGTATCGCGAGGCATGAAGGGAGAAGGCGCCGACAATGTTCCAGCCGGTCAACCACGCAAATGCAACGACAATCAGAGCTTTAGGTGGCATCAGGTCGGAGATAGTTCCGGAAACAACCACCGAGATGCCATTGGCGACGTTGAAGGATCCCACCAGCCATGGGAGTTCGGTATTGGTGATCCCCAGTGCCACTCGAAACTGCTCCTGTGGTGCGAGTACATTTCCCAGGTTGAAGGAGAAAAGCATCAGCCCTGCCGAACAGACAATGACTAGAATGATTTCGGCCGCGAAACTGGAGATCTCTGGAGGAACCCCCTGTGAACCTTTCGGTGGAGGAGACCCAGCTTCGTCAGCGTCGCTCAGCTGTGGGTTGACTGATACCGAGTGCTTTCGATTTGTAAGGTGATTCTCGTGCAGATGGCTTTCTAGACGTCCCTGGCGATCCTCCAGCTCATGGAATCGCTCAGAGCGTCGTCTGCATCAGCGATAGAGTAGGATAACCCCTTCAAAGCATCGTCGGTCGCGATCGCCTTCGCGCCAAAGAGAGGATCTGGGGTTTGTGCGCCTGTCGCGGGAGTTGACGCTGATGTATTATTCACGGAGAACGATGATCGCGTTGAGATCGGAGTGGAATCGTCGCCATTGTGAGGTGTCGCCGGTCCAGTCGAGTGTGCGACAGTATTGTTTGAGTCGTCAGTATGATGTTCTCGAGGGTGTTCTCCAGGCATTCTCGAGCACTGGTGTGTTTCGATGTCCTCGCAGCTGATCTATTAGCTGAGTCTGAACTGTTGTTGGCTCAACGACGCTAGGAGAAAAGAACAACGCGATACGCCGTTAGACAAGCCAGGCACGACGGCTGCAGAAATAGGTTCGGCCAACTGCATGCGAAAGGAGGACCAGCCTCTACCATACAAGTGGGAGGAATGGAAAAATCTGTCTCATCGGGACTCGGTTTCCACGACCATCGTTGCGAGAGATCACGACTTGTGGCGAGACAATAATCACTGCGGGTCCTCTGGCCCATAGTGCCAGACTAGTTTGATAAGATTTTGCATCGTCCCTTGCCGCCGATTGCGCGTAAGATGAGTTGAGGCTGGAGAATGTGGGTCGTCGATCCGGATGTCTGTCAACGGAAAGGATGTTCGGCGAAGCATTCTCTTTGCGAGGGCCCTACACCATGTAGTTATAAATTGGAGTGACGTATACATGCATGGTATATCTCAAACGTGTCATACAATTAGAACCCTTGCTGCTGATCATGGCAGGGGGCCGCACAGAGCAGAGTCCGGCATGGGTCACCAGCAATGTCAGATAGGTCGCCCATGCTGCGCCCGGCGGTTCATTGCCTAGGAGAGTCATGTATGGACGAGATCCAGGTCGTTGAGAATTCGAAGCCTTGGATTGAATTAGGAGTGATCTCCCCTGCATACAAGTTGGGGATCATCTGGCCATGCTGATCTGATGGAACCCCTATCAGGGCTTCATGGGGCACGAGACTTCTCCCGACAGGGTAGCAGGATAAGGGCTGCTCCATGCCACAGTGAGACATGCCTGGATGAAACTAATATCCCCAGCCGACTGTAATTCTTCCTCGGTTCTCTATTATGGAATCATCTCCTCCTCGTGGTGTCCGGGTATACGTATGACTGCAGCACAGAAGTGGCCATCGACACTCGGATGATCAACAGCAAACACATTTCCCGGCGGAACCTGGATCCGATAGTGTTCCCAGTCATGGAGTCGAGATGTTTGGATTGTCAGCTTACTTCAAAAGTGCCGTCGTG
Organism: Aspergillus micronesiensis; assembly: GCA_039763685.1. Lineage (NCBI taxonomy): Eukaryota > Fungi > Ascomycota > Eurotiomycetes > Eurotiales > Aspergillaceae > Aspergillus > Aspergillus micronesiensis. The sequence continues at coordinate 38,093 of JASHHO010000085.1, read as the reverse complement.
ATGGTGGTGCGACCGGGTAACTGCTCCCGGCTGATATGCAGCCATCGGGCTATAAATGTCATGTCGATTAGGGCCTCACTCACATTTGCACATCATCTTCCACGCATACTTCCACTACCAACAACCATGTCTAAGCTGTCTGACTACGCCCTCTTGTGCTTCGATGTCTACGGGACTTTGATCGACTGGGAAGCAGGGGTCCTGGCCGCCTTCCAGCCCACCCTGGACAAGAACCAGGCCCAGTTCTCGCGGGAGCAGCTCCTCCAGACCTACCATGAACTCGAGCGTGCCCAGCAATCCATCACCCCGGATATGCCCTACTCGCAGCTTCTGACTACCATTCATCCCGAGTTCGCCGCCGAGTTGGGTCTCAACCCCCCGACTGTGGAGGAAAGCCGGCAGTTTGGGGAGTCGGTGGGCCACTGGCCAGCCTTCCCGGATACTGTCGACGCCCTGAAGCGACTCGCCCAGCACTACAAGCTCGTGGTCCTTTCCAACGTGGACCGCGAATCCTTCGCCAAAACGAATGCCGGCAGTCTCCAGGGATTCCCGTTCGATCTGATCATTACGGCCCAGGATGTGGGGTCGTATAAGCCCGACCTCCGCAACTTTGAACACATGCTGCAGGCGGCCAAATCCAACTTCAATATCGATCCTGCGCAGGTGCTGTCCACCGCACAGAGTCAGTTCCATGACCATCACCCGGCACATAAAGTTGGGCTCAAGTCGTCGTGGATCGAACGTCCCGGCGCGCTGATGGGCAACTTACCCGAGACCATTTTCGACTGGCGGTTCGACACGTTGGGCGAGATGGCGGATGCAGTGGAGCGAGGGGAGTAGACTAGCATATGAGGCAGAGTTCTCTGCACTAGGAACAGACAGTTTGGTGTTTCAGTTTTCAGTTTCGTGTTGTGTTTGGTGAACTATGAGACGATAAACGTAGTATCCTCGGGTACGTGTACCCGGCCAAGAAAAAAGCCCTCCGAAACTGGTGGCGGATGCATGAGCCGAGTAGCAAACAGCCTCGATTGGGCGTCGTACTTTTGCACCAATTAGTATATCCTTATTTCATACATGTTCTGCTCTCGCATCTGGCGATCTGCATCATCTCTATTGCAAGCATCTTTCCCGCTGAAACTCAGTCGACAGAAACTTCCAGGCGGTAGAAAATCTGTTTCTCCGGCTACATCACCAGTTGATATCACCCGAAGCATCCTCACTAAGAATGGGCCAATCGTCTGAACAAGGAGGTTTGCGGTTTGCCGATGTAAGTTCGTTCCTTCAGGCCAAATAAGAAATGCATATGGCTAACCCATCGCACAGGTCGCCGTTACATTCACCGCGGACCAGTTCCAGGGAATCTACCGGTCAAAGCAATACCATGAGCCTGATTTCGGGGAAGTCCTCAAACGGGCCCAGGAATACGGCTGTGAAAAAGTCATGTTGACGACCATGACTGTGGATGGCGCCCACCAGAACCTGAAGGCTGTCCGGGAGTTTCCCGACATGTGCACCATGACCCTGGGAGTGCATCCCTATCATGCCGCCGAGATCTACGCCAGCGACGGAAAAGAACATCTACAGTCCATACGCGACCTGGCCCAGTCACTTCTGTCTGAGCAGCCGTCACCTCTCGTGGCATTCGGCGAGATCGGGCTCGACTACGAGTATCTCAACCGCGCGGACAAGGAGACACAGCAGCGCGCATTCCGGGAACAGTTGGATATCGCGGTCGAGCTTCAGTTGCCTGTCTTCCTTCATGTTCGCGAATCTTGCGACGACTTCATCTCTATCATCAAGCCTTATCTCCGCAGTTGCCCCGAGGCGGCCTGGTGCACTCCTTTGCCGGGTCCAAGGACGAAATGCTGCGGTTGGTCGAGCTTGGGTTCGAAATCAGTGTGAATGGTGTTTCGTTCCGCACGGAGGAACAGCTCGAGATGGTCCGCCATATTCCTCTGGAGAAGTTGCAGTTGGAGACGGATGCGCCGTGGTGTAGGTGCTGAGCAATGATGAGAAGATTGCCCATATCTGGCCAATGCACGACCGTTGCCGCCATCGCGCAAACACAACAAGTTCCTACCTGGTCAGATGGTGAAGACCCGGAATGAAAGTTGCACCATTGAGCGAGTTGCTCTGGTAGTCGCTGGTTTGAAAGGCATTCCAGTCTCTGAGGTCGCTCAAGTCACGTGGGATAACAGTGTGCGCATGTTTGGACTGGGTGTGCCGAAATAGAGTAGGTCGGAATAGACGTGTATTAGACGAATCGACATATGTTCAATTTACTACTTGCCCAGTCATTGGGTATGGTCAAACGAGGCTATGTACTAGGCATTTGCGCGACGCCAGTGTTAGGTGATGGGGCGTCGGGCATTGCTGCACTACAGTTTCTGGATCTCATCCAAAAGCCCGGTAACCCCAGCCAACTCGCTCCGACAAACTCGACCGTCTTTGATCACGAGCTTGATAACCTTGTCCGCTTCCTCCAGCACCGAGATATCCTCCAGAGGATTCTTCGTGAGCACGACAAGATCAGCGAAGAACCCTTCCGTGATCTGTCCCAATCGGGGCTGGTTCATCATTTTCGCCGGATTGATCGTGGCGCTTTGTAGAACATCGAGAGCAGGAAGAACCTTGCCACGCAGACCAAACTCCTTACTCTGATACCTTCCAAGTGGGCCTAGGAGATCGGACCCGTAACACATTGTGACACCGCACTCCTTTGCCAGACGCAATGCCTCGAAACCCATGTTCATCACGTCTAGATTTTTGTCTCGAGATTCGGGTGGGAGGAAATGGGCCACAGCTGGATCTCCCATAGAGAAGTAGGTCACGAGCGTGGGAGTGAGGTAGCACCCCTTTTCAGCCATGAGCATGGCGGTCTCGCGATCCAGTAGATTGCCATGTTCGATTCCTTTCACACCGTTCGCAATGGCGATCTGGATCGACTCGGGGCTGTATGCGTGGCACGTCACATACGTATGGGCATTCTTCGCAACCATGACCATCGCTTGGATCTCCTCTGGAGAGAAAACTGATGGTTTTCCAGTCGATCGGTAGGGCTCACGACGCCGCCGCTGCCCATAATCTGATGATGAAATCTGCACCGCAGCGGAGTTCATCTCGCGCAACTGCAATACACGCGGGCACCCCATCACAAACACGACCCAAACCGGAAACAAAACCAGACGAGCAGTGGGTATGGTCATAGCGATGTCGGAAATCGCCGTGTCCTCCGGTTTGGCTGAGCGCATGGCCTGAGATAAATAGTCGCGGTCCCGGGGTGAGCCATTCCCGACAGGCGTCTTTTAAAGTGCCTGGAGCTCCCCCACAGTCGCGAACGGAGGTGAAGCCACGATACAGCATGTCCCGGCAGACATAGGTCATTCTCAAAAGAGCTTCGGACTCGGGCATGTTCATGATATGTCGGAAGTCCATCTCGCCAGGAACAGCCGAGATGTGCACATGAGCATCAATAAGCCCGGGGCAGAGATAGTGACCCTCAAGATCAATCGTTGTTGTATCTTGAGGTACGGCGATAGGTTGGTTGCCGAGAGACACGGTCTGGAAGATCCCTTCGTTGATATGTACAGAGACATTGGGATGGACGCGGCCGTCAACTGGGTCAATAAGGCTTGCATTATTCAGTAATATCGACGGCTGTTGCGTCTTGGGCAGCCAAGGTTTGACAAAGTTCGCAGAGGCCGACATGACAGCAAGTAGCTGATTAGACCAGGGGTGTATAGTGTTTAGTGAATCAGTGGGAGAAGCAGTCGTGACAAATATCAGTCATTTCGAGGATCGAGACGCATCTAAGTACTCTGGCAGGAACCTCATCGTATAACCGGCGTCATATGGCAGATATCTTTCTCCAATTAGATGCAGTATACAAGCAGATTCCGGGTACATGCTCCCGAGGCTCCTTCGGGGGTCTATCACAATAAGTCCTGAGCAGTAGGATGGATGGCTTTTATCGATTTCCCCGCATCTCTTCATCGGAATGAATCGCTGTTCTTGGAAACAATATACGCGGTGGTCCGCATCCGTTGATCCGGAGCGACTGGAACAATCAGCTGATGTAGATACCATTATGATAATTGGTGAATTCCTGCAGTGATGTTCGTTGGGTATATAAAATTCATCTGCTTGTACTAAAATTGTTTTGGTCCGGACTGGTTGAGATCAGGTCCAGTTTGGTCAGTAAAACTATCGGCTATGCCTCACATAGATCCGCCAACATCCCACAGCGAATCATCATTTTCCGGCATTGGAAAAAATACGTCCGGCGGGCCCGGCCATATGCTAGGAGGTATGGCATCATTCTCTGACCCCGGTATTGCGGCAAATGCATTGAGCTCCTGTGGAAAGGACGAGAAGAAGCCATCAAAGAATGGGACACTTCCGGGGGGTTCAGGGGATTGGACCCCTTCCACAGGGGGAGGCGCATCAGAACTAGTTGGCCCAAGACGCCAGAGTTTGGCCCATTCCAGGAACTGGTCATACCCAGAGCCCGAAGGCGTTGCGGTAGGCTCTTGCTCACTCTGGTGGTCTAGTTGCAAGCGAGCCCGCTCCAGGGCTTCGATGACAGCCACTTCCGACCGAGCAGATTCCAGTCCCACGCACATTTGGCGAATCAAGACCATGCCACGGGAAAGTGCCTTGCATATCTTGTCCGATGTTTGCGTCAACCGCTGAGCGATCAGGGCCAACAAGGCAGCTCGACATGAACTGAATTCAGTATACGACACACGTGCGAGACCGACGGAATCCTGCAAGAGTTGGCAGAGGTCGATAATCCGGACGGCCGCTTGAACACAATCCGCAGAGAACGTCTGAACCAATTCTGCTCGGATTCCGCTCTCGGAGGTTGCGTCGCGAGACTCAAGGGGTTCTTTCTGTATGAATATGAACGGACGGCCCATATAAATGGTTCCAGTGGCATAACTAAGTTCCAGGTGCACATTGCAGCGAAACAAGGGACCCGTTGGGTTCAGATCGCGGCAGTGGATGACGGTTGGAAGCGATTTCCACCAACTGCTGAACTCGGCGCGGAGACCCTTGAGTCGAAGGAGATGAGTAACCTGGTGACTACGCGGACCACCGCCGCAGGCGCAAAATGACGTGTGCCAGATTTTCCAGCTTTTAGTCAGGTGGATTGTAGCCGTGATATTTGGTAGATTGGAAATTCCATCCGGAGGCAGCAAGTCTGGATTGTCAGTCGGCATAGCGGCGTCCGTTTCCGCGGGGGAGACCGAGACAGGCCGTCCATGGAGGATACTAATTCGACTGGGAAGAATCAGCACTAGTTGGTCTGACTTTGCCAGTAGGCTAGCTCACCTCTCCAGAGCATAGGCAGTCACCACAGACGATTTCGCCATTCAATTATCCGGGGAGGAATGGTCACACCGACAAGCTTACGATGCATCCCATTTGGATGGCCATCTTGATGGCTAGTCCAAAGTATGTGTAGGCGAGTCCCGCAGTGTCCATAGGCAGCGTATACACGCCCCAGCAACACAAATGCCTGTACGGTTTATACCGAGGCGGTCGTGATTAGATCAGGGATCAAGCGACAACAAAATCGATACAACTCCAGCCCGATCCGATCATCGGGGATCTCCTCCGAGAAGGGGGGTTGCCGCCGGTGGGCGCGGTCTGCATGTAGGCGAACTGAGTGCCGATTGCAAAGGTCATGAGCAACGTGCAAATCCAGCCGGCATCGTCAATCACCAGGGGTCGGTTTATAGTGTAGTAAAGCTCGATCTTCTCCCGGAAAGTTGTCTCGTCAAAGTAGAATAATTCGTCTGGGCGTATTGAAGAAGGTATCGGTGAGGAACTCGGCCACTCCGGGCGGAGGCAGATATGTCGTCGACAGGCCCACGCATGAGCTGGCCGACTGAAGACCGGTGGCTCGAAAGAATCCATCCGTCATTTCCGGTCTCTGGCCAGTGTCAGTGATGGTGCAATCGTAAAATGTACAGGCACCGTACCTCATTCTGTTGTTTCCGATTTCCCAAACTTTGCAAGCGACGACCAATTGTCCGGGAGAAATTCCAATGGGATAGTTCCCCGGAATAGTCTGAAGTTCGCAAACAATAAGCGACCGTTTCTTGCACAAGGTTCAAGATGACTTGGGGCCATACGCATCGTATTCGCCGACAACGCGTCTAGCGAGTAGCTGTCCGGTACTGAGTCGTCCTCTTCCTGATCCTGCGTATCTCGAGGGGTATTCGGATATCGACCCGTCTCCAACAAGTCGGCGGTCTCCTGTAACTTATCCGGATCGAACGAGATGTCGCCGAGGAAATGCCGCACAATGCGCTCCATCTGCCGTTCTCGATGTGACGCCTGGGGTGGAAGGAGGCTGGAGGCGGTCGGTCGGGTCTCTTCAAAGTGGCAGGTCCGGTTGGATTGCTGGCAGCGCGTGCAGGGCGTGCCTCCATGGCCTACAGGTCTCCGAACAAGATCCTGGTTAGTCGAGTGGGATATCAAGGCGCGCGGTGAGGATACATTTTTCCTTGTGCTGACGGCAGGGGAGACACCTATGGAGACCCAGCAGTTAGTTCATGCGAGCAATTCATCGGAGGCACAGGTACATACGCGCGAGCCGCTCTTTTGCGGAGGGCATCAGGCACGCGTGGTCGCTTCTGACGACCGGCACGACGAGGGGGAGGCTCCATTGGGATAGAGAAGCGGTTCTCCGCCCATTACGGCTGTGAGCCGACAGCAAAGGACAACAATGCCGGGAAATGGAAAGACTGGGAAGGGGATCGAATGCCCTGGGGGACAGTCACGTCGTCGCGATGCGTTCCAGTTGAGTTGGAGAAAGCGGAGGGCGACGTGGCTGAGTCATCCTTACTCAAGTGTATGACCACCACAACAATAATACTCATCGACATGTAGATACCGGGGTAAACGCTGGGGAAAAGTGGATTACTGCCAAGGCATTTATTGAACTCTGTCTACTCTGACTGACAGTTTTTGATTGGTTAGGGATACTTAGGAAGATCTGGCGGAGGACCTCACAGCCGAGGATATATATTTCCGGTGGATATCTACTCGGGGGACATGCAATGAACAGATAGACCCTGCTCCCCCCTCCTCCAAAAAAGGTGGAAGATAAATGCAAACTTAATTAAGAGCCGACACAGTGCGACACCACGAGATTGAGGAGAGATTGTCTACCATATCTACAGTCGTGGTGCACTGTGATCGATCGCTTCACGATTGCCGATTTGCGCCGCATCGCGAGTCAGCGCTGAGATCAGCGCCTCCACAGGAGCCACTATTCCCTTGGCCGTCCGGCTGAGCCTACGCGCTGTTATTTATACAGCTAGCCGGCCCCAGTGCGGTTCGAACGGGATAGCTCAGGTTGAATTCAGCACCGCAATCTAACCACCAGATGGCGCCCCCCGCTCGTACTTTGTCGGCCCTGGAATGGGTTGGGGTTGCTGTGGGACTATGGAAAACACGTAGGTCCAGTATCCCCTGAACTGTAGAAAAGAAGAGATCGAGACGGCTAATCTCAGGGCTGGCAGTGTTCTGGACGACAACCTCGGCCGTGACGGGCCTCTTCCACTCCAACCGACCGACTTCCTACCATCGCCATCTGCTCTTTGCGTTTACCCGGGCGATGACCAGCAGTCTCTCTGCGAAAGCGCTGGTGTATGTCCAAGCGAGTGACAGCAGGGGCGAGACAACTGACTGACGCTCTGTAGGACGCTGACTCCATCCACGGATGATATGTATACGAAATTCTGCGGCTCCGTCGGACTGACCCCGGATACGGTGACCTTGGAAGACGGCACGCGAGGCCACTGGATCGGGAGCCGCTCTGCGGCTAAGGTGCTGGTATTCTTCCATGGTCGGTGATCCGATCCAACTCGGGGGGAATGCTGGACCTGAATGTCGACTGACGTGTTGTCATAGGCGGTGGTTATGCCATGTCTGCGGTTGACGGACACTTCGAGTTGCTCTGGAGGGTGGTGCAAGACGCCAAACGCAACGGGGGAGATCTCTCGGTGCTCCTCCTTGCATACGGTGAGCCTTGATGCCAATTGCCTACCGGGAAGAGTCGCTGATCCGTGTTAGATGTGGCCGTGGATGCTCCATACCCTCGGCAGCTGCAGCAAGCCAGCGCCCTGGTTGACCACCTGCTCCATACCATGGGCAGACCCGCCTCGGAGGTGAGTTGAGGAGAATCCTATTACCACCATTTTGTTACATTCGTTTTGTTGACCATACTAGGTGATCCTCGGTGGTGATTCTGCGGGCGGAAACCTCACTCTCGCGGTGCTCTCTCATACGGTGCACCCCCATCCTCAGGTGCAACCGCTGAATATCACCGGCCAGTTTGCGGGCGCCGCACTTCTCTCCCCGTGGGTGACGTTCAACACTACAAAACAAAGTCGATGAAGACAAACCAGAACAAGGATATCTTGGCACTCTTCGTCCTCGATACCTGGTCGGCATTGTTTCAAGGGGGTGCGTCGACGGACTACTACCTGGAACCGTTGAAGGCCCCGACCGACTGGTGGGCGGGCCTGCCAGTCCAGGATGTGTTGGTGACCGCGGGGGCGGAAGAAGTGTTTGTGGATGATATCGAGCAGTTCGCCGGTCAGCTGAAGACCGCGCAAGTGCAGACTACGTTGAATACTGCCCGGGAGAGGCGCACGACCACCTGATCATGGAGTATGGGCTGAAGGAGCCGGAGTCGCAGGCAAGGACGGCCTTCCAACGGTGGATCCGGGCTCACCTGCGTGAGTAGAGGAATCAATTGGCCGTTGCAGGGTGAATAGCTGGCGATCTGATTATTCTCCGAGGACGGTATTCCCCCAGTATATACTCGTACACAGGATGAAGACCTTCCACTGGAATGTCCCGTGCCAAAGACTAGATTACAAATCACAATGACCCTCTGAAATGGCTGAACATAGGTCCGATAGCGTAGAGCGAGAGCTACAACTCAGGAATCCGACTTGGGCTGTGGTTGTCGGAGCATCGGGGTGATACCCTCGGGGGCCCCGACCGGGCTGGACTGGACCTGAAAGCCGAGTTTTCTCATACACAGGGACGCCTTCCTCGGTGGAGTCGATATAGATGGGCAAACCGGCCTGATCGGCCTGCTCACATCCCCAGCGTAGCATCCGGCTGGCGGCTCCCCGGCGACGAAAATTGGGATGTGTGCCGAGCATGTCGAGATCTACGACGGTCAGTGTGCGACTACGCTGAGGTCTTCGGGAGGGACGGACAGTAATATGACGTGTCTTGCATGATCGCCTTGCGTGTGTGCTCACATCCGCCGAAGAATGCATCGCACTCGGACGCGTTGGAGTCGGCATGCCATATGGGGAAGCGATCGCCCCGGACCGCCGGGTCGAAGTCCCATTTCGAATAGGCGAAGATGGCGCTCGGAGCGGCGGGATCGACGACCTTGACGTATCGCACGCCCGGTTTGTGCAGCAGATCGTGCAGGTTGGCCTCGTCCCACCAGGTGCGGATGCCGGGCGTGTCGGGGAACATGACCCGGTCGTGGGGGGTATTGAAGGTCTCGGCGAAGATCTCCGACAGGGTCGGAATGTCGTCTGGGGTGATCGGCTGCACCTCGAGAGGGGCTGCAGCGGTGGAATTGGCCATGTTCGTGTTGGATAGTTGATCTGGAAAGATGATGAGGTTGTCTCCGCTACGGTACTACGGTGGCGTCTACGCAATATTACATAGTCGATTGATCGGGCCGATTGATTTGTCGGATCGGTCCTGGTGGCCACGTGCACGGAACCCTGAATGGGACGATGTGTTCTACAACGGCATATCACTCCGGTCGCTGATACTGCAGATAGACGGTATCGATCCTGTTGTCGTTCGTCAGGTTCGAAGCATGTTACACCCGATCAATAGGGAGACTCACCAGCGCCCCCATTTCTGCCCGACCTTCTCCAGCCGCCCGGCCTGGACGAACCCCCGGCGAAGATACCATCGTCGCAGAGCGTCTCCCCCGTCCTTGCCGTCGGGATCGACCGACATCACCGCCAGAACATTTCGCACCACGGCTCCCTCTCCGTGGTCCCCCGCATGGATCTCTTGACGGTCCTCCCCGTCGCCGGTGATTTCGGATGCCCGATTGCGAACCTCCCCCGCGTGAACCTTCTCGAGCAACGCAGCGAGCAGACAGGAGCCGATGGCGCGAGACTGATGGTCGGGATGCACGAAGAGGCTGAGCTCGACGGTGGGCGCGTAGGACAGCCGCTCGCCGCGATAGGGGGCGAGGTAGGCATACCCCAGGATCTGGGAAGTCTCGTCGACGGCGACTAGGTAAGGGAGCCCCCGCGCGGTGATCTGCTGGTAGGCAGTGGTGTAGGAGGAGGAGGGCGGGGGGTACTGGGTGAAGATGACGGAGGTGTGGAGGATATAGTGGGTGTTGATGGCGCGGACGGCGGGAAGGTCGTCGAGCGTGGCGGGGCGGATGGTGACCATGGTGTTTTGTTGTCTTGATCTTACCTAGTAGAGTGACGGAGTCTCTGTGTTGAAGTGTTTACTCTGAGTCATCTTGAGTTGGTGATGCTGATGCTTCTCGCTAACGTCCTATCAGCTGCCAGGACGACCAGATTAAGCGAGCATCTGGCTTAGCGGCGCACGGCCCCCTGCCCGACACATAAATAGCAAGTCCCCCCGCCGTCTTTTGTCTGCTGTTTTTTTCTTTTCTTTTCCAGCTCTCTTTGCCTTTTGGCTTAGATCAAGTGTAGTATCTGTTCTTTTCAGTTTAATCTCTGAAAGTGTTCTACTGAACACAACATTGATTAATCTCATTTTTGGATCTCGCAATGGGACCTCTGTGCTTGCGCATGTCCCGTTGCACAGTGTCATCGGGCTCACACTACCCCCGATCGACGCAAATCTTTTTCATCAAGATGCCCGGTACACCCGGGGGCTTGGAGAAGAAGTGAAACAATGCATGCGAAGCAACAATAAACAAAGGGCTACGATATTGCTACCCTCTTAAGACGCTACATTGTGAAATTGCCCACGACAACATCATATTGGATTCGTGATAGTTATTCCGATATCGCTGGACCAGCAGCCTGCAGATGGTCCGAACAACACCAATGGGGAAGGTTGACATGAAGCTGTTCCCTGCACTGAGACTTATCTATCCCTTGTGAAGCCACGAGCGGAGAACTCTCGGTATAGTCCCACCTTTACTGTGCTTCGTAAGCGTATGGGTATAGTAGTACTCCTGTGCGGCATCCATGATGGCCTTCACTCTGGCTGCGGGTACCTTTTCCTTACGATCATAGGAATAGAAGCCGTTCACTTCTTGTTCAATATCACACCTGCGATCAGAGTTAGCATGTCGTTGATGGACTGGAATATCAAGGGGCTCCACGGATGTGACGTACAACTGCGTGTAGACGAAACCGCATGAATGCCCTCCCTTGACTACTGCCATCACCAACTTCTCCAGGCGCACCAAGTAGTCGGTCGGGTCCTGGGCGGTGGTATATCCCCAATCCCTTGTCGAGCCTGTAGCATCCTTGGGAGGAGCGATGTTGACACCCCCGAACTCGGAACAAATCACTGGAGCGCCTGGAGTATGTTGAGTTCCGGGATCGAGCAACGTTGAGCCTGAATATAACGGTTGGACGAACAGGTCTCGGTCGGACTTTTTGGCGAGAATGCCCCCTTCCATTCGTGAGCATGTTTCCGCAAGAGGTCCAGAGTCAGCGTAGTCATGGTAGGTGGTCAGGTCGGTGAGAACATGTTCCCAACCGCAATTGTCGTTGATGGGTCGAGTGGGATCGAGTGTTCTAAGAGCAGCTCGTTAATGATAATCAGTCATGATTCTTGGGGAGGCTACTCACTTGGTCATGTAATATACCGTCCGAAGATGGTTCCGTTGGTCGATATTGTCCTTCAAGGAGGTGTAGGCCCAGCTTTCGTTCGCCGGCGTCCAGGTCACTACGCACGGGTGGTTGATATCTCGTTTGACGGCCTCCATCCATTCACTGTTGAATCGTTCAACAAAGTCGTCGCTGAACTCATAGGCGTCGGCGATCTCGCCCCAGACCAGATATCCTAGTCGGTCTGCCCAGTAGTGGAAGATAGGGTCCTCAACCTTCTGGTGCTTGCGACATCCATTGAGTCCCACTCGTTTGGCCATCTCAATATCTGCTTTCAGAGCATCGGCAGAAGGAGGTGTCATGCCAGTCTCCGGCCAGTATCCTTGGTCCAGCACCAACACCTGGAAATAGGGCCTGCCGTTGAGTCGGAAGGTTCCGTCCCCAGTCTGCCACGACAAACTGCGCATACCAGTAGTGGTCTGCACCTCATCGACCACCTGCCCCGAGCCGTCGTACAATCGCAGAACCAAATCGTACAGCACTGGGTGTTCGGGCCCACAACGCCACTCCATTGTGCCAGGCATCTTCCAGATGCAGCGGTGCTTGTGTGCGTAGGGGACCCGGATCTGCGACTTTCATATTCAGGTCCAGGGTGGCATAGTCCCGGTCCTTGTGGAGTTCTGCTCTTCCTTTCGAGACAGGCTTTCCATACAAACTGGCCTCAATCTCCACGCTACCGGTCGTTGACGCGAGGCGCCCAGTGACGGCGACGCGTGCATGGAGCACTCCGTGTTCAATATCGTCGGAGCGCAGAATGGTCCCCCCGCTGCCACAGGACAGTCGCATTGACGGCACGCTTTCCATCCAGACCGATTGCCAGATGCCACTAGTGGGTGTGTAGAAGATGCTTTCGGGAACCGGGCCCCAATACTGTTTTCCACGGGTTGGGTCAGATCAGTCGGCGAGTCTCGCACCCGCATCACCAGGCGGGCGCTCTCCTGGTCGGGGCGCATCGCGTCGGTGATATCAACGTCGAACGGGACATGGCCACCCTGATGTCCTCCAACCAGCTGTCCGTTAACCCAGATCGAGCAATCATAGTCCACTGCCCCAAAGCGAACCAGCAAGCGGTTTCCTTTGGCGACTTCATCGGCGGAGCGGATATCGGTGACGGTACGCTCGTACCATATCACCTCGTGGGCTTCATGGAGCCCGATCCCGGACGCTGGTGTCTGGAAGGCATACGGGACCTCGATCGGACGTTTGGAGGAAGTAGGGATGCCACGCTGCGACCATGACTGGGACAGACCTGCATCGGCATCATCGAAGGCGAAGTCCCAGGGGCCGTTCAATGGAAACCATGAAAGTCCCGATCGTTGAAAGTCTGGTCGAGGATACGCTACTGAGGCCGCCATCTTCAGTATACAGAGGCAGATAGGAAGGTCAACGTGGTGTGTGAGGATATATGAAGTCGACAATGATGGTATTTACTGCCAGACAAGGGCAAGGGAACAAACCCCTCCTTCATGCAAACCCCACCTCATGACGTCGCAAGTCGGTGGAGATCCCCTCTTGGCTTCCGTGGGAGATCGTTGTTTCTTACGCAAGCCTCTGGACCCTTGAAGACCCCTGGAGCTACTTCTGGCTATGTTTGGTCCTGCGGTCGCTATCATCTGCCACATATTGTGGAAATTTACGGATATTCACCTGGCCATACACACCCGTGGCTGGAAGAGAAGCGATCCACATCTCCACCTGCTTGCCCTCACCAGAAATAATAAAATCAGGCTGCCATGAAAATTTACCATTTTGCTAGCCTGACTAGGTTGCTATCTTTAATGCACAAAGGACGCCTTGCATCGGGGAGGGTCTCGGCAGTATTGCCATTCTACCGTGCTTGTCCTTCCTGGGCATCTATGCAGACATTGTATCCAAAGACAACTGGTAACGTTTATGCAAAGCTGAACTTTTGTGACTGCAGTATGGCTGTACTACATGGGTTGTGTCTCAGATCAGGTAAAATTAGTATTGTTTCGTAGTTGACAGCCCGAGTATCCAGACGTTGACCCACGATGCTTTCCTATCGATCAAAGCCGCAGCCTGGCGTTAGTTCCATCAAGAATATTGTCTGCACGCATAGACGCGACCACGCTGACTAGGTAGCCTTCAAGAGGACATATTCCTACCACAGTGTTAGTTTCCTGATTAAGACAACATCGGGGATAGAAACACATACTGCCCAGCAGCTATGAGGGTAGCTATCACGTCCACAATGGATATGAGCGGTCTCCTAAACATTCAATCAAGAGACGAAAGCATGAGCCCATGTGCTGCATAGAGGGAGATCAGATCCTTACGCCACCCGCAGCTTGAACGCATTCTGCAGCGCCCATACAATCGGAGTCTTCATAACACTAGGAGCAGTGAGTATGATTCTGTCTACCTTGAGAAGGAGTCCGACTTACAAAGATACCTCCACCGCAGCCATGCCACCTGTAAGATGCGATGTCCGCGCTATCGCGCTCGCTCATCGGTACGGCGAACCCCCTTATGGCGAGACTGGCAGCCACGAAAGCGGAGAGCAAACCTTGCATACTGGAAGACAAAAATAGAAGACGAAGAATGATTGATCTATGACGATGATGGAGAAGGGAGTGAGTAGTCTGGTTATGGTCAGTTATGAGAGCTGTCGCGCTCATTATATAGTTTTTTTTCGTCGTGTTAGTTATGGAAAATACTAGATCTTCGAGAACAGTCTGGATTGACTATTGATAGGGTATATAAGGCCAGAAGCAAGGATGTCTCTGTAAGCATGTTTCTCCATCCGGAATATTACTGGAGGCAGGGTCAGTCTGAACCGAAATCTGCAAGGCATATAGAAGCAATCTGAGCTGAAGGTGAGAATTCCATGGCAGTGCAAATCTAGACTTAGGAAGCTGACGTTTGAAGATCCAAAAAATCGAAGACTGGGATTCGTGTATGAGTAGGTGGCAGCTTACTTTCCAGCCCTTGGATATCGAATGAGATGGACTATGTATAATGTGGAACGTATGAGGGCTTTTCCATGTGGAACATAGCCCCCTGCTGAACCGACATAATGGAAAGGCCAATGGGGCTGTCCATGTAAGATGATAGATCCCTGTCAGAAGGTCCACGGCATAATGCACAAAGTTCCATGTATGCGGAATAGTTCACAATCTTAGATCCCTCTGGCTCACCTGCTCGCTTAGCATGCAAGTTAGCGAGAGCTTTCTATCATCGGCTAGACTATTTGTATATTTTGGATCTCTCAATGGGCATCAGTGCATCTTATCATGTGCCCCCCCCATATTGGCTGACGATCAAATGCGGGTGGTTATTTTAGGTGTCAACGTTGGATAAGCACTTAAAGTACATCAGTGGAACAGACGCGCGCGCCTCTCGTAAAGCTCCTACCGACTATATGCCAGGGTCACCCTTGAGGATGAGACGCACAGCAAACAGTGGCGTCACCAACCCTGATAAGTGTCTTACTTCCAGCAACCGACCGTGGCCTAGATTTGGATATCCACTCAGGCTGTCAGGCAAGAGGCTGGAAGGTACAGGTTGCGTCATGCAATGTTAATGATCAGTGTTGATACGCGTTCGAAATGCATGTTCGACATGCATGATGAATTGTCAACTCATGATGCATTATTGGAATCAATGCAACATGAAAGCAAGACTTGTATACGGAATGATGAAACTAGCTGATGATGGAAGAAATGCCTGAAATTAAGAGACAGGAAGTTCTGACTGAATTGAAGTTCTAGAATCTCTTAGGCAGCAAGAGAAGATACTTGACTCAGATAGAGCCTCCTTGGCCTGTTGTCGTGTCTCGATCCGGCAGGGCTACAAAGATAGACGATTTGTTCGTACGGCGATAATCATCAATCTCGCAGGGTTGTTGCTGGTCTGAAACCACTATGTAATTCGACATGTTCACTTGCTGAAATGTGGCGGAGCCCAACAAGGAGCATGCCCGGATACAATGGACCGGTGAGCTTACAAAAAGAAACCATGGTAACCAACACGATCTGAAGACTGGGCTGTCAGGGATAATGTCCAGTAGACTCGGTTCTATATTAAGTACAAGGGCTGAGATTGATGTCTCTTATCCACCTCACAACGACTCCCAATACTGCGCGCCCATTGCTACTAGACGATTGAATAATAGATCCCGCTCTTTTATGGCGGTGATATGCAAGAGCTGGCCTGGTTTCTTCCCAGCCACAATCAGGCCGTCCACAGAATATTTTATGCCCCCGTAAATTCCAATATCAGTTTCTGTTTCCAACCAATTTGCTCCGTTTTCTTTAGCTCAGCTATATCAGATATGGGTAGCTGAAACAATATGGAACTTTTATGCTGATGTGATAAGCGCAAGTCTTGAACGTGAGAGAGCTGATGGGTGGTAAAGTAGAGGACTGGTGGCTCCTGGGATGAATCAATCACAATTGTTCCACGTCTATGATCAAATTCAGCCTTGAATCGTAGCGGCCCGACCGGTGCCGAGACCCATCCTCGCTTTCGCAATAAGTGTATCAAGTGTGGAGGATGGTGCAATCCAGCAATGGCTATGGCGCGGTTCACTGCGAGCCGGAGGTTGACACCGATACCGATTGTGAAGCGTACTACCTTTAGGATTCCGGGGGAATGGCAATAAAGATGGGTCCAGACGAAGAAGCTCAGGAGGGGGTGATGAGAGAACGGTCGCTCTTTTAGGAGTGTTGGAGGAGGATGGGTCCTTTTCGTTTACTGGGGGTGGAATGAGTGGAGATGAGCTCATTTCACCAAGTCGCAGTAGAGTCAGACTAAGCTGCGCATTGGTCGGTACACCATCGAGAAAGATTCTAGTATGGGGGTTAGCAAGATTGATCTGATGAACAATGCAGTCTCTTGGGTAAAATACTTCTTCATATCAAATTCCTCTTGCCAATGCGGGAATTTACGATTCAGTGAGCCCATGATCATGCCGAAGACAGGATCGCCAAAAAAGAAAAATCCCAGTAAAAGGGTCCCAGTCTTAACCACAGCGTACGTAGAGAAGACAAGGGAAAAGACAGCTATCAGTGCGAGCAGACCAATTATTCGCATTCGAGGTCCTATCACATAAAACGGCGGGGTGGGCGCAACGAGACTGAGCTAGGAATTAGGACTTGGAGCTCATTCCATACGGCGATGTGACGACTACTCACTTGCAAATTTGCTCGTAGGTCTCGGTAACATCGGCGGTCACCCGAATTGCGAGGGACGACCACTTGGCAATCATATCCATCATGGGCTTCTGCGTGGCATCTTCTTCCTTGTTGTCGGGCATCTGGCTGCTACTATTTGCAGAGGCGTGGAAGAAATGATCATGCGAAACGCCGTCCTCGCGATCGTCATATTCACTGCGTGCGCTCTCAACTGCCACTTCAGCAATGTCCCGAATGAGATTGTCAGCCTCTAGTTCAGCAGCCTCGCCTTTGTGTGCTTCCGGCGTTCGGGTCAGACTGTCATCACTGAGATAAGCTCCATCTTCCGTCCGGAACTCCGCTGTCGGGGCAGGAGGAAAGCATAGGGACCGAAGAGATGGCGAGACCATGAATCCGATTACCATGGCAACAGAAGTAAATACTAGGGCGTCCAGCGCCCATGCCAAAAAGTAAGTCTGAAGTTGACAATCAGTTTGGGGTGTATTGGCTTGGTAGCAACAGGTCAGTGCATACGGCACACATTGCCCCGGTTTGTTTGGGGGTTTTCCATGATCTGAGATGTACAATACGTCCCCACAGGCCAACCACGTTCACAACAACAGAGGTATAGAACCACTCTATCGTTGTGCGCAGCTTTTCCGGCGAGAATGGCTCGTAGCCGATTCGAGTGAGGTCGAGCTCGTGGGGAAGGGCATTTCGATGGGATTTGACGTGATATATTTCCTATAGAAAGTGTTAGAAATGCGGCCATTGAGGGTCTGTCTTGTGGAGACCTTGTTGAAACGACGGATAAGCATCCAGGCCTCCTCGTCGGTGAGTTCTTGATCCGACGTCAGACTAGCAGGGTTCTTGGTGTCGATCTTCTCATGTCCTGATGGTGGAGTATGCGAGGACGTATCTTGTTGGTCCTTCACTGCCGGATCCCCGGGACCTGTCATGTTGAGCGACGACTTTTGGTACTGCATTCGACAAGATGAAGATGCACAAATGAGTCCAGCTGTTATATCCCGCGAGTTCCTTCTGAGATGCATGATCATTGCTCAAGTCGACCAGCGCAGAGTGGCCAATGACGTCACTACTCAATCGGGGACATGGTCACGTGGTTGATAAGCCAGTCACATGATTGATAGGGTCACGTGCCATCTGTATGGCGGCGATAAAAAAATTTTCCCGATTGATAACCACCCCCACCATCGTCAACATCACCGTCACCTTCGCCCACGAGCTCCCTTCACGATGGACGGGGATACGCCGATGCCCATGATGGCCCCGATGGCCGACGACCAGTCCGCCATCCCACGTATGCCCTCCAGCTACTTTTCGCAACGAATGCCCACTAACATCATCCCCAGGACCCTCTGTTACAACTGCGGGGCTCCGTTAGCAGGAACAACGCTGTGCAATGACTGCATGAAAACCACCGTCGATATCTCCCAGGGTATCCAACGCGAGGCGGCCTTAAACTACTGCCGTGACTGCGAACGCTGGCTCCTCCCTCCCGCCACATGGACGACTGCCGCCTCGAATCGCGCGAGCTGATGGCGATCTGCCTCCGGAAACTGAAACGCCTGAACAAAGTCCGAGTGATCGATGCCTCCTTCATCTGGACCGAGCCCCATTCCCGTCGCATCAAGCTGAAGCTTACGATCCAAGACTCCGTCGCCGACGATGTCATCCTCCAGCAAAGCTTCGAGGTCACATATATCGTCATGGCCCAGCAATGTCCCGATTGCGCAAAATCCTACACTGCGAACCACTGGCGCGCCACCGTCCAGGTTCGACAAGCTGTGTCGCACAAGCGAACTTTCCTCCACCTGGAACAGCTCATTCTCAAATATAATGCACACCAAGATACCACGAATATCAAGGAAGCCAGAAACGGAGTCGATTTCTTTTTCGCCCATCGAAACCACGCGGAAGCGTTCATCAACTTCCTCCATACCTGCGTCCCCGTCGAAATCCAGAAGTCTCACACACTGATCTCGGAGGATATCCACACGTCGACGAAATCATACAAGTTCAACTACTCGGCCAAGCTGGTGCCGGTGTGCAAGGACGACCTAGTCGCACTGCCTATTAAGCTCGCACAACAGCTGGGCAATATCTCACCACTCCTTCTTTGCAACCGCATTGGAACCTCCATCACATTCCTTGACCCGAACACCCTTCAGACCGCAGACCTCAGCTCGAAGATCTACTGGCGCGCCCCATTCACCTCTCTCGCGGATGTCAACGAGCTCGTGGAGTTCATTGTTCTTGATATAGAGCCAACAGGATTTACGAATGGAAAATGGGTATGTCATGCGGTTCCCACCATATGCAATGAAGCTTTCATGGGCTATTGAGCTAACGTCTTGAACAGAACCTGGCAGAAGTCACCGTCGCTCGGGCCTCAGATTTCAGCGGCGACAGGCAGTACTTTACGAGAACCCATCTTGGAACCATTCTTCACCCAGGTGATTCCGTCCTTGGCTACATGTTGACGGGTGCCAACTTCAACAACCCCGAGTTCGATAAGATCGAACAGTCGAAGTCGTACTCGTCGCGGATTCCCGATGTCCTCCTGGTCAAGAAAGCACTATCCGAACAGACAGAAGAAGAACAAGCGTAACTGGAAACTCAAGCGCATGGCTGTGGGTGAAAGTGATCTGTTGCCCACGGATCACGAGCAAGAGCGCGTGGAGAACGACTTCGAGATGTTCTTGCGAGATGTTGAAGAGGACGCTGAATTGCGGGCAACTCTCGCACTCTACAAGAACAAGAAGAAGGACGATGAGATGAGCATTGCGGAAACAGATATGACGGATGGTGAAGTGCCGAAGATCAACATGGATGAACTGCTGGATGACTTTGATGACCTTGGTATTGATGATAACTAAGCATATAGTTTGCATTGAATGAGATACGTTAGACTTTGCATGGGTATTTTCCTAGCAGATACTTTTTATTTTTCTTTACTATTCTTTCTGCACAGAGCTAGTCGAAATAGAAAGTGTTGCCTTTCCGTGCTTTCAGGTGTAGTATCATGCAGTAGCTATCTGCTTCCGAAAATCGACCCAGGTAGCTAGTCGATCGCATGGAGGTAGGAGGTAAATAGTCTTTTGCTTGGCCTTGAGGTGATACGTTCTATCTTGGGCCTTGTTATTGAGTTCATATTCTTGCTCTACCAAATGCAATCTTCTCAATCAAGTATGACAGTGACTCCCAGAGGAGGTAGAAAATCAACATATCTTATAATCTGTAGCATGGCTCTCGTGTTATCGTTACAATGAAAACAGCCCACTCCTTTGCTTCCCACGAGGATACACCACCAAGGCCGCAATAAACAACCCTACGGTAATTCCAATCGCAGTCTGAATCATACCAAACCAAGGCTGGTGAGTGAACTGCCAGACGATGCACCCGATGTATCAGCAGTGCCGTTTTAACCGAGTCAGAGTACTCAATTGCGGAGAGAGGTGGATCCTGACGATGCCAGTCCCGACGGCACCAAGGTGAAGATCCCGGGGATTGTCGATGCTACCGCATTACCATGCCACAATCGGCTGTACAAATTGGCCAACAACCCGATCGTAAATGCACCGACTGTGTTTGCCACTTCAGACGAAGAACCCAGCTTCTGAGTACTGAAATAGTTGGTGACATAACCCGATGTGCCGATGAGGACCATTATTGGCGTCTGGTGCAGAGCTGACTGGTTGATGAGGGCAGCAATCAGGCAATATAGAGCGACAAACGGGAAGCGCTGCGCGTATGGGCTACCCCAGATCTCTTGATTTCTGCACGTCGTATCGCTGGTTGCATTGTCATCGATAGCGCCGTATACAGTCGTCCCCACTGTGACGCCATATCCTAAGAACAAGGAATAAAGGATAGTGTAGACCAGTCGGATTGACCCCGCTATCATCTGGTGCGATTGAAGTTCTAGACTGCTAGTGAGGACGGAAAACCCTGGGAGGATCAGGGCGATGATCGAGGACTCTGTGATGGAGGCATACAAAATATAGGATCCTTATGACCAGGCAGCCGAATGCTCCCGAAAGCGCGAGCCAGAAATGACACCAAAAATGGACGCTGTGACCTCGAAGACGTTGGAATACAATGCGGATGGGAGCAAGGACATGCTGCATGAAGCCGACACAGCATCCCAGAACAAAGATAATGGGCATGTCAATGGGGCGTGCAGAGAAGGCAAATGGTCCAACGGCTGCCGAGCCAAATCCGTACAGGAGAATCACCAGCCATTTCGGATATCGAGCAGGGCGATCCATCAATTCGGTGATCTCACTGATGGCAGTGTTGATGTCCACCATGTCATGTGTGACCGTTTGTAGCAGACATGAACCTCTTGGAGACGTCCCAGATCCAGACCTTGCGGCACTCGAATCAGTTTGACCTCTCCAGTACGGGTGACTGGGTCATCAAAAGACATCACCATGCATCCTGGCAGATACATGAACTGGGCTTGAATATCAAGTACACGCGCGGTCATTTGCATATACTCTTCCAGACGATGGGTGGGGGCCGTATCTCATGAAGGCACGGCATAGTTGCATGAGGTACCGTTGTCGAATCATGATATCGGCGATGTGAACAGTCAGTTTGACCTCATCCGGACTTTTCTTGGGCTTTTTCTTTCGCTTGACCCGGTGCGGGCCAGTGGCCCTGTCCTCTACCGCAGACGACAGGTAACCATCATCCTTGCACATCGACTGGCGATCCAGAGACACGGCTTGTTTCTGCAGATCGTGTACGCAGGTGTCGTGGTTTGTGTGGCCCAAAGGGTGGACGAGGTCTGCCTACTGGATCAACCGCAGACA
The DNA here is from genome assembly GCA_039763685.1 of Aspergillus micronesiensis. Lineage (NCBI taxonomy): Eukaryota > Fungi > Ascomycota > Eurotiomycetes > Eurotiales > Aspergillaceae > Aspergillus > Aspergillus micronesiensis. The sequence goes on along the minus strand of JASHHO010000085.1, from coordinate 16,223 downwards.
GCCGCTGTGGCTGGTACGTCGAGGACGATACCGCCGTAGTTTGACCAGAGAGGACCGTTCCTCTCCCCGAACGGTGGCTATGTAAGTGGAGAAGCCCAGATAAGACCCCTCGGGCAATCGCGGAGCTGAAAATGTCATGGTCATTTCCTATACTCCTTTCACCCTGTTCTGTCAATTTGACGCTGGAGTCCAACGTGTCTTCGGACGACGATGCTCCATACCCATGGCCCCCAATCCCCCGAATCATCCTTGCTGCCTCCTCCTGCATGGCTGAGTGATACATGGACCACTGGGTGTCCTGATCCGAAGTATCCTTGAACACATCTGCCAGTTTTGGCGTCGTCGACGGAACCCAGCTCTTCCGGGTGTAGCAAAGATGAGCCAAGGCCCTGTCCACTCCCACGGCTGGCGGGCGTAGCGCCCGAATGAGGTTCTGTGTTTGTTCAATTACAGTCATCTTTGCTGTCTGCCATTGGCCCTGTCCAGAGGTTGCTGACGTGTGTTCTTGAGCATCGGTGGCTGTCGGTGGCTGATTCTGGAGGTGCTGCTCGAAAGGGTGGCCATCATTCTGCGGTTCAGGTGGCATGTGCACCGTCGGTGATGATGCTGGTTGATTAGGGCTATTGTTTGCGCCTTGAACCTCATTAAATGTCATCTCGTCAATCATGGAAAGCGCCATGGGGGGACTTGGACTCAAGTAAATCGGAAGCTTTTGAAGGAGAATTGAACGGAGATGATTTGAGCCGAGGGCCCAGGCTTGTGGGACATTTGGGCCCAAGTGCGAATAAAAGGACGCTCCGTTCCTTTATCATTGCCTCTGGTATGTCAATCAGGGGGCTTTCAAGGACATCAATGGGCTTGCTTGGTCCTGTCCCTGTTGTCACCACCATGACATATGGGGTCGTGAGATACAGCTCCAAAGCTAATAAAAGTAGACCACGGCTCGTTACCGGCAACATAAACAAGGCGGAACAAAATCGCGCATTCGCTTTCGTGTCCCTGTGGGTCGGGGCTGGCCAATGTCTCCGACTCTTCCACCCTAGCACTTGGGCTAATGATTTCAGGATCACAGCATTGTCTGTGCGCTGGATGATAAGACGCATACATCGTAGGAGCATGGTCCATTCTGCTGAAAACAAAGAACTCTTCGCTGGTTGCTTCCCCTGAACCACTACTCGCAAGAGTCAAATTCCGCTGTGATGTATGTGTGACGGTGGAAATTCCTGGACCCACCATGGTAAGCAAAGTCACAAAAAGCTTGGTCAGGCCCACCGATCAAGGAGGCCCAATGAAACGGATTGTTCCCCAACATTTATTCACTGGCCGGATGAACATCCGTTGTTCTGCGTTGAAATCATGCCGACGGGCGTTTCAATAGCACGGAGTTGGGCTCCCATTGTATTCCTTGATCCTACATATATCTAGTATTGTATTCTCTCTATGCGAAGCGTATAAACGGAAGGAAGAGGGGACGAACATAAGTAAAACGGCAAGCTAACTGGGTCAGGCTTGCATTACTGCCTGTTATGAAACTTATGCACCACATCGTCAGGCGGGACCATCCGGATGCGCTACAGCGGCAGCCAGTTGAAAGTTCTGGGACCCATCATTCAAAACAAATATACAGACAGTCATGTCACCCTGTAGGTGGCAAAAGTTGCCCATGGCGAATTAAAACGTCCCGCCCTTTGGTAATGTCAAGTGCGGGCATCCTTTCCAGTCACAAGTGTCCTGTGCAGGATTAGCAGACCAAGAACAATCATCCAAAAGGGAAGATAGAGGTACTGTACTTTGTAAACTTCCGTCCCCCCCAGGAGAACCTATCACTGGCGCCCGTGAAAAAGATGGTCAAAAATATAAGGACAATACACAACCGGCTATTCCACAGCGAGTCCAGCGCCGAACTGAGGACGAAGTTGAATTTGCTCCACCACGCCGACCATTGCCGCTGTATGAAACCATCCAAATGTGAGGCCAACGATCGCCCAGCTCCCATAGTATCCCTGTAGCCGGGGCAGATAATTTAGGCCCCCAACAAACAGTGGGATGTGAACTTTCTGCCAGAGTGAGCCGGGGTAGCGACGACGAAGGACATGGACAATAATCGGCAGGATAGCGCCGAGGATGAAAAAGTACAACAAAGCAGAGTATCCGATGTGGTTGAGAAGTATCTTCGTGGCCCTACGGCACCCCATATCAACGAGGTGTTGAAATGTGTGCTGAATAAGGGCAGTGAAGCCGTTGACGGCCACGCTGGTGCATACGCCACTGATATGGCCAAGGGCCCAGTTCAGGACACCGAGAGATGAAGAGTGCCAGCAATCATTCCGACACCTTGCACCAAGAACAGCTGACTTGCGGGATCTTTGATATTAGTTTTCCCTGGCCGAGTGGAGAGATTCAAGACTAACATGGCAATAGGAAGCGAGCTTCATATCCTGTGCGAAATAGAGTCCTTTGATGGTAGTGATGTACCCCAGGTCAAAGAACCAAATATTCGCCAACACTTTCCCTTCAAATAACCAACCCTGCAACGATGCGACAAAACACGTCAATGTTGATTTTAAGAATTCGAGGTTGCGTAGACAATGGTGAGCTGTGGTAAGTCCGGAGTCAGTGATATACGCCGCAGTAAGAGGACGAAGGGGTCTGGTGAGGGGGCCTACTGGAGGATAAAAGACCAATGCCACAACGCATGCCAACAAAACTCCATACCACCGTAGCTCGACGGCCCAATATTCCACTGCGAAGATTGCCATGAACAATGCCAAGGGACAGCACGCTAGATACCACCACATCGGGACATCAGAGGCATCATAGACATCAGCATCGTCGGCAGCTTTATCATTTGAAAGCCCGCGGACGGATTCTTTCAAAAGCAGGGGTATACGTTTCGCTGCGGAGGACATGACATGACGGTGCTCAAGCATTACCCAAACCATAAGAGCACTGAGGCTAGCAAATGAAAGGCCGAACATGTTTGAGGCCATATGTTATTGGGCATGTAGACCTATGTGGCTTCATCAGGTTCACTCGGGGCAGCAAGATACATCGGACAATTACTGGAGAGTACGCAATGTACTTTGCACGTCCAGCCATATCCAGAAGCGACGTTCACAACTTTTGTGGCATCATATACACTTCCCGTGTTGTCAAATACTGCATCGTATTAGTCGTTGTATGTACGGAGACAATTCAGATTCAAGTCTGTCAGACCTTTGGAGCTTTGGAAGGGAAGATATCCGGTGTTCCACACGTTGGCGTAGTAGCATGCCACAGCCACCACCCATATCCAAAAGATCAATGATACAAACACGTTCATGATTGCCCACGAGGGAACGAGCAATGGCGAGCCAACATAGGAGATCTGGCTCCCTGTAGTCCTATCAGTATATGACTGTAAACACGTTCTGGCTGGGGGGCCAATTCTTACAGTCGAATGTCATGGGGATTAGGCCCATCCCTGATTTCATTCCAAATATCTGATTGACAACGGCACTCTTTGGCTTGATCCAGCATGGGAAACTGAAGTAGCTGAGAGCAGGAAAGATGAAGTCTGGGAACCAGTACCAGCAGAAGGACACGACAAAGGCGATGGCGAAGAAGGAATACCTCGAGATCTTCCAGGTGTCGAGTCTATAGCGCTGTTAGTAGATGGATATCTCAACAATAATAGCAATCTGCTGTACCTTGCATCGTTGATGCCATGGAGTGTGGAGTAAGTGCCGTTACCCCCAACGCCCCAGGCCAAATCAACTCCTTCGGTGTTACAACGATTGCACGGAATAAACCAGCGAGACAGAACCCGATAAGAAAGGTGGCGAGGGATTAGGACTTGGAATCCCCATCCAGCGTGGTATCCATAGAACATTTGTTGCTCGGTCAGCACATCCGCACCCAGACGGACATAGACGCTAAGATTCGACATGATGTAGATCAAAACGTGTTCCTGATTGACGTTTGGTCAGCATTGGAATAACACGACTTCCATTCGGTATGAGTTTACCTTTTATTGAATTTTCCGGGGTTCGTATTGAAAGACCATGAGCCCAATGGGACGGTCCAGCTGGGACGAGGTTTTCCCAAATTCTCCCGAGCGGATAGGCCAACAACAGAACCACCGATGCCGAGATGGTTAAAGATGGGGGCGAAGAGTATATAGAGTGTTGAGGCCACTCGCCACGATACAAAAGAAAATCCCAATCACCCACATTCGTAAGTCAACACTGGCTCCGAGGGGTCGTCATCGTGAAGGGCAATGCCTGCGGCCTGGAAGACGTTTGCCAGAGAATCCGCGTCGGCTGCGGTGTGGTTTTATCAGCCAGGGGTTACTTGCACCCAAGCTATGATAATATTGGGACAACCATACCATCATCGGTCGTCGAAACTACCTCACTCTTAGGTTCCTCGATGGCGTTGGTTTCGATGGCAGACATGCTGGCGCGATGCTTTGGGCCAGGGACTCGAAAGGGGAGAGGAGAGAGATTGATCAGATAAAAATTGACATCAGATAAGATCACAGCAAAGGTGAGATTTGTACTGGAACAGAACTGGGGCGTGTCCGACTACCCTCACCCATCTCTCGCCGTGGGCGAATACGTTATCAGCCCTATAGGGCCGAGGGTGGGGCAGATATGCTCCGGTCTTGAACCAAACCGTGGGCTGTGGGATTCGATTCGCACGCGTCCGAGTTTTGCTTCTGCCTAGCCTGGTGAGACACTGGGTCTTCCCTGATTGCGCAGAGCTGTGAGGGAACTTCGCGCGGCATATCTGTTCCGCTGTACTGACATTGTGTAGACAAGGATTCGAGGGACCACTGGGACTGCGACTCGGCATGGCGATGACATCCACGAGGAAACCGGATTGTCTACCCTGGGGTGAAAGTGTCGAGAGACTGCTCTAGTGGGTTTTCTGCGGGCAGTTTAGTGTGCAATGTGCGGATCTAAAGATCTGTTGAGGACGGTGGAGTTGAGAATTCTCCCACCGTCAGTTTGTCTACGCCACCGAAATGGGAGTCCCGGATCAACAGCGCTGTTTATTGTATAATGCTTGACCTCAATCCCACCTGTCTCCTCATTGTCTGGTTCTGTTCCTGTCTTGCTCTTCTTTGTTCTGTAGGGGGCCAACATTTGAGACCATCGTGGCTCGTGTTTGGGAAGACCCACCACTGTGCAGAGACGGGAAAAGCTTAGGCATCCAAGCCTTCCCTGCAACACCGATCCTAGCTGAACGGCTCGGTCATGCATAGCATGGGCTGGCTGGCCAGATCCCTGTGGTTATTCTACGATCCATTGTGGTGGGCCAAGAGTTTGGTTTCGAGTCTCAACGAGAGAGATATTAATTCTAGTGTGCACACATGCGGGAGATAAATATCCCAGTCCAGTGCCATCCATACCAAACCACCCAACAAATTCAAACCACCGCACCCAAGGAATCCACGCGCGACAGGAGCAAACTCCCTGTGCGAGATGACCAAAGAAGGTTTTCCTCCCCTACTATACACAATCACTGCCAAAGGACCGTTATCGCTAACGCCAACAACCAAGCGATGAAGGAGCCGGTCGGGTAATCAATCTCCCGAAAGGGATCTGCAAACCTCCCCATTCACAATGCACACAATTATGAAGTATTATGCTCGACAAGTGCATGAAACTGCCAAGCACAGGGCCGCCTTGGCTGGAGGGAAACCTGTTGACTTGAATCTCTGAATGGTTGCTGCTGGCGGGGTAGAGAGTACTCCACGGCCAGATGGGAATCCACGAAAGATGACGGAGGTCTCCATCTTGCTATGGAAGGCAGAATTCTTTTTCCTCTACACAACAAGGCCTCGCCTTGATCCAACTTTGTGGTCCAAAGCTCATCCCCTGTCACGTCTACAAGTATGACGGGTCCAAACAAAGTCACCGTCGTCATTGGTACAGGCGGCATGGGCCTCTCCATCGCCCGTCGATATGCCGCAGACTCCCACCTTGTCCTCGCGGATTGTTCGGCAGCTCAGCTCGACACGGCGGTTTACCAGCTCCAGCAGGAAGGCTACGCTGCACGGGGGTGCTGAGCGACATTTCCGACCAGGATTCGGTGCGAAAGCTGGCGAAGGAAGCATCGGTCCTGGGTCCTATCCAAGCCATCGCCCATACGGCCGGACTTTCACCCATACAAGCTCCCCCCGACCGAATCTACCAGGTGGATCTTCTGGGAACGGCGCATGTGATCGACGCTTTTCTGCCCGTCGCTACAAAGGGAACATCGATGGTGGTCATTGCGAGTATGGCCGGCTATGCGCTGCCGGTGAACTTGTCCCCCGAGTTTGAAAAGCATCTGGCCACAGCGCCGGTTGAGATGTTGCTGGATCATCCAGCGCTGAGCACAAGTGGCGACCCCCAGATGCTCCGAGCTCAGGCGTATAGCATCTCTAAACGAGGGAACATTGTCCGCGTCCAGGCTTCTGCAGCGCGTGGGGTGCGAAAGGAGCGAGAATCAACTCGGTGAGCCCTGGGATAATCGCAACTGCAATGGACAACAGGAAATGGCCGGAGAGTTTGGAGATCAGATCAAGGTAATAGTTGAGACAAGCCCAGCAGCTCGCATTGGAGAGGTCGCCGATGTGACGAATGCCGTTGCATTCTTGACCAGTGACGACTCATCTTTTATCACAGGCAGTGATTTGTTGGTTGACGGAGGTTGGACTGGATCTCAAAAGTGGAAGTAAGGAGAAAATGCTTCTGGGGAGGATCCGGGCACGATAGCATAGTCAATTGACTGGACTTAGATGCACTGCCATTGCCATTGTTACACATCCTTCGTGACAATAGTACTATCTGGCCGGAGAGTTGGAGTAACTATCATTCCTACAGCCCACACTGAACGGGATAGGAGAACAAGACAAAGTGATAAAACATCCATTCGGAAGATTGCCTGTAGCTATTGAGTGGCGAGGCAGCCGTGCTATCATACGAGGAGCCACTGATGCTTCTGCAAACTGCTCCGGGGACCATGATCAAAGCCATCGCTCTCACACGCCCCGGCCCCCGTCAACATCAAGCACAGCCCCCGTGAGCATTGTAGCTTCATCGCTGGCCAACCATGCCGCTGTATTCCCAATATCCTCAGGTGTACACATGCGTCCCAGAGGGATGGTACTCAACGCTTTCTGCCGGCTCTCAGGGGTATCAGGACCAGCGTTCAGTGACAAAGCCCTGAGGTTATTAGTAGAGCGCAGAGTAGTAGTATGAAGAGGCTTACATGGCAGTGTCACCCAACACAGGCTGGATAATATTGAATCGGATTCCATGCGAAGCCCATTCAATAGCCAGACCCCTGCTGGCTGCTGTTACCGCCGCTTTGCTCGCAGCGTACCAAATCACACCTGGCCGGGGCCGAGACGCGGAGATGCTCGAGACATTGATGAAGACCGCCGGCTGCTGACGATCAAGGAAGTGGGGAATAATGACCTTTGTACTGCAGTAGAGTGACTTTACATTCACACCTCATGATCTTATCATACTCGGCCTCCGGAGTCTCAATGCTGGTGCATGCGTGATTGACTACCCCAGCGTTATTGACGACCACGTCCAGGTGGCCGAAGCGCTCGATAGTCAACACGAGAACGCCCTTCCAGTCATCTTCAGAAGCAACGTCCGCCTGTGCCGCTACAACCTGGTCAGGCTGCAGTCTGCAGTAACGTTGTTGACAGCCGCTTCGTTGATATCCACTGCCACAACCTGTGCGCCCTCCGCAACAAATTTCTTGATAATACCAGCTCCAAAGCCACCGCCTCCCCCAGTGACAATGGCAACCTTCCCGGCAAGTCTGCTCTGAATTGTCATGGTGTATAACAAGGATGCAAGTTGAACCTTTGATAGTGGCGCGCTGAAAGATAGCAACGATCGATAGAATGGGTTGAGATGCGGGGTTGAGTCTCCAGCACTGCATTCAGGCTGAGGAGCTCCTTATATACCTACCACCCCGCAAGGCTCGGCAATCTAGTAGTATAACTCGCGAAGTTCTGCGTAGAAAAACCGGAATATTCACCTCGGCCTACGTGCCAGATGCGCTTGAATATATCGATCACCGAGACATTTGTGCAATCAACACAAACGTGAACCGGTCTCCGAATCATGTACCCTACAGGCTCATGCTCATGGGAGCCTTCAACTGGGTTCTGCTTCTCATAATGTGTTGCTCGGTGCCGATGATCTCTCGGTGTACCCCTCAGCTCGGTCATGGATGACTTATTCGTAACCTACGATTCTCGCCGAGAAGCCCGAGGTAGGTGTAAATACACCAAATGCTATGTTTCATACATCATAATGTGGGGTTTTCGAACAATCGAGGACATCAGGCGCTTGGCCGTTATGTTTCTACACTAGCCCTCACCACGTGCTGTCAGTCAATAGATACATCTCCCCCCATTATACTGGTCGTAATCGCTACTGACCAAACTATACGAGCATCCGAGGAGAACCGAATTCAAGACGAGAATGAGATGTGGGACTGTCTCATTACTACGACCGAACCAATCTTAACCATATTGGTGGCATGAAATAACCCGTTTCTGCATAACACTGGAGTAACTATCTGTCACTACAATCCCTTTACCTAGAATGACTATATGATGGCTGATGTCCCCTAAGAAGACCCCTTTATACCTTAATCTGGATGTTAGTACTACCTGTTTGTACTATTATTAGCTGCCAATTGATTTAACCCTAACAACTCCTTTAGGATAAGCCTACGGTGTATGATTTGATAATACTATTATAAGCCTAGAGGGCAGATATATTACTTTGCTAGTCCCTATGCTGTGAATCTTAACTGCTATAGGCTCGACTAATCTCCTTATTTATATTCCTGACTAATGAGAGCTGTAGCGAAAGATAGGAGGTGAAGTACAGAGTAGAAAGTTAATGATCATAAGCTATTCATGATGGTGTAAGGCTCCTCCTATAGACACAAATTTGATATGCCGTGTACTTGATAGAACAGTGACCTAACGCGCTACTGGTAGCTCATGTCGAAGGACGCCCTTGCCATCAGCCTCATATATTGACTGACGGGGCTGTTCCTGGTAGTCCAGTTCCGCCATAGCGATATGACCTGGCTGAGAAGCACTTGGATGGAATGCTGATGATATGATGGGTTGTCCTGGCTGGTAAGAGCCAGCAGGTGGTACAGGGATCAAGCCATGGTTACCTGCCTGGGCATCACTGGGCTGTGGGCCGGAGGGTGTACCGCTACCTTTTTCTTGAGTGCCCCCAGGCCCTGTACTCCCTTGGTGACGACGTTTCCTCATAAAGTATCCGACCAAGCCCGCGAGTATTGTAATCGCAGCCACGGCACCAACAGCAATTCCACCAATCGCACCACGAGATAGACGTCTATCGGAAGAGGAATGGAGGTTTTCTGATGAGCCGGAATTCGATGTCTCTGTCGCCCCTGACGCCAAGGAGGGATCTGTATAGGTGGGAGATGACCCTGAGTAGGTAATGCCCGTTGCACGACCTGACTCGGGGTCAAACGGCCAGGTACTCGCGGATGGGTTGGCTGAACTTAGAGACGAGTATATCCTGTCAGCCACCTGGCTGCTTTTAGCACCAAGTGTATTGTCTCCTTTATTCCAGCAAACATTCATCTGCCAGTCGAGCTGGGTGCAGATTTCCCTATGAACTTGCTTCCATGTTAGGATATCGCATCCTTAGGCACACTCAGATGCACACGAAAAAGAGATACGAACGTCTCTGACTGGCAACACCATGTTGCACCATTTGCCTCACAACTAATGGTACTCCCATCTGTCGCACATGTGGTTGTTCGTCCCCAGCATACGGATTCAACGCTGTTCGTATTCCAGTTGCAGCAGTAAATCCGTCCTGTGTTCGAATCGCGGGCACAGGCGTGAGGTGGGTCGCATTCCCAGCCACCCAAGCCTGGGCATGTATTCGACGAGGCAAAAAAATAGCCCTCTAATGACGCTGCCATCTCAACCCGAGGATGCTTCATACGGGTATAAGGTGTGTATATGCGATGAGTTTTCCATTAACGGTTCACAGTAAGAAAAGGGGCTAAGGCCATTATATAAAAATTGAGGATTGCGAGTGTGGCACTGTCATCATGCCTGCCTCGTATTCGAGGGCTTGGGTACGATCGTTCATTGCTCAGGATCGATGCCGGGACTCTTCACCTCAGGCCATTTAAGGCAGTGATTGGCCTGGGTCGAGAATCGGACTGCATTAGGAGCAACAGGGACTTGGCTTGGGCAGAGTGGGAGGTATCAATATCCTATCATGATTAAACAGCGGTGTCGCCAACACGAAGGATCCGACCAACCTTAGTTGCCATGGAATTCCTCTGAGACAGGGTCTCAATTCTCAGCAAATTAAGCTTAGGCCTAGTCTATATTGGTACAGCACATCCTCTCTTTCTCTCCGCCAAGAAGATAACCTTGTTGTCCCTTGTATGGTGTCGTCCATCGGGGAAGCCTTCAGGTTGCTACCAGAAGGCATCACAGCCCGGTAGAACAAAGCGGGCCATATTCCTTCCCTGGCAACAATTCCTGATACCATGATACGCTCCCCACGCACGTCGGGCAGTAGAAGAAACCAGTAGGATCATACTTCTGCTTGATCAAAGAAAGTGGTAAATAATGCTCACCATAAAAGTCTGTCTCCCAAAGAGGATCGTTGCGGTCCGCCTGTGTGCCCATTGCGTTAGCACAAGATTCAACTGGGGTCATGCACAAAAGATAAACGAACCTCATTCATATAGCTTCCAAGGAATGGCGTGATTTCTCGCATGGCCCAATTTTTGTTATAAGAAATATCGGTCTTGACAGCCTTGATGGTGGCTGCATCAGCATCCGGTGCCCATACTCTGGCGACTACCTCAACCATATATGTCTCACGCCATGCAGGATTGAGCCCCGAGAGCGGGTCACTCTTCTTGACCGCGCCGCCTCCAGTCAAAATCACACTCATCAGCGCCATCTCCTCAGGCTCTCCGGCAATAGCGCCAATCATCTCTCTCAGTGCGGCACGATCACCTGTCAGCGAGCTCTTATCGAACATCCGCGATGTCATGGCTGTTGTAGACGCACCGGCGGAGCGATCCATGCCAGACATGGTGGTATAGTACGCCGCATAATTGGGGAATTCAAACCAGTCCACTGTGACAAAGATGTCGCTGCCATTCATGGCACGTAGCTTGCTTAGGACAGGATTAAATGCATCACGTCCTTGTTCAAGCGAGATTCCCATGGCGGCTAAGCATGGACATATCCCACGGACTGGTTGCCAATGAAGGGAGCTGGGCCATTGATTGACCAAGTGCCATAACCAGAGAACCCGGCGTCGTTGATTGCGGGATATGCCTCGTGGATATCAGTGATCGCGTCGAGCAGCTTGCTCATATCATTGCTGATGGGGTGATACTGAGCGCCTGCGCCACGACGGGCTTGGACGGGTACGCTTTGATGGTCATAGAGAGAGCGATGCCGTAGGAGCCGCCGCCACCCCCGCGAAGGGCAAAGTAAAGATCTGCATTCTGGCATGGGCTGGCAGTCACGATGCGCCCATCGGCGAGGAGGACCTGGGCTTCGAGGATCTGGTCCGCTGCAAGGCCATAGTCCCGACTTGCTGGGGAGTGGCCGCCACCTTGGATGTAGCCTCCGATACATCCAACGGTCTGTGGGTCATTGTTGGCTTATGCTTACTGGGAGTATGTGGTCAGAGAGGGGAGATTGGACATACCGGATCGCTCCTCCAACTACAGTCAGATTCTTTGGGAACACCAGATCATACACGTCACGCCATATGTAGCCGCCGGAAATGGTGACCGCAGCCCCTGTCCATTCGGACTTGGTACACTTGTCGGACGGAGTGAAGGTGTCCTGGATTGAAATGCCTTCCCGCCGGTACTTGAGCCAGACTGGAGCGAGCCGTAACCTTCAGATCTGGAAATCGCAGTCGCACCGTTAGTAAAGGTGTAGCCGGCAAGGACAGCTCTATATGACCTACTTCCCCAAAATGTCGTGACCCGTGTTCCTCACGACGAACCGGATGTTATGTTTCTGCGCGAACTTCATTCCCGCAATCAAGTCCTTGGTTGTAGTTGCATTGATGGTGTATACGGGAGCCTGCCCCAATGTGCATTTCCCTGGCTTCTCACCGGAGGCAATATTCACTGGAGGGCAGGGATCCTCAATCGGGTAGACATACCCGATGGGCTCGAGACACTGGAAGGTCGAATTGTACCATTGCTGTTGAACATGGGCGCATTCCGCCTCGTCGTAGTAGGGACCGCGATAGCAGGAGATTGCCGGAGGGGTGTTACGGATCAGCTTCCCGGTGACGGTGGTGTTCAGGGCATTCCACGTTTTGACTGAAGGCCAACAGCGATCGGTCGGAGTCTGTACAGCAAGGGCAACTATTATCACTGGGGGCTCCTTTCGATGCCTCGGATGGGAGTTCGCACTTACGCATTTGCATTCTCCGGCCAGGGTGGCAGCATCAGCCACCGCCGCGATGGCGAGGCAAGATATCGTTGTCAGCCTCATTGTTGCGACAGGATGCTCTGCCTCTGCCTCAATTGAGTCGCCTGACTGTGGGTTCGAGCGTGTTCAAGGGGCAATTGGGCATCCGACCCTGGGGAGAGGGATTTATATATTAACTGCCCATGTTTTCCCAGTTCCTCGGGACCGTGACCAGACGCGACGTCTTGCGAGGCCAAACAGCATTGGGGCGGCACATAATCTCGGTTCGAATAATATCGAGGAAATGACTACAACAACTAGACTCTTAGGGACCAGCTCTGGCGTGCTTGTGGGGAGCTGGTGGGCCGGTCATTCGCTCCGCTCGCACTGTGCAGGGGTTCAACACGCCAACTAACTGGACGCTACTCCTCCTCCACGCACCAGCTGTTCGGACTGGCCGTCTCGCCGTGGCCTTCCGTTCTTTTCTTGATCAAAGCTGTCTGTTCCCCTGTGCAGGGACTTAAGCGAACGCCACCATCCCCCCGTAATGATCGAGGTGCGGTGTTGGTTTCCCGGCACATCGCTTCTGCCCGAATTGCTGGCAGCATGAGCTTGGGGAACACCAGCGTCCCTCATCTACGGGCACTCGTCTGTTGTTTCACTTCTCGATCGCCTCCCTTTCCCATATGGTGCCACTGTTATAGCATTTGCCTTGTCCTCTGACCCTCCGCGTTGAGGGGAGCCGTCAATTTTCCGCCCCCATGCTTAATGCATCTCAACATCAACCACCATCAATGCAGGTAATATATGGTGATTCCCACCTCCAATCAGCGTTCCGCCTCGGCTTGCGGGCCAGGGGTTCGAAAACCATCGGACGCTCACTACACCGAACCGTCCCTGAGTTGATATTAATATCCTTTCCAAGATTACCATGACTCCGGAGTACCGGTACGTCCCCTGATTGCTGACATTTGTCCACCCCATGTTCAAATCCCTGACACCAATTTTACAGCAAGCAAGGGTAGGCCCTGGACGAGATTCCTGCGACTTTGCCCCTTAAAAGCGCCGGGCAACACCATGACCTGAGAGCAAGGCCGTCGTGCCGGGGAAGTTCGTTCCCAGGCAGTCTCTTTGTTTCCCCCAATTCACCGCGTGCAACGAGCTCGGCGATGGATCAGGGTGTGGCCAAAAGCCTCCCTCTCAATGGCCTCCTCGCGGTGATCTGGGTGGGCACCACGCTGGGCATCATCTTTACCTTTGTCCGAATGTTCATCCGCGTGAAACGGATGGGACGACTGCTTCCCGATGACTATTTCATCCTCCTAGCCCTGGCATTCTTGGTCAGCAACTCGGTGTTAATGACCATCCAGGGACCGAGCATGTACTACACGGCCCTCACCCCAACCGGACCCGACATTGTACACCATGAACCATGTACACACGCTATGAGTTTGCCATCATCGGTATATTCTGGACGGTCCTGTGGAGTGTCAAAGGGTCCTTCCTGGCGCTCTATTGGATGATCACAGGAGGCTTACCGCGATATCGATGGGTATGGATTGGCGTCACCACATTTACAATCGCGACGTAATCGTTTGTTGGCTGTTGTCCGCCTTGAATTGCCATCCGCCATCCAGTTATTTTCAGTTGGTAAATCATCCCCTGCCCACACGATTATATGGACTGGCCCTGAGAGTTGGTTCGATTTAGGACAATGCAACAAACCTATTGATAAGCGAAGTGCATCCATCACAATCTCCTTCAGCACTGCCGTCGACATTCTCACTGATATCATGAGTACGCCCAATGAGTCCCTTTCACACCTTGGTTGATATCCCTGGCTGATCAATTGTCTCCCACGAGGAAAGTCATGGGTATCGGAATCCAGATTGTTTGGGGCACACGCATAACCCCACGGCAGAAGGCCGGTGTTGGCATCGTTTTCTGTCTTGGGATATTCATTATTGTCGCCGCTATTGTTCGCGCGGTCGAGATTAGTGACAAAGCCTACACCGATATTGTCGGCGTCGGAGTGTGGAGTGTGGCCGAGTCTTCAATTTGTATGCGCCCTTCATTGCCGGTGTCCACCGGACCTTATGGGATTTTCACTAAATCCTGGTCCTCAGCTATGATCGTCGCGGTTGTCTTCCTCCGTTCAAAGAGTTCGTCTCCGGGACAGTGGCTCGTCCAAAGCAAACATCAGCGGTCGGGACACGGGGAGTCGGACCACAGGGTCGAGTCGTATCAGAAACCGTTCGTGGAGCGAGATTCCCCTCCCTTGGAGGAGCACGGACAGCAGGTCTATCGAGACTTGGACTACGAGCTCTATGAAAGGGATACACGCGTTCTAGTGGCACGGGATTGTCGAACTCTAGAGGGAGCACATCTGAGGATGGGAGACCGGGGGAGATTCGTATGACCAAGGAATTTGTAAGTTATGCACAACCAATCTTTTTGGTCTCAATGCTAATTACCACAGAGCCTTGTAGGTCATAACGACAGGGGTGATAGCAGGGCAAGCCAAGACTGCCAGTTGAGGGACAGGGACAGCGGTCCGGGGTACTCAGGAGGTCCAATTTGTTGCAAAACCATAAATCCTATAGACGGAAGGAAGCTCCTAGCGATGGCACGCAATGGACTGAGGGGCAATCCTTTGCCACAAAAATAATAATTAACAACGCGCAATAGTCCTTGAGGCGACATCAGCCCTATAGACGTTTGCCCGTGCTAGGTCCTCCCCCTTCTACCATGAGCTATCATGCGTACCTCGAACTGGCAGTAGCTCAACGTGTATATTATTCTCATCTACCTTTCTCCAGCTCTCCATAATGCTATACATTGTGGATATTCGCTCAAATTGAAGAAGCTCATCATGGGAGAATTCGAAAGCACCGCCAGGCGACCCGAGATCCAACCCCCTTCAACATAGTCTATCCCTCTCACGGCGCCGGGAAGCCTGATGCAACTTGCAATATCTCATGAGACATGGGTTTTTTTCGCTGGTCAAATCAGGGAAACCACATCGGGTCATAGATACCAGCATTGGCTAGTATAGCATTTGGTGGTACATAAATCTCTAGAGTGTCCACTATGTGACATTCCATCACTGCCTGGAAACTGAGTTCTGGTTGGTGCTGCTAGCATCCCTGCAAATCTCTGAGTACATGTACCCAGCTGGTATTCAATTGATGCTTATTCCCTAATGTGAGCGGTGCTAGCTAACTCCTATATTATTGATCTTTTCAAATTCAACACGACCTTCTCGGACAACTTGGTAGATGCTTGATGATGATCTCACCAAGAGCCACCATAAACAAAGATGGCAAACGTAATACAGCCTTAGGACATGTTATAATTGGAATTACAGGCAGAGCTTAACCATACTATCAAAATCCAGAACCACCTAATTACTAGAGGTATCTAGTGTGCGAATGCTTTTTGTGGTCTGGTAGTTAAATCCCCGGAGGCGTCTGCCAACAATATTTTCTCTCATATTTACTATTCAGGAACAAGCCAAATATTATTCCAGAACGTATACTGATTGCCTGTGGACCTGTCGCCCTTGTTCTCATTTTTATCTTCTTTGCCGCCTCCCTCCTCCTTCCTCCCATCAGCCCCTCCGATAGTCCAGCATCAGTGGCGGCGCATTTTGAGGAAAATGCCTCGGGCATCAAAGCTGGCATTTTCCTCTGGTTGTTGGCCGCGATTCTATGGCCCCTATACGGTGCAGGGATCAGTATACAATTGTCCCGCATCC